>WOVY01009245.1:2420000-2760563 GCA_013436015.1 Rhipicephalus annulatus
ACCAGCCAAAAACGACCGCTCATATCTCGGGCTCCGCCACCCAGGCATGACGCCAGGCGCCACTGCCGGTGCTATGCACTAACCATGATGATGATGTTGGCGATAACAGATGAATCGGTGGATGGATGGATAGATGGATGAATTGATATGGCTGTACTTTTTAGATCTGGCGGTGGCTAACGCCACCAAGCCGTACTACTCAGTGAACTCAGTGAAATAATTTCTTTGCATTAAATAGCGAGGTTGAGGACTGGTACTTTGAGGTGAAAGGTTTAATTTTCATTCGTGCTTTGAATTTAGCCACCAATCAGATAACAACCTTCTAGTTGTTTCTACCCGCTTAAAGTCTATTTCGCCTTCCCTGTCCCTAAACCCCAGTGCTTTGAAAAACTGCGCCGTCTCCCTGAAGTACAGGGTGAAGCCCTTTACAGAATTTTATCAAGTTTTCGGCAGTTTCCTCTTCCTCTCCACACGTACTCTATACCGCGTCTACCCCTTCGTATTTGGCCCGATATGTCTTGGTTCGCAATACACCCGTCCTGACCTCAAACCGTAAAGAACTACTCCGAGTAATATCATTGATCCTTTCCTTGACAATTTCCTCCTTAAAGGTTCGATAGATCTGTAGTGCAGATTTCTTAATCATGCCAGTTGTCCACGGTCTCAGCTTCCTTCGCCTTCTTCTTAACCGATAGTTCTCGCAGGCACGCTTGCGGGCACGCTCACGGGCACAACGCCACCTACCACTATGCAGTTGTGAACTCGAAATGTGGCCTATGCGCAAGACTTCTACGCCACAAGGCAGAAAAAACTTTACAGAGGGTGTTAGCATCTCCACAGGATGCACGTGACCCTTTTGTGGCACTCCTATGATTGAATGCGTCCGCTCTGGTCGTGCCTAGAGCTTTACCCATAACAAGCGCGCCTTTGTCATCTAACAGCATCTGTTGCCCGTACTGGTCACCTTTCGGACTTACAAGGGTGGATAAAAGAAGAATTCTTCCAATTTTTGTCTAACCTTATGCACGAGTGTGAGTTGTTGAATTATGTGTGCGTGACCTTTGAATATTTAAGCGTGTTTGTTATTTAGACGGCCGTCTTTGGATTGAAACAAAATTTGAATGTTGAATATTTCAGTTCATAAACTTCATCTGCTCACTGGGTCTCATTCTTTAGAACATTCAATGCAGTTTCGTGCTCTGTAGCACTGGCGCACCCAATGCGATCCACCTCCTATTCGCCCATTCATGGTCGGCGGTGCAACATCACTTGCCCATAAATCTCCGCCGAGGCAAGGCGGTTGTGCTGAAGACGAAAATGTGGCAGAACCCACGTACATGGGAATTGACGTTATGCGAAGCATGTGGAGGCGAGGTGACCTAGTTGCAGCTTTTTTTATTAAGCGACCCGCCATGAAAAGACTCCAAATATACGTACAGCTGTTGCACGCACAGACATATGTTGAAGAGTTCCAGATGTTTACATAAGCAGTTGTTTGCACTTGCGCAACAACGCCAACTGGAACATGCGTATAAGCAACTCCAGAAGCTGATATGAAGCACTGATGCTCGCCAAGATGTTGGCCTTCGACACTGCTACATAATTCAACTTCAGCGCACGGCACCTAACCACAATTGACGTTAACCCGACGTGACGGCTCTATCAAAGGAATGCATATGTAATTTTTATTAAATTAGGTTGGCAGCACTGCAACCACTATTGACGTTTCACGAAGATTAGCGTCTATTTGAAAGGTAGTTCCGAGACCTGACGTAGATCTGCGGTACAATGCTTGACTGCCACACAGAATGCTTGGGTTCGATTGCTGCTGGGACCCGGAAATTCAATATTTGCATTCATTGTAGGGGGGGGGGGGGTCAACGCTGCCTGTTTCAGGTTTTTGTTAACACTGAAATTTGTTCTATGCCATCAGTGGGTCGACGCTACCAATGTTGGGTATTTGTTAATGCTTACGCGTTAAAATTGCCCTTATGTGTCGCACCTGTGGCACATACCCGGATACCCCTGGCACATACCCGCCTGTGGGTATGTGCCGCTGTCTGATTGGAAGTGCTTGACAACTTACACGACTGTATTGTGAGATTAATAATGTCTAGACCAGCGTGTCATGTTCGTCAAACCATCTTACCCTCCCATGCTGATTTTGATTCACGCCAAGTTAAAGGGGTGACTACGAGAGCACCCAAACATGAGCGGCTGGATACATAGATAGATAGATAGATAGATAGATAGATAGATAAATAGATAGATAGATAGATAGATAGATAGATAGATAGATAGATAGATAGATAGACATGCTCAAAGTCGCTGAACTTTATTAAGAAATGCTTCGAATTTAATATATTTGCTTGACGGTAGTATAGGAAAGCCAAGGCATTGGCAACCTGCTCAGCTGCATTGTTAGTTTCGGTACATACCAATACCGAGCATTGGTAACCCCTTTGTGGTAGATTGTCATGTCCATAAATTGGTCCCTGTCGTCATCATACTACGCCGCGTCTATGAAACAGGCACCCGGATGCCTGGTAACTTTCCTTGATTAAATTGCCGTTTAAAACACGCGTAAAAACGTGTGTGTTCACATTTTCATTAGGTGGTATTGTAGTTGCCAGATATTTTATTATTCATTTACTGATTTATTTTTTTCTTTTATTCATTGTTATGTCTAAAGGAGTTCCTTTTTTATCAAACCGTCCCTTTTGTTTGTTCGGAACTAATAGCACACACTGAAACTTTGTCAATCCAGGCATTTTGGTTATACTGCCGTCGTTTAGTTAAAGGTGAAATCAAAATCTATTCCTTTACGGAGATACGTTTTCTTGCGTGGGCAATGATGAGATGTGTTCTTATAGCCAGAAGAACACTACTGTGTAACGAGACAAAAACAAGGAGGATTCTGATCACCACTGAAAGTGAGGTTGCCGTTGTGAACTCAGCTCCATAGACAGTCGCCGTGTCCAACGTCCTCTTGGCTGATGAGGGGAATTTTGTTGCTGGATGCTTTCAGACTCCCATAGCAGTGTACAAAGTATACAGCATCGCAAACCACTTTTTCTGAACACAAAATATGAATGGCTCGCTGCTCTTCTACAGTTGAGTACGAAGTACTGACGATCATTAAACACTTTCTCTAAACTCAGGGCATCGTACTCTGATTTGTCAAACATTTGTTGTAAAACAAATCGTTTTCGGTGTTAAATACGCAGAAGGGGCGGTTTTCAGCCCTCTCATAGTAGAGTACTTAACACTAAGAAGCGTTAAACACATTCTATATATAATGATGTTCTCCCAGAGTATAGCAGAGCGTACTCTAAACTGTCGAACATTTTTTTTTCTGAAAAAGACACGTGAACTGCATTGCCTGGTCCAGCCCTTTGGTCGATGCGAATAGGCTTGCTCATGAATCATGATAGACAATTTCAGTTGGGCGTACGTAACGAACCGACGTGCGCAGCACACTTACGGGATGTAAGTGTGCATGGGAAGCAAGTATCTATCTACTCTGAAGACGCGTACGTACCCATATGAAAAGACGTTACGTGCGTAACACAACTCTTCCTAGGTTGTGTTCTTGTCACACATGAGAGAAACCATGAACTAAGTAACGTGGTGACGGCGGTGCTGTTCGACAAAGACACCAAGAGTGAGCCCGACGCAAGTCTTGTGTATTCCGCGTTCAAAAGCCATGTTTCAATGAGAGACGAGGTACAAAGCGGTATGTTCCAGAATATTGACGCTTGTAAAATTTTGCTTTTTGTCGCACAAAAATCCTCAAGCACCCGTTTCTTACAAGTTGCGTGCAGAAACACTTTCTCTTACTGTGAAGATTTTCGGCGATTGATCCAATAAAAAGAAGAAAAGCAATCATTTTATATGATTTGATTGGTTAGAGGTTCGTAAGGAAAAGGAAGAAGGCACCTAATTTCTGTATGCCTATAGGCGACACGGCGCAGTGCCTTATAGGGGCGGGGGGAAGGACAGGTCAAAAGAATAGGAAGAAATAGATGAAGAAATAGAGAGGCAAGCGACGGAAAATAGGAGCTGATTTTATTCATGCTGCAACATAATGCTCGTTGAGGGTTTTGCGAGCTGTGACTATTTTAGAAAGTGCTGTGCTGGTAGACATAGGTCAACACACTCACTCATGAGCCGACTCAGTCAGATTCACCCAGACTGGGACCAAGCCGTCAGTCGTAGTCTTAGTGAGTCGAAGTGAGTAATATTTTGGCAGGTTTTCTTCCTAGTGACTACGACTGAGATACAATTCAGCGAGTCTGAGTGCGAGTGAGTCGTGTTGAAAAAAATGGCAGCATACCCACAAAGTGAATGATGGAGAGGGGGACGAAGCATCCGTCCATGCATTCATTCTTGCTTCCGTTCGATCATGCGTGCGTCTGTGTGACCACCCGTGCATCCATCCTCCCGTCCGTGCGTGCGTCTGTTCTTGCGTCTGCACGTCCATCTGTGCGTCCGTCCCTGCGTTCGTCCATGCATCCGCTCCTGCGTCCGTCCATGTGTCCATCCGTCCGTGCAGCCATCCGTGCGTCGGTCTATGCATCTGTCTGTGTGTCCGTTCGTCCACCTATTAACACTCCATGTACGACCATCTCACATCTTTTCGTCATGTATTCCTCATATAGAAGCACCACCATCCAGCGGACATTCCAAGGACTGAACAAGAAGAGGCACACGCACAATTTATTACAGCTTGCGCTTTGTGTCTACTTCCCACCTTTAACCACCTCAAGTTCATGGTATGTACTAGTTCACTGTATTCATGGCACTGCGGCCCAACGCTCGCTAAACCTTTCTAAAACCAAGAAGGTTACACCCAACGAGCATAACGCAGCAACCCTTTATTGTCAGATAGTGCTCAATGTACATGCCATTGGCTGCTAAGGGGGAATGAGAGACAGGAGAATTTGGCTTTTAGTTAACGCGCACGTTGCGATTTTTCTATTGTTTAACAACGCACAGAAGAATTCTCCCACCGGCGCCACCTTTGAGGTCAAAATCTAAGACTGGTTACACACTACGACTACGAGGGACGAACGGCTGCCGCTTCAAAGAGCATGGCCCCTAATGCGTTTTATGACTGGAAGCACAATTTACTCTTCAGGGCGAAGTTAACTTTACAAGCGCGCCTCACTGAGCGTCAACTACTTTCTGACCTCTCGTTTTATCTTCTCGAGTTCAACATTACTATGACTCCTATATCAGTTCACTATTACATAATTTCTCTACTCCCACATCACTGTAGTAGCATTCATAGGCCAGCCAAACAGATGTGTGAAATGCGGTGGGAATGATGTTTTTGTCCCTCTCCTTCATTTTCTTTCAAGCGAATTTCCTGTAGATACATGATGAGAGACATCACTTTCTATAAAAAAGTTTTTAGAAGATTTGAAGGACTGCTTGCTCGTACGTAAAAATTAAAGAACAAACGTTCTATGTAAAGCGTTGATTATGCTAAAGAGAGAGGTAACTTTTTATGAGAGTAACAGATTTTTCCGGCATCTGTATCGTTAGCATGCTACTTTCTATAAGTTAGGAGAATAAAACTAAAAAGTTTCAGAACATCGAGAAAAAAAGATCGACAGAAAGAATGTAAAAAAATGTAAAATGTGCACGTGAACCTGATAAGTATATAAATCTCGGGTGAAAGGTAGGTTAAGATTTTTTATGTGATTTGTTACATAGTTAGAACCTTACGCCAAGGCTAATTTTGGGCACGTATTGACTATTGTCTACACCACTCGACGCTGTTTTCAAAGCCCAGGCGCTGGCCCTGACATGTTCGCATCGTTAACTGGTCGTGGGAAGTCATGTCAGTTTGTCGTTCAAAGACTTGCCTTTGGTCACGGGGCGCGGGATATTCAAGCAATATGTGCTCCCCAGTCTCTATGCTGCCAGAATTGTCACAACAGGGACACCTTGGCAGAAACAGCCGATTCTCTGCTAACAGAATGGTCGGTCGACTGACTCTAAATCAGGGAGAGCCGTGATTCTAGGTGAGGAATGTTTCGGTGGGTCAGGCTGAGTAAAAGCAGAGAAATGTTTTGTGAATCTGAGTTCGAGTGAGTCTGGTTGAGGGAAGCTTGGGTGAGTGTGAGTCTCAGTAAGACCTAGGGGCAATATATGTTTCGCGAGTTAATCTGACTGAGCTCTAAATTTTTCGCACTCCTATGTGGCTATATTGGAAACTAAGAAATACCGGTAATGCGACCATTTGATGCAGGGTGTGCTAGCACTCATGAGCAGCTGCCCTGTATAGAACGGCGTGCTCGATCCAGCTTGGTCCTTAAGCCTACAGAACGAAACTCTTACGAGTGTTCTCTGCTTCAAATCTATGTGCACATGGTAATGCTGAACTTACACGGCAGAGCTATACTCGCGCAACCAATGTTCTCAGGAACGACGCTATAACTGTAAATAGCGAACGCCGCGGCCTAACTTCTATGCTGGTGGCTGTTGTCCCGACTATAGGGATTTACTGTGTGTAGGTCACAGAGACCACGTTATGACTAGGACCTAGGACTCTTCTGACGTCGGTGGTGCTCATAGGCATTCGATAACACAGATATCTAAAATGCAATACATAAGTCGCATATGACATGCCAGTGTTTGCATCAGTGTTCGTTAAACTAAAAGTGCTGTATGAGGCTCCCCTTTGCAGCGTACGCCAGGTGTTTCGCAGTACGTATGAAACTTATGTGAATGCCCAAACAGTAAAAGTTTCAAATAAGTCTGAACCTGCCAGCGTGGCTCATAGTGTATTAAGTTGGATTGTTTCGATGTTTCAAGTTCACTAGCTTCGTAACTGCCGTGATCATATGGGATCCAAACCCCACATCTTATATAGTGCCTGCTACAGCTTACTGCTCTAGCGTACCTCGTGCTCTATAACATCGAACTTTTCTTGTGAACACATGTCATTACAAACATCCGCTGTTAGCATCTGCGATCATCGAGCAGTGCCTTTTGAGGCTTCCTTTTATGTTTATTCGTCGGTGATGTCATGGCATCTTGACGCCAGAGTTCCACATGATACGTGTCCGCTCTTCAGTTTGTCTAGTCTTGTGTGCCTCCCTGTTGGCATACGGACCATAGTCGTGGCACGCGCTCAAAATACAACGCTCTCAGCACCATTAAGTCAAAAAGTGTGCCCTTAGACAGAGCATGCTCTTTGGACGAATCGATTAACTTGTTTTATGTGCATATGGCAGTGAGAGCTGCGATGTTTCCTACGCCAAAACGCAGAATCCTTTTTATGCACTGCATGTTCTCATTGCGAGTTCTCGCGTTTTAGCACGAACTTGTTTTATGCCGGGGTCTACCACAGCTCCGCTAACGTACTTACGTCACGGGAATCACGCTGTAAAATATTCACTAACAGATTACAATGAAACCACGTCACCAGGCGTCAAACTTACGAAGTGTTGTTCCACAGCGTGCGGCACTAAACCACTACGCCACAGAGCATTTGTAGCCAAGCATGCGAAGGCCGAGCTACTTAAAGTCACTATGTACCGTAACTGGTTGTCACAGCTCAGCAACTTCAGTGCGTTCTCATCAGTAGCGAGATTGCGCGAAGGGCACGCGTTCAATAAAGTCTAAAAAACGCCGTTGCTCGCGCGTTTCGAGGCACACATGCCCGCACAGTGCCTGGTGCCTTGTGCGCGAGTCCTTACATTGTGATTTGGGCCGTTTGTACCTTTTCTTCTTCCAGCGCGAGTTGCCTTTGAAATTGCAGTGGTGAAAGAGAGCTAGAAAGTAACTTCGCTCGCTGCCACAGTGGGATTTGTGAAAAATTGACTCTGTTCGCATACTGGGACTTGATAATGACTACTGCGGCATATCAGTCTCTATGTCGTATCTGCATTTAAACATAAGAAATAAATGTTGGGGGAGCGCAGGAGTGCGATTCACACTCTTCTAAAAACCTACAAAGCACGCACTGCATTTGAGGCTATGCGTGCTCCATTTTCCACGTTTTAAAACCCTAATTTCAAGTAACTTGGTCGTTGCAATGTCTTCTTGGCTCGTTTTGTGGGTCAGTCTACACTGGGCTAGTCTACCGAGCTCCACCTCGGTAACCGTCAAACAGCGGTAAACTCGCGTTGCCATCCCTGTCTGTACCCAGACGAATGCTTGCCTGCTATTTCTTAGGCATTAAGATACGCCCTTTGTTACCGCATACATGGCTTAGTTCTGCGCCACAACTACTTAACGTGATTGCATGTTATTTTATGCCAATGTCATTTAATGGTCACGCAAAGAAAGATAATTCTAATGTAGAAATTAGGAGGAACTCTTGTGGGTTCAAATTGCCCGTGGCTTCAGAAAAGTGGTCGAGACATAAAATACCCGCATCCCACTCAACGGACCTTTGTTCAAGTTATAGGTAGAGTTGCCTCGTTTTATTATTCAGTGTTACTTCTTAGGGTTGTTCTGTCTTTCTATTTTTCAAATGGGCACACTTTTAGGGAGCCGGGCTGTCTTAACCTGTTGTGGTCGCTTGGCGCAACGCAGGCAAAACCACGCATACCATAGCCAGCTGTGGCAGACTGGGCGCGTGCTCGCGTCATAAAGACTTAGTCTTTAACTTGTACTTCGAATACCTGTATCCTTACATTAACGCTGTCGAAATCACAACATATCCCGAGTAGAGTACAATATAATCTTGTACATTGACACACATTTCCGCTGGGGGATCGGCCAAGAACTTGGTAGTTAAAAAAATCTTAATAATTCGAAAAAATGCCGTTCTTATTAAAGATAAAGGAAGCCAGCTGAAGCACACCGAGCACGCTCTCCTACCGAAAACAATTCCTCTTCCTCTTGTTATTCTAGTGCCGTGACTATGACATTAAATGCGCCCAATACTACCGGGGCTAGGGAAACAGGACAAGAAGAATGTATAAAAACTAAAGCAGTAAGCAAGGGAGAACCACAGAGAAAAGAAATTAAAAAATAGGAAGAAGGAATTGAAAGAGACACACAGAGAGAGGAACAACAATAATTAAGAGTCCGGCGATGATAAATCAAAACGGGCTTGAACCCCGGCCTAGGCTTCAGCCGTGAGCCCTTGGGCTCGGGCGGCTTTCTCGGCTTGCTGGATGGCCCATGGATAGTTGTTATTCTAATGCGGAGCTGAGCAAAGCCACCTCCCAGCACGCCGTGCGGTTCGAAACTCCCTCCTCATTTCTGACCTGTATTCGACAGATTAATGCAAAGCATGCGATTCCCGGGCAACCCTGGGGCATATGTTATGGGAGTGCTCGAGTCTCAATGACGCAGTCAGCAGTACAAACGAGAAAGAGACAGATTAACAAAAAAATTACAGAAAACTTGAAAAATAAAGAAAGGAATGAAAATGAAAACTGAGGAGAAAGTAAGAAGGCTTACCAGCTCCACACTGGCACATCCTTCATGCTTGACACCATGAGAGCGAAGCTGTCTGAACTTTTAATATTCAATACCTAGCTGCAGTAGCGACGCAGTACTAAAACATTACCGTGATATATCAACTAAAATAAGAAAACTTTGAGACAAAATTTATGGGCAGCCCTAGAACGCCTGATTTAGCAATGACAAGAAGTTCTCATGCTTATTCTTGACTTTTTGTTTGTTTGATTGTTCTTCAACACTTGTGGCGAGCAATATACAGCAGTATTGGCTGCGAGATCCAGCAGAGTCACCGCCTTGCAGCAACTGGCCTAAACGCCGAATTGTAGATTGCTCCCTCCGTTCTTTGCTAGCCACGTCGTGTTTGCGTGGGAGAGTAGTTCGTCGTGCCCGTTCGCAAAGGGCTTTTTGTTTTCGCTGTATATGTTAGCGCAAGCTTGACTGCTTTTACGTATGCCTGAAATGGCGTATGGAGCATTTGGTCTTGCTCGGCTGGTAATGCACTGAAAATGGGGCCAGCGATGTGCAACTTTGCAGAGTAATGTGTATTGTCGTCGTACCCTCTATTTACCAGAATCCTTTTCTGAGTATGGGCTTTTCGCTTCAAGCACACCATAAAATGCACTTGGCGTCTTTCCAAACATGAAGACTATTAAATGGTGAGTAAATGCAGCGTTTGAGTGACTTGTTTGTCAAAAAAACGAAGGTCTAGGCCACGTTCTTGCACCTTGTTGTCAGGGTAAAACTATGGCACAGTATATACTTCTTCGAATATGCACTGACCTATAGATATTTTTATCTGGCCATGGTTCTACTACAGCTATGTAGTTCTATCACGTAAAGCGTGATACTTTGGTACTTGAAACGAAGTTGCGGAGGGCCATTTATCATATCGCTTTGGCCGAAATTAACGCTCAAACAACCAATTGCATAGATTTAGAAATGGTTTAAAGAACCCAGACGTTAAAAATTAATTCCGACATCGTGCCTTACATTATTGTTTTATAATTTCACAGAAAATTTCGTGTTTGCTTACACTGTCATGAGCATTTGCATGCCGTTGTTATTGACTGACGGAAAGCAGCGGTCAATTTTTTATTGAAAAAGGAAGAAAACAAAAACATGTACTTTCCGGGAAATGAACAGGCCTTTGTTTTATCACTTCCATACGCAAATATTCCTTTGATGGAAGTATTCTGCCAAACTGTTATGAGCTTTTGATAGTTTTACTGGTGCACGAATGTGTGAGTGCGAAGTAAATGTCAATGTAACGAAAAGCGCTGTCAGCCACGAAACTTTCCTGGTTAGACTTATCGGCTGTCCCACGTTTCATGGAAGAAAAAACGAGGTGAAAATGCGCATGCATATTCGGTGCGAACAGTGGCACCGAGCACGTCGCACCGATATGAGGGATATACTTTCTTCTCCTTTTTTTTATAAGTTTCAGATGAGACAGATGTTAATAAGTAGTTCAGTCGTGAAGTAGGAGTGCTTACGGGGTGTAACATAAGTCAATTGCTCACAAACAACACAGCACAAGCGTGACTTATTGCGAAAGCGTACAGGCAGGCAGCCAGGGCGAGCTTAACTCACTAGTAATAGTAGCGTTGAATTGGTGTCGTACGTCAAATCGGCAGAGAGGACCGTAAATATTACCAGTAAACTGCAATCTACGCCTTTCATTCGCCGACAGTCGGCTAAAACCGCACTCAGCGCCCCTGCTTGTATTGAAGAAGTTAGTCTTTCTAGGGTTATTTCGACGCAACAGTTTTGGTCCGTCCGTTCGTCCGTCCGTCTGTCTGTCTGTCTGTCTGTCTGTCTGTCTGTCTGTCTGTCTGTCTGTCTGTCTGTCTGTCTGTCTGTCTGTCTGTCTGTACAAGTGTCTGTTTTTCCACCATGACGATACACGAAACGGCCCAAATATTACCCCAAACGGCCAACCCCATTCGCAGCGCTCACCGATATTGCTCAAGTGTCAGCGTTCATACTTCCCGATATTCAACTAAAAAGCAATTATTACGTATATCTGTGGCACCATACCAACACATCAATATTTTTGCGTGTGTCTTCATAATGAGAAGGCATACATAAAAAATCCTGAGTACCATAGCGTTTATCACACTGCGCTGACAATGCAATGCCATGCTCAAAAAAATTGCCCGCAGCTTCCCTCGGGGGAACACTGAGGAGGATGCGGAGCATATAATTGGTTAACGGGGTGTTAAAGTGCAACTTACTTGGGTCGGTGGCTAAATTGGTTAACGTGGTTGTGAAATGGGGTGTTAAATTGCGACTTACTTGGGTCGATGGCTAAATTGGTTAACGTGGTTGTAGGAGGGGGTGTTAAAGAGTGAACACGTACACACGTATGCGAAAGGGCGGCGCTGGTCGAAGGGACGTCGATCATTGTGTTTGTGGATTCGTTGGAATTCATTTCACCGCGACCTTGGACGTCGACGCGCCGTACAAACCAACCGACGAGCGGCAACTGAGCGAGCGAGCGCCGACCTTGAGTATATATACAGCGCGACGGCGCATGTGCTGTCAGCTGTCGAATGTTCTCGAAGGAGAAGCGCGCGCGCGGCACAGATGGCGACGGCGCGATGGCGCATGCGCTGTCAGCTGTCGAATGTTCTCGAAGGAGAAGCGCGCGCGGCACAGATGGTGGGCGACGGCGCGACGGCGCATGCGCGCGCGTCAGCTGTCGAATGTTCGAGAAGCGGTGCGGACGGCGCACTACAAGGCGCGAGTATAAGATGCTTCCGCATCTAAACGGCGCATGCGCGCGCGTCAGCTGTCGAATGTTCGAGAAGCGGTGCGGACGGCGCGGACGGCGCAACACAAGGCGCGAGTATAAGATGCTTCCGCATCTAAAACGCAAATGTTTCCAACGCTTTGCAAAGACGACACGGTGTTGGCATCTGCTCGTCACTTTTCGTCTTACACCTTATCGCCTCGTAGACAGGCGCACACGTCTTCCTTCGTTTTCGAAGGTAACTGCCAGATAGCGCTCGTGTCTAACGTGCGTCAAGTTCACATTCGCTGCATGAATCGAGACTCTTTAACGCCGCGCCTGCAAAATACAATTCACCAATTTTCTTCCGCATAACATCAAATAAACGTTTTGTTCGCTCACTCAAGACGCAACACTGTCGTCGTTCGACGTCATTTGCAGTGAAATATGCAGATACGAGCTCAATTTTAGTATACACACCACCTACAGCTTATCCACACTTCCGCGGGGACGGTGCTGCTATCTATAGCCCAATCTCGTCGCGAATATTGATGAGTAAATGAAAGAGTTTCGTTTTGTAGGAATCTTCTATTCGAAGCTTCACTTAGAAGTTTGGCAGTTTGGGCTGGTTGGTATGACATGACAATAGGTATAGCGTGAGAGCAGAACAACGACAAAGGGACACGAAGAGACTTGGTCGTTGTTTTGTGCTCGCCCTATTACTATCGCCAAGCTTCACGTTTTTGTTGAATCTTGTGCTAGTAACGCTGCCAATCTAATGATCAGTGTCAAACCTGTAAGTTACTTTACAATTTACGCGTTGATTTCTTACAATGCGCAACATCTGAAGTTAGTTTAAAAACCAACAATGACGAAAGCCAATGCAGCTTTAACAAGTCACACTACAAATGAAAACCCCCCACACAGAACGAGATCTGCAACCCGGGTATTTTATTTGGGAAGCGTGCAATCCACCTCTACAAGACATTGGTATAGTATTGCGCAGAATGTGTTGAATTCAAGAGTCAATGAAAAACAGCGGCATTCAGGTTTGTGTTGAGCGCCCACGTAGCGGGTGTATTGCTCTGCGGGGCAACACCTCGGCGGCGCGCTCTATCTTTGACTAGATAACAGCCTTTATATAACAAAGGAAGTAAGGCGCCTGTGTTTTCCGTGGTAAATAATTACGGATAGAGGCGCACAATAATTAGCACCCCTACTTGCACTTCATATTCAAACCCAGTGCACCTTTCGGTGGCTGTCAAAGCTGCGCCTATATTCATGCTCGCATGTCTAATTTCTTGCAGTGACGTCAATCCTCTTAACTCCACTGCGCTGGCCTGGGTGTGCTGGAAGTTCCATAGCCGCTTCAGAAGTATCATCAAGCAATGCATTTAAAAATAGCTTCCCGCCATTTTGTCTTCTGTGCACAATGTCTCTCGAAAGAAGATTTCACATTTTCTCCGCGAATGCAACCAATGCGAATCTTCCTTTCTAAAGTCTTAGACGCTTCATTGCATGGTTTTATTGTTCAGGATACGATTTCATGTCTCATTGGTGCCATTTCACTGAATGATTGATTTCGCCTGCAACTTTTATGTATTTTTTATTTTGAAAGGCAGATAACGACATGGGGGTCTCTCTCGGCCCATATATTAGGTTTAAAGAATCAAATGGCCCTCATTCTCGCTAGCGTATTGTCGTCCCTGTAAACTGGCTATTTCTTCGCCTTCTTGAGGAGAACACATTCAGGTTGCTCCTTCTGTATAATGGCGTTCCCTACATTTCTGTCTCAAAAAAGCTTCATCACCTTGCTAGTTGTCTTTACTGTTCCTACAGTAACCTATTCCAAAAATTATCGTAGCTACCACGCTTACTGACGGTAGAAAAGTTTAGACTTGCAAAAACGTTGGAGTTTCGCTGCACTGGAGACTGTCAGTAGCGCCTTTTGCAGAGTGAACATGTAATAGGCATGTCGTTCTCGGCTCGAAGCGATGACGACTACACTTCCACTAAGCAATGTTTCCGAACATTTATGTTGTTTTGCAACTCTACTATTTATCGTCCATAAAAATGTTGAGCGCACAGTGTTATCATCAAGTCAATACACCTGCCCCGCTGCGGTTGTCTAGTGGCTAAGGTATTCGGCCGCTGACCCACAGGTCACAGGATCACATCGCGGCTGTGGCGGCTGCATTTCCAATGGAGGCGGAAATGTTGTAGGCCAGTGTACTCAAATCCGGGGGCACGTTAAAGAACCCCAGATGGTCGAAATTTCCGGAGCCCTCCACTACAGCGTCTCTCATAATCATATGGTGGTTGTGGGACTGTAAACCCTACATGATATTAAGAACCGTTTTATAAGGAAGTTACAAAAAAGCCAATTGCAAAGTATTGCGCTGAAAAGTAACGCTAACATAATCTCTTATTCGTTTTTTTATGACGATTAGAAGGTGAAAGCCTTTTTTTCTTTTTCCTTTTTTCTTTACTTCCTTTTGCTTTACTGTTCCTTTTATGTTCCTTTTTCTTTACTCTTCATGTTCTTTTCAAACGATCATGTTAACCCCTCCCCCTTCTCGTCTTCAAGCTTCCTGTGCTTCACGTAATGATGTACATTCTCCGTGACCACATTTCTCCAAGTCATGAAGCTATGCTAAGTGACTTCATGGTGTACATGATGTTGACATCATCATTTATTACGAAAACTGTTTAATTGTTCATGTTGACACCGACGCCATCAACCGCCGCAATTGAGAGAGAGAGAGAACACAAATAGAAAGGCAGGGAGGTTAACCAGGGCTGGGACCGGTTGGCTATCCTGCACTGAGGAAGGAGAGAAGGGAAGAAAAGTTATAGAGGAGGTGAGAAAAGGTCACTGACTGACCTTTTCTGAGAAATGGAACAGTGAGAAACTGAGAATATGTAGCAGTGCTTTCGTTGCCATTCCGAAATTGGATGGGTAGTGCCATGGTCCCAATACTTTCTCGACAGTGCAATCACTTCTGTCTATTTTACCTAAAACCCTGTGCAAGTGAAGCCTCTCGTTTGTGTATGCCGGGCAGTAACATAAGATGTGTTGAATAGTCTCATCGACGGCGCAGTCGTTGCACTCCGCGCTGTTGGCCATCCCTATCCTAAATGAAAAGGCATTGGTGAAGGCTACGCCTAGACGCAGATGGCACAACACTGTACCTTCCTCCCTAGAAAGGCCAGAGGGTAGCCGCTGTCATAGAGATTGGCCGAGAGAATAAAGTCTATTGATGTGCAAACTGTGATGACTGCCACTTCTAGAGTGTCATGTCTTGCGCCAGCTTGCTTAGGTATCTAGCCGAGTCAATCCTAGATAAAGGTACGGACACAGGGTTTGCTTGTACGCGTGCATTGCTGGCTGCGTCATCGGTGAAGACATTTCCAGAGACGCCGTAATGACTTGGTATTTACTGGAACACAACGTTGTGTCCTTGCTCGGTAGCATAGTGCAGCCTTTCTCTGATCTCCCATACCAGTTGTTCGCACGACCCTCGTCGAAGTGCCGACGAAAGACATTGTAGAGCTGCCTTCGAGTCACAGTACACTGCCCATTTATTAGCCGGTTGTTGCTTGATATAATCGATGGCACCTCGCAGAGCAACAATTTCCGAACAAGTCGATGTGCTCACGTGACAAAGTTTGGAAGTGATGTTGATGTGTCGCGGTGCGATGACGGTGGCGTCGGTGGAGCTAGTCTGGGTGGTAGATCCAATTGTGTATACGTGGATTCTGCCAGCTTAGAAAGTGTGTAAACAGTCCAGAGTCGCTTGCTTCAAGGCCGAAGCAGAAAGGACTTTTCTCGTTCTTATTCCTTGAACGGAAAGGCGCACGTCGGTTTGTCGTAGGCTCCACAAGGTGGAAGGTGAACGCGCCAAGGGTATAAAACCGAATGGGTAGCAATGCGCGGTTGGAGTTGATGACCTTAGTGAACGACGCCTGTGGTCGTTGTTCTAGCAGAAATATCAAATGCCTCGATACCATCCGTGAAATTTGCCGAATACGTGCTCTCAGGACGTCGATTGTGAACTAGGTCGTAACTTGATGATCCCGAGCCAATATAACTGTTTCAGCGGTTGAGGTAGATTGTGGCAGGCCGAGACAAACACGTAATGCCTGTGGTTGCACGCCCTGAAGTGCTCGAATGTTTGTGTTGCAAGTTTTTGTAAGCAGAGCAGTACACCAATAAGAAGTGCTTGGTAAAGCGGTGGCATGAAACTCAGTTACAGACCCAACTTTTTTCCAGCGATGACTTTCAGGACGTGGGCAAGAGATACCAGTTTTGCTTTCAAGCTAGTCACGTGAGGGCTCCAGGAGAGGTCGCGGTCAACAATGACACCTAGAAAACAATGGCAACGCTTGTAACAGATGGGCTGGCTATTAATGCTTATCGTTTAACTTGTCATCGTCTTGCGCGTGGACGCCACCAGTGCACATTTTTCTGCTGAGATTGTTGGACCTTGCGTGCGAAGATAGTCGGATGCTTTTGACGCTGCCCTCCGTATCCCTGCTCGAACTTGTAGGCGTGTCACTGCAGATGCCCAGACACAGGTGTCATCAGCGTATATTGAAACACTGACTGTTTCCGGAAGAGCTTCCGCCAGGCCCAGCAAGGCAAAACTGAAAAAAACTTGGCTTAAAACACCACCTTGCGGGACGCCATGGCGCGTATAGTGGTCTGAGGTCAAGCCATCTTCAGTGTATACAAAAAAGGATCTTCGTGTCAGTTCGCTTCGGATCCATCGAAACATTCGCCCTCCCAGTTCAATTAACAGCAGAATGTCTAGTATAGCTTGAAGGGAAACGTTGTCATATGCACCTTTCACATCAAGAAAGAGCGCAAGTGCTAATCGTTTTCTAAATTTCTGCTGTTCTACTGATGACACTAAATAGATGACGTTGTCAATCAATGAACGGCCTCGTCGAAGTCACGCCACGAAGTCGGGGTAAATGTTGTGCCGTTTAAGGAACTATTCCAGGCGCGTGAGAACCATGCGCTCCATGAGTTTCCCAACGCAGCTAAAGAGAGCTACAGGCCGGTATGATGTCAGCACCAGAGGGGATTTCCCTGCTTTTAGAAGTGGCAGATTATGTCTCCGTTTCTATTCTTGAGATACGATGCCATCTTCCCATCACCGATTAATTACATTTAAAAGTTGTCATCAAGCTGCTTGGCCAAAGTGGCGCAGAGCCATATACGTTATCCCATCGGGCCGTGGTGAAGAAGAACGCGTACACAGTGCCAGTGCAGCTTCTAGCTCTTCAATAAAAAGTGGAGCATCCATACTTATATCCCGTGGACCGCGGATATTGCATAAAAGCACATTGGAGAATTGGACTGTCCCGCCGGTGATGTTCGTGTGAAAATCCTTTGCAACGTCAATTTCACGGTGGTGTAGACGAAGTGCGAGAGGCTTGAAGGGATGACGTTGCATGGCGCCTGAGCGAAAACCTTGTAGAGTTCTCCATACATGAGACAATGGCTTGCGTGGGTCTCATGACTCACAAAAGCTTTTCCATTTTTGATCCTGCTGCTTGTCTATTCGGCTTTGTATTTTTTTCTGCATGCGCTTTGCTACTCTGAGACCAAGAATCGAGCTGATACGCCTGCATCTTCTCTCAGCACGTCTACGTTAAGCCCAAAGCCTTTCTATTTCGATGTCAAGCTCCGTGCGCTACTGTGGGTGTGTGAAGTGCCGCATACAATTTTTCATTGCATCTGCTATTACTACTTCTAGCCAACCCGAGAAATCATTTCTGCACGTGTCCTTTGCTTGATCTTCATAAAGTATCCAGTCTATATACCAACTGACCAGCGAAGACGAAGTCTCTTGGTCATCAATGCTGACACAAGTCGGAATGTGGTCGCTACAATGAGTTTAGATATCAGTAAACCACCGCACCTTTGAACGTAGGCAACAGGACACCAGTGTCAGGTCGAGGCAGCTGCTGGACGTCGTTCCTCGCAGGTATGTCGGGCTACTATCACTCAGAAGGCGCAGGCTGTGGTCTGAGACAAACGATATCAGTGAGCGCCCCTTCGAGTTTGTTTTCAAGCTTTCCCATACCAAATGGTGGGCATTGAAATCACCTGTTTTAAAGGAAGGGCTTGGAATAGCTGCCATATTGTCTGTTAACCTCTTACAATGAAGTGGACTTGCGGGGATATGTACGCCAATGAGTGTAAAAGAAAACCACTTCTTCCTCAGAGTCATGCACACGTACTAGTTCTCATCATCTGGCGGTATAGCATGGGTGAAATAAGTAAGGTCCTGGCGAACGTAAACAAAAACTTTGCTGCTACTTCCATTCGTGGTTATGGTGAAAGACTCGTATCCTGATATTCTTATAGTCAATGAGTTTGGCTCACAGATTACCATTATCGGGAAGCGGTTTTTAAACACGAACTGCTGAAAATCTGATATCCGGGACCTCAGGCCTCTTACGTTTCACTGAAACATTAGGGCATTTGGAATATCATCTGCAAATGATAGCTGTTTCCGTTGACAAGCCATGGTTCTGCTGTTAAACTTCTTAAGCAATAGACTTCTGAAGGCTTGCTAGAACCGAGCTGATAGTATCCAGCAGCTGCAGTGCGCTTCGTGCTATTGTTGTTTTCACTCTCTCCACGAACACACGAATGGTACTCACGAGGGAGCTGACCATGGCGACTACTTCTTTATCCTCCTGTGCTGGTTTAGAGAATTCGGATGAGGAGTGCTTTCCTGCTAAAGTCTGATGCCACTCTCTAGTGGCGTGTAGTCGAGGGAGTTCCGGCGAGGCGTCAGCAGTGTCGCTGTTGGCGGCTTCTTTATTCTTCGACCCGACTGCGCTTGTTCTGGTAGATGAAGTGGAGGCGACTTTGAGCGCGGTTTATGAGACAACGGTGTCTTGAATGTTTTGGAGCACCGTCGATGACGCGATCGTCGTCGTCTAATAGATGCGGCTGCTTCCCGGTGAGACTAGTGATTCCAAACTATTTTCTTTAGCACTGCCATTTCCCTTCGAATAATCGGACAGTTCTTTGAAGCTGCATCATGAGGCTAGTCACAATTTGAACATTTCCGAGTGTTGAATAGACATGTGCTCATGGCGTGATGTTCAGTGTATCAGGCACGAACGAAGGTGTTCTTGCACACGCTGCTCACGTGACCCAATTTAGTACATTTACTGCACTGAAGTGGCTTCGGAACGAAGGGACGAACAGCGTGCCGGAAGTGTCCCACCTTCACGTGTGGCGAGAGGGTTTCACCCTTGAATATGATCTTCACGCAACGTGGCGTGCCGAGACGAAAAACACTGGTGATGATGGTACCTTGTGTAGCGGGCTTGATCAGCATTGGCAAGTCTGTGCTGACAATGCTCTCGTCAACATCATAAATTACTCCAGCGATTACTTCTTTGCCGAGCGGTATCTGAGAGCGGACTGCAATGCCGTTGAGCTCTGTGACCTTGCGCAATATGTCCAGCGCAGCCGCGTGGTTAACGTCAATGGCTAGAACATTCTTGTACTTGTTCGCTCTGACGTCTTTGATTTCGTTTGTCACCAGTGCCTCCATTTGTGGAGACACGGCTTGCCTGTTGAGTCGCCGCATATTGTCCGTGGCGATAACTGGCATGAGCAGGACGTTGAAGGCCTCGATACTACGCGAATGTCTCATAGTGAGCACACTCGAATCGGATGGCGTGCTCAGAAACCGTCTCTTCGCCTTGTGGCTCTTCACCAGCTCGAAGGTGTCGTCACCGGACTCTTCACTGCTGACATAATCATTCATGGTAACGTCACTGTCAGTGTTGCTCCCGGTGCCGTTGCACTTCCTGAAGGCGGCTTCCGCGGGATTCCTGGGGTCTGGCGGACTCGTGTGCGACTCCATCTCCATCGCACGCTGGCAGGAACGCGCACTTCGCTGGTGAAAACAATGTTATCCACAAAAAGTATAAAAACTGAGGGACTCACCGTTCAGTCAGAGAGACACTTCATCTTCTTTCTTCAATTGAGATTTTATGAAGCGGCTACTGCTTTCACTTCAAAAGATCGATGGTGATTTGAAACCCATTGGGGCCACAGACCCGCTGTCGCCAGGTGAGGAAAAGAAGAGAAACTTGGCGGGAGCATAACATTGCTCGTGCATTTTGTGCTTGGTTTTAAATAAAGAAAGAACGTCGTTAGCAATTTTTGCAGCAACTGATGAGAACGGATTAATCGAGAAAACAGATCACGGGAGTGAAAAATCAGTCTTTACAAAGTGGCGCCAAACGCAATACTGTATCTAGGTCAAAACAACATGGCAAAGAAAAAATGAAGTACATGCATTACATTGGGCTTGTTCAAGGGAGTCGGCCATTTTTCGAGCAAGGCAACTAATGGCCGTGTGTTTATGAAAATGCTGCAGAAAGTTCTTTTTTCTTTTGTTCTTCTTTTAGAAGGAACAACAAGAATCACATGACGGGTGCTTGTTGCAACCGCAAAGCTTATTGCCGAGAGTACCCACAACGCATGGATAGGAAATGTTCTCGCAGAGGTTCGCGAAAAAGAAATGACAGCCATGGCGCCGCAGAACGTTCTGCCATTTGCCTGCTGTGTGCGTGAAATCACGCCTCGTTGAGCAGAAAGTGGAAGAGAAGTTTCCAACACGCCTCATCGGGGAACAGGAAAAAAAAGTCCAATATTTTCGCAACTAACAATGCCTAATTACGTTTTACATGGGTGATAATGGCCATAAAGAGGTTTGCATGTGCACTTATAAAACAAATAAGCGCACAAAAGTTGCTACGCATATTAGGTAATATTGTGACAAGGTGTTAGGAGCTAGAATTCGGAGCACCACGATAAAGTACACTGTATTTCCCGTCGTAAATACATTTAGCGATTTCATCTTTATGATTGACTGAGAACTCTCGAACTGCCTCCAAGTCGATACCAATGACACGTACGCGCGGCATTGCAAAAAAGTACACAATGTTTTAAACATTGTGTCAAATACTAATGCTTTGACTTATGTTGAGGTATGTGCGCATTATATGCGACAACAGCATTTTAGCGCTTGCTCTTAAGCCCATTTATTCAGCACTATTAAAACAAAATAAACGAAAAAATTGCAGATTCACGTACCTTAACGATAAGTTTTATCCAAAGCAGGCGGATGTAAAATTAATGTGTTGTAGATTTCTCTCTAAGCGAAACGTTACTAATTGACACCAGAGTACGCACAAATGCATGTACAGGGATGCGTTAAACATTCAATAATATTTGTTAGGTTTTAACATCCCAAAACTACCATGTGGTTATGAGAGACGCCGTAGTCTAGGGCTGCGCAAATTGCAACCACCCGGGGTTCTTTAACGTGCACACAATCTAGGCATAGATAGATAGATAGATGGATAGATGGATAGATAGATAGATAGATAGATAGATAGATAGATAGATGCTCCAAGTGCCTGCGGTACTCAAAGAAATACAATACATAAAAACAGTGCCGGAAGATATACCTTATGATGGGTAACGCTGATGAGAGTGCCACAAATCTGAAAGGAGTAATAAAATAAAACGTTTGCAGAAATGAAATGAGTAGATCTCATTAAAGATTGTATAAAATGGGGATCGCTCGGCGAGGTGTTCGGCCTAAGATGGATGCACAACTTGAGGGCTAGTTGGTGATTTGGAATTGACATTTTTTAGCTGAATTTGTTTTCAGTTAAGTGAAGTCAGAGCTCTTTTTTGCCCTTCTTTGTTCCTTTCGTTGTTACTCTGTAATTATTGATTTTAAAGCATTGTGAAACTCTGTGGATTCTTACAGCAAGGCTTATTATCCCCGATAGGACTGTGCTGCCTTCAAATTTGTTTCTTATCACAATCACTGATGTCTGTTAACATAGCTAGGCTTAATATTCTGATTGGGCAGTCATCAAATCATTTGATTATCACAAGTAATGATGGCTGTTAACTGTGCAAAGTTGTGAATAATCCATATTGTTTCTCGTAAACTGCTTTGTCGGGTGCCTGTAGAGGCTCATTCCGTATAACTTCACTTTGTGGATATCTCTCTTCGACGCTTTTGCTGACTGCTTCTCTGTCAACGCGTTCTTTTGCGTCTCTCGTTGCCATGCTCCTTTTCTTTCTCTTTTTTTTTGTTTCCACAGAAGGAGCATCTGACGCGCACGAAATGCTTTGCTATGTTGCGTGTCCGTTGGAGATGCAGCGTTCTCGGTCTGGCGATACAGCCCAAGCACAGCCCCGGCACGTTAATCTAAGGCGGTGTGGCTAAGCAAGCAGCACATCTCGCTAATAACGACCAAAGGTACCTAATGTTTTATCCTCTGAGTAGGATGAAACAAATCGATAGCGGATTGCACCGTTAATTTGCTGCTGTCCGAGCAGTGAGCGTGTAGCAAGATCAAGTTCGGATCGAAGCTCGTGGTCGCTTCTGCATGGGCGCTGCCATGTTGATTGGTAAAAACAGTTACCAGCGGTAAGTGACAAACGTAACTTTATACGTACCAACTAATGCGAAGAATAAGCACATTACATACAAGTGGGATGTAACACACACCAAAAAAACGGTTATTTTAGTCAACCGGTAAATTTTAAGGTACGTCTTATATCTGAAACAATCTTTTTCTGCGCATGTGTGTGGCCTTCTTACACCCCGTAGCTTTGTTAGTGGTGGACCAAAGTGGTGAAACAGAGTATAGCAGAGCGTTGACTCGGCAGGCCAGCAACACAATCAAGCGTTCCACGTGGAGGCGTCAACGACATTATTCCTTCAATGACAGCCTGAGGGGGTGCACCATCAATACGATCAGCGCATTGCCAATGCTTCTATTTAGGGGCGAAGCTGCTTATAGCGGCACCCGTTCGTCCTTCGTGGTCGTAGTAGTAGTGTGTAACCAGTCTTACATTTTCACCTCCAAGGTGGTGGCGGTGGGAGATTTCTTTTGTAAGTTGTTGAACAATAAAAATTTTGCAGCATGCGCGTCAACTAAAACCCGATTTCTCCTGTCTCTCATTCCCACTTAGCAGCCATTGGCATGTACATTCAGCCCTATCTGACAAGAAAGGGTTGCCAGGTTATGCTCTCTGAGCGTAACCGCCTTGGTTTTACAAAGGTTTAGCGAGCGTTGGGCCGCAGTGCCATGAATACAGTGAACTAGTATATACCATGAACTCGAGGTGGTTAAAGCTGGGAAGCAGATACGAAGCACAAGCCGTAAGAAAGTAAAAGCCGAATTCTCCTGCCCCTCATTTCCCATTAGCAGCCATTGGCATGTACATCGAGCACTATCTGACAGGAAAATGTTGCTACGTTATACTCGCTGGGCGTAACCTCCGTTGTTTTAGAAATGTTTAGCAAGCGTTGGGCCACAGTGCCATGAATACAGTGAACTAGTATATACCATGAATTCGAGGTGGTTAAAGGTGTCATGTAGACACGAAGCGCAAGCCGTAAGAAAGTGTGCGTGTCCCTGCTCTCGTTCAGTCCTTGAAATCTCCGCTGGATGGTGGTGCTTCTATATGAGGAATATATGATGAAAAGATGCGAAATGGTGGTACTTGGACTATTGAATAGGCGGATGAACGGACACGCAAACAGATGCATGGACGGACGAAAGCAAGAACGAATGGACGGACAGATGCTTCGTCCCACTCTCGATCATTGACTCCGTGGATATGCTGCCGTTTTTTTAATGCGAAGCATTTCTTAGCGAACTTCGGCAACCTTGAGCGTTTCTATCTATCTATCTATCTATCTATCTATCTATCTATCTATCTATCTATCTATCTATATATCTATCTATCTATCTATATATCTATCTATCTATCTATTTATCTATCTAGCCACCTACGACAATTAGCTCTCCTGGCCATTTCAACGGTGTTATCGATACCAAACTTGGAATGGCAGAACATGAATGTATGAAGAACATATTTAACAAGTCATAACATGGAAGTAATGATGAATATGTCATGACTATCATGATTTACATTTCTTGGTCCTGCAGCTCTTGCGGTGGTTTAGCTCATGTGGCAAGTTGCGAAACTGGTATGGTATGACATGAATCCATGGCGAACACAAGCAACAGACGCCAACATGAAAATCATGGCATGCGTGTCATCTAAAAACATGACTACGCTTCACGCTCATGATGCGCTCGCGGCCTTTCGCTACCGTCACATATATGAAACTTGGTATTATGGTACCTGTATGGGTGATGAAGATATGTGGCAGGTGCAAACATGATGTCATGAGATGCGTGTCATGTAATACCCTGACTGCATGCCATGGTCATGATGCGCTGGCTTTCGTTTCGCTAGGTGCACTTATACGAAATTTGGTATTGCAGGAAGTGAATACATGAAGGCATGATACTGGTGCAAACATCATAAACATGATATGCGTGTCATGTAACAACATGCCTACATGCTGCGCTCATGATTCGCCCGTGGCTGTTTCTCTAGCTTCACATGTACCAAACTCGGTATTACGCCATGCCGATGGGTGACGAAGGTATATGACTGGTGCAAACATGATAATCTTGAAATGCGTGTCATGTGAGAACACAACTACATGCCACAGTCAAGACGCCAATACATTTCGACTTGACGTGGTGCGCGTGCTTGCCGGCGTTCATTTCGTCGCGTCACGCCGGCGTTTCCACGCCAGGCGCCGGTCCTGTCACATACTCGCAGGCGTGCGGCGAGCTGCGTTGCTTTGACGCATGCGCGTCGCAGCACGTCCGGCGTCTCTCCATCACCAAAAGGAGGAGACACAGTGTTGTCTGGGTAACGCATTAGCGCGAAATGCAGCACGTCGCAATTCGTGGGTTGCCATCGGGCCGCTATTCAGGTCATAGCCAGCAGCTCGCAGCCGACGTGGCCGCACCGGAAGCGTGCAACGCCCTTTTCGCGATAGCGTCTCTGCTAATCGGCGGAAAGGAAGTGCAATTTGAAGCATACGAAGTGGCTCTTCCAAATGAAAGCTGAGAAGTTATTCAAAACTCTGCAGACATGACTTCTGAGGAACTCATGAACTTCTTGCACTGCCGTAAGTGCATAATTCTGCAGGCGCACCCATTTAGTGTCAAAGGCGTTGCCATAGTCATATTTGAAGGTAACAGCATTTGAAGGTGATGATGAGTGTTTTTTTGTATCGTGCAAGAGTGCCTGTTTGTTACATATGCCAAAAGATAGGGCATTAATAGTAGCAATTCCCCAATACTTCAGCATCGTACGTGCCCCCTATTGCCAAGTTTTTCGCCTAAAAAACCTATGTTTTGCCTAAAGCTGCATACGCGATCGTAATTTAGGATCTCTACTGCAAAAAATATACGCATAGGCTCGAGGTGGTACCGAGGCGCGCAGTACGCTTAGTATTAACAAATAGAAAGTAACATATTCACCGTCATCTCTATCACTGGCAAAAAAAGATGCCAATCATTGAGCAGCACAGCAAAATATGAAGAGTTACAATTTTAGTTTTGCATTATCACACCAGGCTTAATGTGTATGAGCATACGTATGCTCAGCCATTTTAGTCGTGCACGTCGACAAATAGACTTGCACATAATCTACTTGCTTATCGAACTCACACTTATCTTTTTAAATACTCCTTTGTTTCATCAACCATTTCAGACTGAAATTCGCTGCTTGAAAATATTTCGTTTGGCATCTGCACATACATTTCAATGTGCGCTACTTCTCGAAATGCAGTACACTACGGAACGTTTATGCGTCGTTTTTTTCTGTTCTTTCCTTGCTTTCTTTTTTGTATTTCATCACTTTCTACTGTTCTTTTTAATGTAGTGTTACTTTAAACATTGGAGACACTGCATTTACGCACCGCACCTAATTCGGGGAGAGCTTTTTGTTTGTTTGTTATTTACAATTGCCAGCTCGTATATGTTTTGAACTCCATTAGGAGCCTAATAGGAGTGGAAGTGCGGGGATGTGTTTCTTAATATGCGGTATCTTATATGCGGTAAATTAATCTTATATATGCGGTAATATATTCTGCGAGCTATAGTATATTGTTGTCTAGTCGGGTTGCGCTGGCTCTTTGCTTTCGTAATACTAACTGCTGGCTCTTTGCTTTCGTCATTTCCCGCCTGCATGGTCCTTTGTGGCGGAGTATGTTGTAAATAAAAAAATGACAGTGATGCTCAACATGCGGGTTGTGGCAGTTCAATGAAATAAAGTAATGCCCGAGCACAGATGTGCCACACGTGTGGTGGCTCTCACCTGGCCAAAAGAACTAACTGTGCTTAGAGACGAGAAGTAAACAAGAAATGGAACAGGAACGCTAGCCGGCTGCCAGAAGACCACGCCAGAAAAGGAACACGCAGGATCATTAGTGCCACGCTTACGTGGCGCAAGGTTTTCCCAGACCGATAATCAAACCGCCACCCCATTGTTTTTACACCAGGTCACCAGCCCCCTGAAGCTGCCCTTTGACAATAGTATCTTAATCCTCGCAGATGTAGCTACACAAGCTAGCGGGCAGCTAACTGGTTCTAGCAATGGTATACGACATCCATCAAGCTCAGCAGTGGCGTCCTGCACGCTGCTGTCTTCCTAGGGTAGAACGGCGAAGCATCCTCGTAGGGGCGTAGCTCAGTCAGCGCGGGCTTCCATTTACCATTTACCTTTCTTGTCCTCCCGCCTCAACGACACTCCAAGAACTCTAGCGTATACTAGAACACCGTATGGCTGAAATAAAAAAGTCCATTCATGAAAGAGTTGAACAGCCTATTAGCAGGGTTATTTAAAAAATGCGTACTAACTACGATGGAGCACATCATGCTTTTCAGCATGCTCCCTCTTGGTACAATTCGGACGAACACCACAGGAACACTTGTGATGCGTACACCTTTAATACCGTCAAACTCCATTGCTTCTCATGCGACAAAGCCTTGCCATGGCTAGCTTATGAAAAGCATCGCCACGGACAGCTGTCTTCCTGTGGAATTGCCGTTTGCTTTGAAGCAAAAGGTCTGAAACAACCACTTTGCCTTTCGGAAGGACAGACGAGACCTGTCCAGAGTTATTAAATTTAAGAAGCCAGTGACCATGTGCTTTATATAGTGGGCCATGACGGCTACGCCCAGACTAAAGAACCAGCTACATCGACGAAGATGGTACTGTAGGTGCGAAGGAAAACTACGTACATGCAGTTAGATACGTAAGCGTGGTGAACTGCTCTCATTGTTCTCTGTTTCCGGCTGCAAGTCCCATCGCAGCTTACAATCCTGCTATGTTTAAACGTGGTTATTGGCCAAATCAGGAATCAAACCAATGAGGCACCGGTTGATCCCAGTTTCATCTAGCAAGTTAAGAAGATTTAATCTCACGACACCATACTGTTGTGCCCACACTTCGATTCTCAGCATGTCGCATGGGAACCTAACGGATGAAGCTCTCATGGCAGTATATCAGGCAGGATGCCTCAGAATATGGGCTCACGCTTCTATAGATACGCCTCATACACACACGAAGCTGGGACAGGCAGTTCGCTACGCATACACATCAATAGGCCTTACCTGGAGCACCCACGCACAGCTATTTCAATAGGAGGTGCTGGATGCCATCGCGTTGGAAGCGACCACTTAGTCATACTCATAGGCTTTCGCACAGACGACGCATATACCAAATTATTGTCACTCTCGCAGTACAGGTTGAGCCACGCAACACATCGACAATTATCACGAATTACTGCAGCTACGACCATCATTCGTAATATTAATCGAATATAACTTTCTAGTTGATTACTGACCACTGAATATCTTTGACAACAAGGCATGCGGCCACACGGCCACTACTTATTCTAGCAAATATTGTTTAGGAGTAGCCATGCACACACCCGTTGCATCTACTAGATTCGTGCATGCACAATGATTCGCATAAAATAAAAAGAAACTGCCTGCAAAATAAACTTCCTTCTAATGTCAGGACGACGGCGGAGGACAATGTCAGAGGCTCAAGGCGTGAAAAGAGAAATGCGAGTGCTTTGGCGACATACCCTCTGGGGAGTTTTTTAGGCACCTCCTTTCTTACCTTCTACCTAATTAAGGTTTGGGGCCACTTCAATAAAGCTCTGATCAAGCGAGCGACGCCTTTTCCCACTCCGGCTAGCATGCCAGACTCCTGAATTTTTGCGGCACGCTAAAGTCTTTAAAGAGCGGCTTAGTACGTCAAGGAGGCACTGTTTTTTTCTGACAGCCTAACGAAGTGCGTACGGACTTTCTTATGCAGGAAAATAAGCAACTTGCAAACTTGCTGGTGTTCTCTGTACGTAGGAAGGGGGACCTTGCTGTCAGGCACGTGAACACGTATAGCAGTAGCACAGGTGATGTAAACACCAGGTGAGTCACTCATAATCCATCTGTCTGTCTCTTTCTAAATGTGCCGGTAAACAGACTTCGCAGTCACATTTGTCTTTGCTGCATACGCATAATGCGGCAAATACTGTATCAATCCACCTATAGTCAGATACAAATTAAAGAGGCCCAGCTCAGCCTATAAAAGCGAGAAGCCAATCGCCTCACGACTACAAAAAAAATTAAATGGTCCTACTCAATCACTCGGCGTTGTTGGCTGAAGGTCGGGTCATCGGCACTTTGGCTCATGACACCAGGAAGGAGTGCGAGCTCATGGGTGCAGGCTTGTGCGTATTCGCCTTTCTGAAATAAAATAGAGATGAGTTGTTCACGAGTAAGCCAGACCTCTTGAGCGGCTTTGTTTTAAAGAAGAATAATCCTCGGCTCACTGAATGTCAGCAGGCGTTCTCTGGGAGACAGCTCAGTGAGTAGCTCCCTCAGTGGCGGTTCTCATTCGCCCAATGAGTAGCAATTCTCTCGTCGTCTCCCCCCCCCCCCCGCTCTCTGAGCGACCATTTTCTCGCGCTCAATGAGCTGTGCTGCGCTCGTTTTGCCTCGCCCAGAGGAAAACAAAAAACACGCTCCCGGAGCGAGAATTACCGGCCACTGACTGAGCGAGAGGAAACTGAGAGAACCGCTGCTCAGAGAGTGGCAGGTTTCGCGGTACTCGCTCAATCTGTGCGGCTCTGGTTCTCCCTCGCTCAGTGTACTATGCTCAGCAAACACTTATATTGACACTGGGGCAAATTCTACGGAGAAGGCGCTCCCGTGTGTTCATGTTTTTCGGTAAGTAGTACGTTCTGTAGCCCTTCTGTTGATTTTCGATTTCACTTGGTCGCATTGTAGAGACGTTTAAAAAGTTCTATACGCGAAAACGTGAAGGGAAGAAACGTTTGATGTACATGTTAGTAACATATTACGAGTTGAATTTTCTCTGAGATCTAAACGGCGAGTTGTCAGCCGCAAACTGACTCACTACGTCATGGACGCCATGTTTTGTTTGAAAATAGAGCATACTGAAAGCGTGGTGCTGTGTAAGAACTATAACAGAACATCATTCTTGTCAAGAGAAAATTGACTATTTTCCTAACTTGCCCACAACTCTCGATGAAGCATCTTTTATAACAATATCAAAAATCACAAAAATAAAAGATGAACTTAACTACCATTTTGTGGTGTGGTTGTATGCATGTACTTCGGTTCGGTAGCTTCCTCACTGCTGTTAACAAACGTTTCTGCCTTCCCGCTAACCCTCTTTTTGTGTCTTTGCTCCTCTCTCTCATCTTTTTATCGCCTTTCATCATGGTTTTGCCCACTTGAGGTGTCCTGTTTGAGAAGCAGTTGTCGTGCATACTGAAATTCTCATCTTATTTCTTAACAGAGTCGCCTTTCTTGCTCAGTGAGCCGCATTGAACCACTGCCACCAGGGCTTAGTTTAACCGGTTACACCACTTCGATATGGTTGAAAAAAGAAGTTTACGTCTTAAGGGCTCGCTTGCTCATAATAATGCTGGACAACTCGGTTTTCTTTCGGGTTCCGGGAGAAGTACGCTGGGTCTGAGTGCGCGCCGCCGTGCTGGTCCAGTGGCTAAGGTACTCGGCTGTGGACCGTCAGGTCGCGGAATCGAATTCCGGCTGCAGCGGCTGCAATTTCGATGCATTTTAAAATGCTGTAGGCCCCTGTGCTCATATTTGGGTCCACAATAAATAACCCCAGGTGGCCGAAATTGCTGGAGCCATCCACTACAGCGTCTCTCATATTCCTATGATGGTTTTGAGACGCTAAACTCTACATAGCGAAAAATATCAATGTGCCCGAGTGCGACTTTCACGATATGTGTTCGAGGTGAGAGAAAACTGCCCTTTTGTCCTTGCTCACAAGAGTAGCAATTTCGTCGCTTTCGGGCTCCTCCGCTGGTGCCCACTGGACGCTCCTTGTTTGTTTGTTTTGTGTTTGTTTGTTTGATTTAGGAGCTTGCGCTTTTTGCTCGCGGCTTGACCTGTTGGCGTTGGGCAGTGTGTACACTAGTGCTGCCAGGTGGTGCTGGATAGGCGTGAGTGCCCCACTGAGAAAAGTTGGGGGGGGGGGGCTTAGCCCACTCACTTTTAACTGTTGTCACTGTCAGCTGCACACTGAGGAAATGGGCAACTAAGGAGAAGCTTCTCTTCACCACAGTTATCATTCAGTAATATTGTTACGAGGAAACAAAAATGTTACTAGGGAATGTTTTATAACAGTGCTTTTTTTCCCTGAATTTCGGCTGTGACGACTGTCCTTGATTGTTCGTTGCGGTGCGGGCCACCTAGGCGATTATTTCGCGCCTTGTATACTGTAGCATTGCGAAGCGTGTGGTAGTACAGGTACGAAATCGTCTTGTATTCGCTTCGTAATGAATGGGAACGAGCAATTGTGTTATGGACCAGCCACAGCATTTGCTGCTTCGGGAAAATTTCTTTTCATCAAAAATAGATAGCATCATCGCTGCTTTATCGAAGCTGCTGTGAGCCGATGATTGTGACGAATCTTTTTAAGTGATTTAGTCTTGATTACGATAACTAGCCGCGAAGGCAACAGTTTGCAAAGTGGCGAAGAATAAAACAGTCGACTCGAGTGCAGTGAGAAGCTCAGCTTCCGAGCTTACTTAACATCTTGTCCTACCGGATAATGAAGAAGATGAAAGACCGTTGTTTTTGCACGATGAAAGCCTAATTGAGAGTCCGCCAAGTTAGTTTTCATTCAACTTGAATTGTCTTTTACAGCTCAAAATATACCTCTGTCAGAAAAAAGCCCACACGCACAGCACTGCTTAGTTCTCTCTCTCTCTCTCTTTCAGTAAGGATGAACTCACAGAGATGTACACACTCACATGGACTCTAAAAAGTTCTCCGTCGTAACTTCGCAGTTACACAAAAAGGACTCTTTCCTCCTTCAAAAGACGAACTTTGCGCAAAATATTGCACATGGCACAGCAGAGAGGGACACTTTCTTCCTTGTAAAGTAAAGCACCCGTTGTTTGGGGTAACAGCAGGAATGTTTGCGCCACGTGCAAGCGACCTATTGGTGCCTAGAGAAACCTGTTTCATTTTAGAGGATTCTGTAGCATGGTGTAGTGTAGCAAGATGTAGTGAATAGTGTACGCGCATGCTGACTGAATGGTCGTGAGTTGATTAATTTATATGTGATGTTTGACGTTCAAAAACCGCCGTAAGATTATGAGAGACGCCGTAGTTGACGGTTCCAAAATTTCGACCACCTGGGATTCCTTAACGTGCCCCAAAATCTGAGCACACAGGCCTACATGATTTTCGCCTCCATAAAAAAGCAGCCATATCCTGCTGAGGAGTGAGGTAAGTTGTTTGTGCCCCCACTCGCGAAAGAGTTGGAACACCACTGCATATCAATCAATGAACCATGAAGCCACACAGTGGATGGGTAGTTGGGGAGAGAAAGGAATTTCTAAGAGAGAAGAGAAAAGGTGGGTATCAGTGGCGGTGGGTCTGGCCACGCGCGAACTCGCCTCTGTGCTGGAAGGAAAAAAAAACGTCAGGCAAGCCGGCAGGGCGAGCGTTGTCACTTCTTAGGCATGGTAGCACGTGACAAGTTCTTACTATGAGTGTTTCGCACGGGTACCAATATCCTCCCAATTTGCCTCACCTGCCTGCTCTCAACCCCGTTGAAGAACGCCTGATAGCTCCAAGTCTGCGATTTATTAGAGTTATGCATTTTAGGCAAGTATGGCACGAAAGGGCAGGTGCTTCACGCACTAATCGACGTGACAAACACTGTGCAGTGCCGGCTCTAGAACGTGCCCAACAACACTGCCATCGACGTGCGCGTCATGCGTCGGCTCTTCAGCAAGCCTTCCTTATGAAATAGTATCGCCAAGAAACGTCCCGTGGAGCTCCGAGCAAGCTCTACTAAACATCATTCGCTTTGTGGAAATAGCGGGGAATTTTCAGGGAAAAAGATCCTTAGGGTGAAGCATTGGGTAACGGGCGCTGTTGCCCGTGATCTCTACCAGTGCGCAATCTCTCTCTTCGACAGGGAAGGCGAATTAGCACTCACTCCAGCCGCGTGCTCTGGCTTCAGATGAGAACCTACAGGGGCGCTCGCTACTAGCATGTGAACTGTTTCTGTTCGACAGCGAAGACAATGAGGACAAGGCGGCAAAACTGTATGCGTATCTTAGGGTTGGCAGACCGGCTGTAGCCCGACAACGCAGACAAGCGGGTCCAAAGTTGAGGTGTCGCGAAGCTTCGGTGACACGGCGGCACAGGCAAGCGGACCAGGAGGTTTCTAGAGCACGGGGAGCGGCTGCGAAAGGCTGAAAACGTTATGTACTGCTGCTGCTACCTACCGAAGCCTAATAACTTATCCGCTTTGGACCACGTATATAAAACAAACGCATAGAAACGTTTGAAATGTATCATCTAGCGTAGTTTTAAGTGTGAATACACTTTATAAGCGACCCCAAACCATCCAACGCTGTCGGTGGCGTCCGCAGTCTTCTCTCTATCTTTAAAAGAAAGAGGACTTGGCGGGCCGCAGCGCGACGCTCTACCGAAAATAAGTCACGGATGCGACGCTGATATCGGTGTCAGTAACGCGCCTTATACCCCCTCTCGTTCGGCTCGTGAGATCCCCTCTTGTTCGGCTCGCTTACGTTCGGCTCGTGAGACCGAACGTAAGCGGGCGAAGCGTGCAGCGGATGCCGAACTGCGCGCTCGCGAGGCCAAGGACAAGCGGGCGAAGCGTGCAGAGGATGACGAACTTCGCGCTCGCGAGGCCGAGGACAAGCGGGCGAAGCGTGCAGCGGATGGCAAACTGTGCGCTCGCGAGGCCAAGATGAGGCATCAGCATCGAGCCGCGAACGCGACCCAAGGTTCGGAACGACAACGCAAGCGTCAGGCGGAGAAGGGCGATGAAGGCCGCCGGCAAGACCCCGCTCGCAATCCTCAACGGCGAGTGGACGTTCCCGAAGCCGTTCCAGCCAGTGAACGTGCCGCGCGGGAGAGGGTGCGAGCCCTGCACTTTGCTCGTCTCGACGCGTCGTGAAGTGTAAATAAATAATTCTTCGTATATAATGTATCTGTGTACAAATGCTTCATGACAAACAACACTTATATTCATTATTTACACTTTAATCATCATCATCAGTAATAAAACTCCCAAGCATTTCCCTGAGGGTGAACATGGTTAAGTTCGAATGCACGGGGTGATGCTATGAGGGGGAGTACAGTTAAAATCCATTGGCATGAGTTAACGTAAACTCACCCGTGTGATCAAATTGCGATTCCCAGGAACCAATACACTATAAAGGCACCATAGTGTGATTAATAAATATAATAGTGCGAATTAATAAATACCCCTCATAGCATCACCCCATGCATTCGCACTTAACCATGTTCACCATCGGGGAAATGCTTCGGAATTTTTCATAGGGCTAACGATCCCCTCCCTACACCCACTCATCACTATTCAATTCGTAGATATGCTGCGATCGTTTCTTATTTTTTCATGGTTCTTTCTATCCAGGGCCACGTACTGAAGTTCAATGGTTCAATTCGCCTTAGCTGACTCACAAGTGGCGGCTGCTGCAGATGACTTGCACTACCGGCTCGCTGTGTTCCGGACACGTAGCAGTTCATCGCGAGTTCGTGCAACTAAGAGAATACGATCAGATACAATGAGAGTCACAAGTTACGCTTACGGCAGGTAGATTTGTACCCCTTTTAGGGGCGAAGCTCGTTATAGCGGCACCCGTTCGTCCCTCGTAGTCGTAGTCGCAGTCGTAGTGTGTAACCAGTCTTACATTTCGACTTCCGAGGTGGTGCCGGTGAGAGATTTCTTTTGTGCGTTGTTGAACAATAAAATGTTCGCGGCGTGCGCATTTTAACGAAATTCCGAATGCTCCTGTCTCTCATTCCTTATTAGCAGTCACTGGAATGTTCTATTAGGAATCGTTAGTAGAAGTAGAAGTGTTAAAAGCCGACTTCTGCTGTGTCTCATTCCCAGTAGCAGCCATTGTTTACCTCCGAGGTGGTGTCTGGTGAGATTTCTCCTGTGCGTAATGAAACCATAAAAAATTTTTGTTCAAAACGTCACTGATTGGTGAAATAAACTAGCGAAAGACGCCAGATGTTTTCTCAAAGCAAAACGAAAAGACGGCAGATGTTTATAAAGCAAAACAAAAAGAAGACGCCAGCTGCCTAACGAAAGACGCCGGGTGTTTTCTAAAGCAATGTTTTGATAATCAAAACCATATCGATACAGGTTTGCAGTTCTGCTCGTTGCCGTCAGTGTGCTCGTATGGTACAATAAGCATTATCTGACGGGAAAAGGTTGCTACGTTATACTCGCTGGGCGTAACCTCCTTGGTTTTAGAAAGGTTTAGCGAGCGTTGGACCGCAGTGCCATGAATACAGTGAACTAGTATACACCATGAACTGGCTCGCCGTGTTCCGGGCACGTAGCAGTTCATCGTGAGCTCGTTCAACTAAGAGAAGACGAACCAATGTATGAGGGTTGCCAGTTACGCTTACAACAGGTAGATCTGGACCCCTTTTAGGTGCGAAGCAGTTTATAGCGGCACCTGTTCTTCCCTCGTAATCGTAGTTGTAGTGTGTAACCAGACTTGCATTTTGACCTACAAGGTGGTGCCGGTGAAAGATTTATTCTGTACGTTGTTGAACAACAGAAGATAGTGCTCAATTTACATGCCAATGGCTGCTAAGGGGGAATGAGAGACAGGAGCATTCGGCTTTTAGTTAACGCGCGCGCTGCAATTCCCATTAGCAGCCATTGGCTCGTACATTGAGCACTATCTGACAAGAAATGGTTGCTACGTTGGACTCGCTGGGCATAACCTCCTTGGTTTTAGAAAGGTTTAGCGAGCGTGGGGCCGCAGTGCCATGAATACCGTGAACTAGTATATACTACCACAGCTCGACCATCACAGAAATAGCCGCCACACAAATAGCAAGAAAGCAGCGCCATGGAACGCTGTCCTGCACGCGCCACGATGCTATGCCACGGGACCGGCACGAGACTCGAGGGGCAGATGAAGAGACTGAAGAAGTTCGAGTCAGCTAGCTAGAGACATTTTTGGCTGACCATTTTTAGTTTTAAATTTAAGGGCACAAGTTTGCTCTAAATAAAGAGTTTATATAGCACCAGGTGATATATTTATTCGTAAAAATCTGGTGGAGGTGCTGGGTATGATTCCAAGCCCACCCCAGGCAAGGGAGAGAAGCCCAGATTCCAGAAGATTGGAGCCAGCAGAATTAACACCTGTGCTCCAACGCACGAGTTGCCGACTACGTGGTGAGCAGCCCCAGTTTGGCCCCCTAATTGACCCATCAAGACCTGTCGAAACCTCAAGCACAAGCGTCACTGCAATGGCCACCCTGTCGATGCCATCTCCATCTCACCTCATTGTGGATTCATCACGTACACCAGAGGTCTTCTACGCTGAGACCTTTAAAGATGCCGAGGACTGGCTTGAAGGCTTCGAGCGCATTGCCCGTTGGAATGGTTGGGACGAAGCCCGAAGTTTTGTTACGTTTACGTCCGCCTGCAAGATTCAGCACGTACGTGGTTTGAGAACCACGAAGCGTCCTTGTTGTCGTGGGACGACTAACGACGAGAGCTAATCGCAGCCTATCCAAACACGTACCGCAAAAAGAAGACAGAGGCTGCTTCAGGTGAGGAACCTACAGAACAACGAGAGAGTGGCCGTGTACATAGACGACATGTCCCGGCTCCTTCACCGAGCCGACCAAAACGTGGCCGAGGAGAAGAAGTTGCGGCACCTATTGCGCGGAGTAAAAGAAGAAATTTTTGTAGGCCTGGTGCGTAATCCACCGCGAACAGTGGCAAAGTTCCAGTCCGAGGCAACGACCATGAAAAGGACACTACCAAAACGTGCGCGACTGTACAACACAGATTTCAGCGTCTATTTAGTCAGGGTGGAGTCAACAGCCCTCCGCACCAACGTTGACGTCCTCTGGGAAATGGTGAGGGCCATCGTTAAGCAGGAGCTCTAGAAACTGCAACTCCCCAAAACTCCTCCAGCGATGCCCTCAATCGCGGACGTTGTACGCGAAGAAGTGCGGCAAGCAATTATTTAACCACAGTCTCAGGTGCCCCAACAAACGCAACCAGAACCTCAGCCACAGCTGCCGTACGCGCAAGTCGTACGGCAAGACATCAGACGCCCGAACGTTTTACAAGCTCCTGTTATGCCACCAACCTTTCCTCGCAGTACGCCACAGCCGATGCCAGAAGCGAGACACCGCAAAAGTGATGCGTGGCGCACGGCAGACCGGCGGCCCCTCTGCTACCACTGTGGGGAGGCAGGTCTTCTTTATCGGACATGCCACTACCATCGGGTCGGGCTACGTGGCTTCTCAGTGAATGCACGCTGCCCTCGTAACGGTGAGAGCCCTCACGAAATTGAAGAATATTTATCTTCGAGCTATGCCTCTCCAAACACTCGAAAACGGAGGAGCGCATCCTGCGGCGCCTACAGACAAACACGCGGCTCTGTCCAGCCACACTCAAGTATTACGACCCAAAAATAAGTGGGCAGTGCCAGTACTGTGGGGAAGTGGCCAACACTTACCATATGGTCTGGGCCTGCCAAATGAACCCAAAATTAACCCCCTTTCCCAACCCCACCAAAGAGGACTGGGAGACGACCCTACTCAATAGCTCCACGCTTGAGGAACAGCGAACTCTAGTCCAGCAGGCTCGGGTGGCGGCCTCGACTAATGACGTCCCGGATTAGGGATGTCAACCAGCCCGGAGGGGATAAGGGCTATCTGGCACAGCCAGCATCAATAAAGGTTTTTCCCTCCTTCCTCTCCAAACACTCAGCGACATGAATCGCGGTCGATTGCACCAATGCGCAATAGGTCGCCGAGTTAACACTCATCATCTACTTTCCCGAGGCGTCGTTCACCAAGCCTGCGACGGGAAAACTAGAACCAGCGACCTGTGGAGGCAGGGCCGCTAATTTTCGGAAAACTGGAAACCCTCCATGGTTAACCGGATCAGACGACGACACTGACACAATGACGGACAAGCGCAGTAATGGTGACGTAGCATCCGAGCTACAAGTCAGAATCGACGACGTCGAAACCATAGCGTTATAGACACAGGTGCAGACTACTCAGTAATAAGTAGCATGCTCACAACGAACCTGAAGAAAGTGCTCACTCATTGAACCGGACTGCAGATACGCACCGCTGGAGGGCACTTAGTCAGCCCTTAGTCAGACAGGGATGTCCTTTGTCCCCGCTGTTATTCATGCTGTACATGGTGAGTATGGAAAAAGCGCTAGAAGGTAGCAACATTGGTTTTAATCTGTCACACAAACAGGGCGGCATGATGATTGAGCAGAAGCTTCCAGGTTTATTTTATGCGGACGATATCGTCTTATTTGCGGACAGTCGAGATGATATACAGCAGCTGGCGAATATATGCGGAAGGGAAGGTGAAGCTCTTGGACTGGGATTCAGTGTAACGAAGTGTGGATTGATGGTATTCAATGATCCCTGTGATCAGACGGTGTCCATACAAGACCAAGAAATACCGAGGGTAAGTGAATACAACTACCTTGGAGTATGGGTAAATGAGAGTGATAGATACATGGAGGTACAGGAAAAAGCCTCGGCAGCAAAAGGAAAGAGGAATGCGGCAATAATGAAGCACAGAGCGTTGTGGGGATACAATAGGTATGAGGTGCTTCGAGGTCTGTGGAAGGGTGTAATGGTTCCAGGGCTTACTTTTGGGAACTCAGTGGTGTGCATGAGGGCAGAGGTTCAATCGGGAATGGATGTAAATCAAAGGACTGTGGGACGCCTCGCGTTGGGTGCTCACGGGAAGACGACAAACGAGGCTGTAAAGGGCGATATGGGGTGGGCAGGTTTTGAGGCGAGGGAAGCGCAGAGCAAAATAAGGTTCGAAGAAAGGCTAAGAAATATGAAGGAGAGTAGATAGGCAGAGAAGGTGTTCCGTTATTTGTATAGGAAGAGCGTGGACACACAGTGGAGAAAAAGAACTAGAAGACTCACTAGTAAATATACGGCTGGTATTGTAAGCCATATGTCAACAAAGAGCGTTAAGGGAAAAGTCAGGGAGGCGGAGAGGATTTACTGGATGGCAGCTATGGAGAAAAAACCGGCTTTGAGTAACTACCGAAAGGGCAAAAATGAAATAAGGAGGGAGGCATTTTACGATAATTCAAGGGGAAGCGCTTTACTGTTTGAAGCGAGATCGGGTTACCTTAGAACGCGTAGTTATAAAGCAAGATTCAGTAAAGAAGAAGAACAATGCACATGCTGCGGGAAAGATAAGGAAACGGCGGAGCATGTTCTGATTGAATGTGGAGATATCCACCCAGGTGTACGTTTGGGCACGAGCCTACAGGAAGCCTTAGGTTTTAGGGACAACAATGGAAAGCTGAACACACCCGCGATTGAAATAAGTAAGAGACGGTTAGAGTATTGGTGGCAGAAAATTAGAGAGAAAGGACAAAAATAAATATTGGAAAAATAAAATATGGACAGTGTGCCGTAAATAGCAGAGAACTTAAGCTGAAAATTTACCTTTTTTTCCATTAAGATAGAATTTATCGAAGTAGAGGCATTAGGCCAACATCAAAAAAGAAAAAAGTTTTTTTTCTTTTTTTTTGTCGAGCCTGGTGGCATACCTGTCACCACCCCGTTATAAAGGGGACGCTCATAGCATCCATCCATCCAGGATTGTGCACAGCGAAAGTGGGAATAAGAGGCCATGTGTATGCCTGCAGTTTTATTGTTCTCCCCGAATGTTCCGTGAGGCAATTCTGGGCGTGGAATTCCTGCAAGCAAACAGCGCCATCATCGACTTGCAGAAATCCCAAGTTTCTTTCTATACAGAGAACGCTGTTACCGTGTGTCATGTGGAGCAACCAATTGTTTTGTCTCTTCGTATTGCGGATGAAGGTGTGTCAGTGCCGCCACGTAGCAGCGTGACAGTTTTTGTGAAAAGCGACGTTTTTCGTGAATATGCCGGACTAGCTGATGGAAATATCGAACTGCTTCTCACGAACGCGATACGCGTGGCGAGAGGTCTGGTGAACCTGCGGAACGGATATACTGATGTGCTATTGGCTAACTTTACCAACGAGGTACAGCATGTGGCGAAGGGAGCAGCCATAGTATCACTTCATGACTACGTGCAAGTCTCAGATGTTGCACAATAGAAAAAGTACCAGCAACTACCTCAACAGTGGACAGTGTTCTCGAGAATATAGATATTGACTGAGAGCTTTCATCTCTGCAGAAAGACCAGATTGTGGAGTTGATCAAGGGATTCGCAGAGTCTTTTTCCTCTTCATCGAAAGTCGGACGTACTTCTGTGGCAAAGCACCGCATTGTAATCGAAGGGCATGTTATACCAGTATGTCAGCATCCACACCGAGTAGCTCCGAAAGAAAGGGAGGCGATAAAGAAGCAAGTACAGGAGATGCTCGACGACGATGTCATACAGCCCTCCAAAAGCCCATGGACATTGCTGGTAGTACTTGTGAAGAAGAAGGACAACACTATGCGGTTATGTGTTGATTACAGAAAACTCAACCTCATGACGAAGCGGGACGTGTACCCACTCCCACGAGTCGACGATACGTTGGATAAACTGCGCAATGCTCGCTTTTTTCATCGTTGGACTTAAAGAGCGGGTACTGGCAAATAGAAGTCGACGAACGAGATCGTGAGAAGACGGCGTTTGTGACACCCGACAGACTCTACGAGTTCAAAGTTTTCCCATTTGTTTTGTGTTCTGCACCCGCTACATCCCAGAGAATGATGGACACTGTGCTCTCCAGCCACAAATGGCAGTCATGTCTTGTCTATCTTGATGACGTAGTAATTTTTTTCACTACGTTCGAGCAGCACGTGCAGAGATTGAGAACGGTGCTGGACGCTATTCGCATGGCTGTATTTACGATCAAACCCGAAATGTGCCACTTTGGATTCCGGTAGCTTCGGTTCCTCGGGCACATTGTCAGTTCTCACGGTGTCCGCTCAGACCCGGATAAGATTACTGTGGTTGAAAATTTCCCAAGGCCAAGAGACAAAAAAGCTATGCGACGTTTCTTGGTGCTTTGTGCCTACTATAGGCGCTTCGTTAAAAACTTCCACAAGATTGCGGAACCACTGACACGGCTTACGAAGAAAGGTGTGCCATTCATCTGGCACCAAGAGCAAGAAGACGCCTTTTCTGAGTTACGATGGCGTTTGCAGTCGCCTCCCATACTCGCTCATTTTGATGAAGATGCCAAAACGGACATTCATACGGACGCCAGCAACGTTGGCCTCGGTGCTATTCTTGTTCAGTGGCAGAACAGGGAAGAAAAAGTTATTGCTTATGCAAGCCGCACTCTGTCGAAAATAGAGTGTAATTATTCAGCTACAGAAAAGAAAAGTCTCGCAGTTATATGGGCCGTCAGTAAGTTCCGTACATATTTATTTATACGGTAGACCATTCCGAGCCATCAGTTACCATCATTCATTGTGCTGGCTTGCGAACCTCAAGGATGCTTCCGGAAGACTTGGTAGATGAAGCCTGCGTGTACAAAAATATGACATCACCGTAGTCTACAAGTCTGGCTACAAGCAAAATGACGCGGACTGCTTGTCAGACGCACCAGTCCAGACCTCGTCTCCTGAGCATGAACAGGACTCCGCATTTCTTGGAGCTGTGATTGTGTCGGAGATGGCTCATGATCAGCGAGTGAACCCAGAATTACTTCTGCTCAGTCAACACTTAGAGGGGCAGCAAGTCGAAGTACCGCGATTTTTCGTCCATGGACTACGTTCCTACGTCCTCCGTAACAACGTTCTCTACAAGAGAAACTTTCAACACGCCGGTGAAACGTTCCTACTGCTGATACCATCATCGCTGCGAGCGGAAATTTTAGAAGCGTGTCGTGATGACCCATCGGCAGGTCACTTGGGCATTAGTTGGACTTTGGCGAGAATCCGCCAGAGATATTACTGTGCAAAATTGATGGATTCAGTACAGCAATATGTAAGATCATGCCGTGAATGCCAAAGACGCAAAGTACCAACCCTAAAGGCAGCAGGTCTTTTCAACCCGATAGAGCCACCGAAATTCCCGTTTGAGCAGGTCGGAATGCGTTTGCTAGGACCATTTCCTATGTTATCGTTCGGGAAGTGCTGGATAGTTGTAGCAACCGACTACATGACCCGGTATGCCGAGGCGTCATCTCTCACAAAAGGAACGGCAAATGAAGTGGCTCAGTTTTTTGTGACCCAGATAGTGCTGCAACATGGCGCACCTAAAGTCCTTATAACTGACAAAGGAACTGCGTTCACTGCCAGGCTAGTGCAGTCTGTCATGAAACTAACGCACACCGACCACAGAAGAACTACCGCGTACCATCCGCAAACTAACAGGTTAACTGAAAGGCTGAACAGGCGGCTTGCTGAAATGATCGCAATGTATGTGGACGTCGAGCATCGGACACCATACTACCGTATGCTACATTTGCATACACTACCGCAGTACAAGAGACAACCCACTTCACGCCATTTCAACTTGTTTATGGTCGGACAGTAATAACGACATTAGACGCGATGCTACCTGTCAACAGCACGAATGAAGAGGACCCTAACATAAGCGAATATGTTGAAAGGGCAGAAGAGGCGCCGCAACTAGCACGGAACCGCATCATTCAACAGCAGGACGTCGACGCGCACCGTTACAATCTACGACGAAGGGATGTTCAGTACTCCCCTGCAGACCAAGTGTGGGTCTGGACGCCTGTACGTGCACGTGGCCTATCAGAAAAGCTTAGGCGGCGCTATTTTGGCCCTTACAGGATTCTTCGTCAGCTAGGCTCATTAAACTACGAAGTGATCCTTGAAGGTCAAGTATGCACAACACGACGCCGGAATCTATCGGAAGTTGTACATATAGTACGGATGAAGCCGAACTACGACAAGAACTGCACAAGTGAACTGACTCATGTCGTCTAACACGAGGACAAGTCCTATTGTTTAGAAACTGTCAGCCCGCTCTACGCATCGGGGCGATGCGTGCTAGGAGGGGGACTAATGCCACAGCTCGACCATCGCAGAATACGCGTGCCACAATTTGCGTTCGAAAAAGCCGCCACACAAGTAGCAAGAAAGCCGTGCCATGGAACGCCATCCTGCACTCACCACGATGCTACGCCACGGGACCGGCACGAGACTCGATGGACAGATGAAGAGACCGACGAAGTTCGAGTCAGCGAGCAAGAGACATTTTTGGCTGACCATCTTTATATTGAGTTTACGGGCACAAGTTCGCCCTAAATGAAGAGTTTATATAGTACCAGGTGCTATATTTATTCGTAACAATACCATGAACTCGAGGTGAATAAATGTGGGAAGTAAACACGAAGCGCAAGCCGTAGGAAAGTGGGCGTGTGCCACCTTTCGTTTAGTCCTTGGAATGTCCGCTGGATGAAGGTGCATATGCAGAATATATGATGAAAAGATGCGAGATGGTGGTACTTGGAGTGTTGAAAAGATGGACGAACGGACACACAGACAGATGCATGGACGGACTCACAGATGGCTGCACCGACGAATTGACGCATGGACGGACGCAAAGGCGGATGCATGGATGAACGCAGGGACGGACGCACAGATGGACGTGTGGACGCATGAAGAGACGCACGCACGGACGGGCGAATGGACGCACGGACGGTCACACAGACGGACGCATGGACGAACGGAAGCAAGAACGAATATGCGGACGGATGCCTCGCCCCACTCTCCATCATTCGCTCCGTTGATATGCTGCCATTTTTTTCGGCTAGTTTATCGTAGAAGTTTCAGACCACTTATCAGGTTTTTGCACTTATTAGTATTTTTCTAGGAAATCATGTTGTTTCAGTGATCCTCGCGTTCCCCTATGCGCGGATGTCGTTCAATATTATTGAGTTTGTCGGTGACCGACTAGTTGAATGAATAGCTGTGCACACGGTTCGCCATCAAGGGAGTCGGAGGTTCATAGCAGAGATTGTTCGTGGCAGATTTTAGGCCACCAACGCCTTAGGTGATTAGAGATACGTGCACCCCCCCTCCTTTGACTTGCTCACGAAATGAACCCTTATAGATGTCTCTTCTAAGATACGATGGGGAAAATTCGAGTAAACGTTCAGTGAAGGGTACGTTAAGGGAAATTGCAAGTATCGTTAAATATGCACTGGCAAATGTGGCACTGACAGAATGGAGGCAACCCTAGAGATAGTATTAAGAAGTAGCTATGTGCTTTCGTGAAAAGTTGGGCATATTTTTGCGACAAAAAAAGGTCTCGTTAACTTTAAAAATAGACTTCGTATACGAGAGTCAATTTGTAATCAAAATGAGGAATTTTCTTGATAGCAGGCAAGTCTGTAATGTTTCCCTTGCTTTCGGGCTTCTATTACAAAGATAGTTTGCGTCGTTTCTCGCTAGCATCTGGCCACACTGATCTGAAAAAAATTTACGCCCTGGTTTTCATTAGCGTACCGCAAATTACAAGCAAACATCCCTCCCTCCCCTGCGGCGAAGGGCAGTCTGACAAAATGCGAAGTGCCACCTGTGTTGTACTGCAAGAACGTGTGGACGGCGCAGGATTGGCTAAAAGCATTTTGAGTGCAAACAGAACACCAATCTCTGTAATTTAAAGTGGAACGGGCCAGTCTGGTTGCAGCCCATCGAAAAACCACCTTGTAATAGTATAGACCCCGAATCAAGCTTTACCTGCTATAAAAAATCCGTAAACACGAGTTGTGTCAAGAAAACGTTTCGACAGGCGGACTTGTCTTCTCCAAGGCTAGAATGCATAGTTTCCATTAGCTCTAGCGTTTCTACGCTTCATGCACTCTTCCTATCATGAAAAAGGCCACAATGGATACGCTGGTGTTAAAGACAGGGGGAATGGGGTGCTGCGACAAATTGCATGAGTAACAAAAGAACATGCATTCCATGATTAAAAAAGCAAGTAAGGAAGCGGTGGGGAGGTTAGGATATACACATATCACCAAGTCTTTGTGTTTTAACCGGTTGTCAGAAGTTAACAAAGGCTAGTTGGAACTTTCTAGAGGGAGGGCTAAACTCGCAGTGATTATTTTTGTGTGTGTACCATACTAAATGAATTCGAGAGCCTCTTTACAAAATGATATGTGTGATCTCTTTAGACAGATCCGTCAAGTGAACAGGAATATCGCTGATGAATTCAGTGCTCTACGACACCGTGCAAAGCAAAGCGCACAGCCGTTTCCTTACTTTCCGAAGAGCAGAGGAAGATGAGAAAAAACGGGAGGACAGAGAAGTTGGCCCGTTCTAAAACTGGTTGGCTACCCGGTGCTGGAGTATGGGGTAAGGGGAATCAAAGATGATAGGAAAGAGATGTTATAAGAGGAAACAAAAAAGGAAAATAAATCTCTCACATCTCACCTATCCGCTTCCTCTAACGTCTTATGCGCGCCGATCTCGCACGTTTCTCCGCAATGAGCACTTCCTCCTGTAAGGTTCCTCGCTTTAGATCTCAAATGTATCTTCCTCATGAGCGATTCCGGTGCTCTCGTGAAGAGCTCCGATTGCCGTACGATTTTGCTTTCACAAGATGTGGTTTCATAGCAACAAGGCTGGTACGCATCAGCTGGTTCCAGATTTTATGATTGATAAATCAATGAACTTATACGGCGAGAACGCGGTCATTGTCACGGTTTACACATGATGTTAGGCTTCATCTGCGTGGAGGGAATTTGCAGCGGTAGTAATTTATGGCACGCTGTCTCTTGTGTATTCACCAAGGATGACTCGATGGTGAAAACCATCTCATTTTTTTTTAATCCGTCGATTGTATGGGCACAATCCTGCAACTGTAGTTTTTCCCACCATTTATGTTGTAACTAATGGGGTCTTTATGTTTTACCGCATAATTCATAAGTGCGTCAATCGTCGCCTAAATCTTTTCTACTGTTAGTTAGCGTGCTCATAATGACCCAAACACGGAAACTTCTTGCTTAGACTGCAGAAAAATTATAACTTCGCTGTGCCATTACATCCGCAAAATCACACGTAACGCCGAAAATCAGCACTTTTGTAGAGCAAGAGTTCGGATAGAGGTAGTGACAGTGGCGCACCTTGAAGCGTTGCACGTGTCCGGAACACGTTGGTAACCGCGGCAAAACCTGCTTTCATTCACTAATTCTACCTTACTTCTTCCACAATTAATGCACTTCCCTGTCCTAACGCATTTTCCACGACATCTGCTGTCTGTCTGTAAACACAGCACATTGTTGAACAGCAGCAGCAACGAAAAGGCGTGGTTAATTGTGGGTTCACTTCGTTTTATCAATTTTCGCTGTTAAATATAACGTTTTCAGTAAAGCCTGATCTAAATTAGGTGCATGCATGAGCAACTACGTATTCCGGTGTGAACATTGTCCAGGACAATAGGGCTACCCCTCATATTCGTCATAAATATATTTGTCACCCGAAATCGCGGCAGCAAACAAAAAAACTTTGGTTGGAATAAAAATTGCTTCCGAAAAGCGATTACGAGATGGCGGTGACGGCAATAACCATAAGGTAGGAAAGCTGAAAGTTTGTTTTGTACTCAAAGTGGGCCTCAGTGTCCGGCCGCAGTCACAAACAATATAAACGGGCAGATGAATTGGACAGAGGAAACCATGGTGCATATACCTCTTCAAGTGTGTGAACATTCCGGCCTAAAGTTACAGAGAAGCAGCTGTGTTCACGCTGTAATGCAAGCCGAATGTGTAAAACAAAATAACAAGTATAGCTGTTACTGAATTTCACATACAACACGCCACTCTCACAAACTAGGGGTTACTCACTAGGTACGCACCCATGCTTTCAGAGTGCCAATATTTCAGAGCAGTACGAATTGGTTGAGCCGACGACAAAAAATGAACGTAAAAGAAAAACAACTTCTGTGAGAGCTTCAATAAAGTAATGCGCAGTATTGGAGAAGAAATTCGTTTATAAAACAAGAGGTGAAGCCGCTGTGCAGGATATAGGGCTTCGAAAAAATTTGGGCTTTGCGAAAAGGTAATCTTTCCTGTGATCGCTGGAAGCGCTTTCAATGGTGATTTCAGACGAAGACAAACGCTACAAAGAAGTTGAAGGGCACCAGCTGGTCCCGCCTTGCAGCAAAGTTGTCGTGAAAGCCACTGCCATAAAGTTATCCTGAGAATAGCGGAGGTGGGGCCATTACTAAGCAAGAGCTATAGTCACGCAAGGCTTGAAAACTGCAAGAGCCGCAGCTCCACTGTTCCATATTTACGCGTTATTCTCACTGCACCAGCGCACAAACCTAGCAGTGCATTTAGAGAAACTGCAGCTTTCACAAATAATTAAGAACGCATGCAGCCAATGAATTGGGCCATGCTACACTGTGGCCGTGTGACGTTTTCGGACAAATTTTTACGGCGAGAAATTTATCTGGACATGCTCGCTCGGTGCCCACCCCCCAAACAATTCATTCAACCGATCCTTTCTTGCACAACCAGTGTGTGGTTATCACGGAGTTTGCGCAGGGTAACCAAGTAGAGACCCATTCCTCTGCACAGGCCTTCACAATAAAAAAAAACCCTTGAGGCCACTGATTCTAGTTCCCTCGGCGTGAACTTGGGGACTTAGCGGATCGTCCCACAACAACATCGACGAAAATGGAGTATTGATTCGCGGACGTAGAGCGTCGAGGAGACGGAGAGCGTGATTGGCGTCACTGAAGATTCGGAGGCGGTAGACTTGCCAAGTATTCTGCGATGGCGCGGGGTCGTTCACCGTCCCTGGGCCGACGAGCGTCTTGCCGAAATTCAGGTAGGCCCATCTGTCTGTACGAGCACTCCCGGTACAAGTGACCTGGCTCACCACAATGGTAGCATAGTGGCCGATTGTCGGAAGCGCGCCACACGCTATATTTCCGCAAATTAGGTCGCGTATTCTCATAGTGTGGTGGGCCCGAGAAGGTGCGGCATCTGCATGCAAGTCGGTCGTTGGTTTTCATAGCGTGGCCTGCCCAAGAAGTACTGTGGCGTCTGCAGGCTAGTCGGTCGGGGGAAACAGCTGGCTGCCGGTGCAGGAGTACGTGCAGCTTCCGCATACGTTAGCAGAGGAGCTTCGGTTGGAGGAGGCGCTAATGGTCGTACCAGCAGCCGCACCTCTTCACGGACGACGTCTGTCAGAGCAGCCACTTGAGGCAGTGAAGGCATTGCGTGAAGCTTTTGCAGCTCGTCGCGTACAATGCTACGGACTAGATAAGCAAGGTCTCTCACGCTCGAGACATCGGGTGTTACTAAGGGTGCTGACAGACATGCAAGGTTGTCGTACCGCTCATACTGCGAAGACCGCTGTCTTAGCATTCGCTCCATTGTCGTCGCTCTACGGAGGAATTCCGCCACGGTAGCTGGTGGGCTTCGTACAAGTCCTGCAAACAGCTGCTCCTTGACACCCCGCATCAGAATGTGTACCTTTTTGTCTTCCGTCATTGCAGAATCCGCTTGACGAAACAGACGAGACATCTCTTCAACGAACATGGCCACGCTTTCATTGGACCTTTGATTGCGAGAATTAAGGAGAAGTTCGGCTTGTTCTTTCCGGTCGGTGCTACCATACGTGTTCGGCAGCTGAGTGCAAAACACCGGCCAGGTTGTCAGGGCGGCCTCGTGATTCTCGAACCAAATTTGCGCCGAATCCTCCAGGTAGAAATAGACATACTGCAGTTTCCGGTGCTCGTTCCACTCGTTGGCGACGGCGACTCGATCGTATTGGTCCAGCCAGTCTATCGTCTTCGTAGGGCTCCCATGGAAGGGCTTTGGCGTTCTAGGGGCTGGTAGCCATGGTGCTGGCGGAGTCACGGTCTGTTCAGTCTGGCTTGCAGTTGTCGCATATGCCATGGTTCTAGAGCGTTTCGAAAGAGGGCTGAATTGCGGTGGTAGGGCTAGTTGCCGCCGACTGCGTCGAAGGTTGGCTGTTTCTACTAAGGCGTCGATGTTGGGACCGAGATCTTCCTCGTGGTAACAGTGCATAGAATATTACCCAGCACCTCCACCAGTGTCACGTTACAACGTAACTGTAAGCTGCACATATGGGCACACAAGGACGTCAAACTGATTCGAACAACGGCAGTATGATGATGATGATTATGAACCTTCAGCTTTGCTGGCACTCGCCCACAAATGGGGATCGGCCAAGAACCGGGCGGCAGGATCATAAAGTGTGCTAAGCAAGCATTCAGGTAGTCTTTTAGCCGTAAATAATAACAATTGGCTAACAGGGTAATCTCTTTGTTGCCCTTATGTACTCGCACACAGCAGAGAAAACCTCCCTGTAGCTATAACCTAATGTAATCCCTCCGAAGGATAAAATTAGTTCCACGTTTATTTTTAAACCTAGCTTCTCAATTGGTTCGACCAGGTATCTTTTCCTTTAATAAGCAGAACGTTGACAGGATAAAAAGAAATGATTCATTGATTCCGATTCCTTGCAAAAGAGACACAACGGAGATGCTGTTAGTCCAACTTTACGAAGGTAGTAATTCAGATGCGGAATTCGGCATCGTAATCTGGTGATTGTAATTTCTAACACCCGAGATACACAGCACTGTTTGTTCCAGCAATATCTTAGATGTACGAAGTCTCGGACTTTATCCAATGATATTTTTTCTATTTCTTTGTGCAAACAAGCCTTTTTACATTTGAGTGCTGTTACATAGGCGAAATCAGGTAAAATAGGTAAGAGTGCTCCGCTTAAAGATGCTTTGGCTAACGAGTCTGCCATCTCATTTGGATAAATGCCGCAGTGGCCAGGTATACATAGCAAGTGAAATTTTTTCAGGTTTTCTGGTAATAAACTGCTCATCATACTCAAACACGTCAAATATTTTGCTGTAGATAGTGCAGTGCATACTGAGACAGAATCGGTAAGTATGAGCGCTTTTGATTCGCTTGCAGGAAGTTTACGAAGCACTAGAATTATAACAAATAATTCAGGGATGAATATAGGCGTGTAGTCAGGTAATCAAACTGAGAAAGACCAGTCGAGGGTAGTACAGAAGATGCCTATTCTATACATTTCATTCAATACGGATGCATCCGTCGCAATAATGTTGTTTATGGACAGATGATTCAAGTAATCTTTTAACCAAATATTTAAATATTGAAGGGGCAGTTGTTTCGCAATAGAGGGGAAAATATCATCAGAGTTAGTTTCAAGTTTGGAATTAGGTGTCTTCCTTATGCAAATATGATAAATATTTACATTGAAAGGCTCTAGCGACGCTTGGACAAACCTAATCTGAGGAGAGTGTAGTCTAGACCATTGTGTTCAAAAGAATGCGGTTGGTTCTTGAATAAAAACGTATGAAGCTTGTCGTAGAGGCGAATTGTATATTTTTAAGAAAGTTTGAACTGTAAATATTCTAAACCGAGTTAACAAAGGTAGAAGGCGCGCTTACACATACAAAACATTATTTGCCACTAATTTAGGGAGTCCAAGACACAAGCGCAAAGCTTCTCTTTCTAATAATATTATTTGTCTCATATTGTAAGCCACGCTGCCTGAAAATAATACACACCCGAATTCCATATGGCCGCACATACATCTTGTAAATCATTATCAATATACTCCTACGCAATCATACTTTTCTGTTTTCCAATTTGCGTAACCACCCCAAGGCACGCGACGCCTTACAGCCAACCTCCTCTATACGGCTTTTCTAATTTAGCGTCCTATTATATACGATGCCTAGGTATTTCAGGAAATTGACCTAGGGAATAAGCCCGGTACGATACATCAGGGAAATGTTGACACGATCCTTAAAAGAGAATGGTAGAAGTGCACTTTTTTGACGTTCAATGACATATGGATATTGTCAAGCCATCCTTCTAGCATGTTCATGTAATTCTGTAATGCCTGATACAATGAGTGCAGATCACTGTTTGTTGAGAAGAAAGCAATATCATCTGCATATACGTGAATTTGGATATCCTGATGAGTAGGAATAGAACTTAGTAATATGTTGAATAACACCGGGGCTAATACTGAGCCCTGAAATACACCTCGTATCTGCTTATATTTTTTAGAAGAGCATCCTTCCAAGAAGCAATAAAATTCTCTGTCTTTCACAAACTCTGTAATCCATGCTGTTATATATTTTGGAAAGCGATAGTCTTTCATCTGTTGGATTAGGATAGGATATTCCACTTTGTCGTACGCTTTATCTAAGTCTAGAGGGACTAGTGCACAGTATTTGCGGCGATGCCGAGCCAGCTGTATGCGACTTTCCAAATCCACATGTGCACACCAAATGGAGTCATCATCATCATCATCATCATCATCAACATCATCAGCCTGACTACGTCCACTGCAGGACAAAGGCCTCTCCCATGTTCCGCGAGTTAACTCGGTCCTGTGCTTGCTGCTGCCAATTTATACCCGCAAACTTCTTAATCTCATCTGCCCACCTAACCTTCTGTCTCCCCCTAACCCGCTTCCCTTCTCTGGGAATCCAGTTAGTCACCCTTAACGACCAGCGGTTATCCTGTCTACGCGCTACATGCCCGGCCCATGTCCATTTCTTCTTCTTGATTTCAGCTATGATATCCTTAACCCCCGTTTGTCCCCTAATCCACTCTGCTCTCGTCTTGTCTCTTAAGGTTACACCTACCATTTTTCTTTCCATTGCTCGCTGCGTCGTCCTCAATTTAAGTTGAACCCTCTTTGTGAGTCTCCAGGTTTCTGCTCCGTAGCTAAGTACCGGCAAGACACAGCTGTTATATACCTTCCGCTTAAGAGATAGTGGCAATCTTCCTGTCATAGTTTGAGAGTGCTTGCCAAATGTGCTCCACCCCATTCTTATTCTTCTAGTTACTTCAATCTCGTGGCTCCGCTCCGCGGTTATTACCTGCCCTAAGTAGACATAGTCTTTTACAACTTGAAGTGCACTATTACCTATCTCGAAGCGCTGCTCTTTTCTGAGGTTGTTGTACATTACTTTCGTTTTCTGCAGACTCATTTTAAAACCTACCTTTCTGCTATCCTTGTCTAACTCCGTAATCGTGAGTTGCAATTCGTCCCCTGAGTTACTCAGCAATGCAATGTCATCGGCGAAGCGCACGTTACTAAGGTACTCCCCATTAACTCTTATCTCTAACTATTCCCATTCTAGGCTTCTGAAAACATCCTGTAAACACGCGGTAAATAGCATTGGGGACATTGTGTCCTCCTGCCTTACACCCTTCTTGATTAGTATTCTGTTGCTTTCTTTATGAAGCACTATAGTAGCAGTTGATCCCCTGTAGATTTCTTCCAGAATGTTTATATATACTTCATCGACGCCCTGATTCCGCAGTGCCTGCATTACGGCTGATATTTCTACTGAATCAAACGCCTTCTCGTAATCTATGAAGGCTATGTATAGTGGTTGGTTATACTCTGAGCATTTCTCTATTACCTGATTGATAGTATGAATGTGGTCAATTGTTGAGTAGCCTGTTCTAAATCCTGCTTGTTCCTTTGGTTGATTGAATTCTAATGTTTTCTTTACTCTGCTAGCAATTACCTTTGTAAATAGCTTGTATACTACAGAGAGTAAGCTGGTCGGCCTGTAATTCTTGAAGTCTTTGTCATCTCCTTTCTTATGTATTAAGATGATGTTAGCGTTCTTCCAAGACTCTGGTACTTTTCCTGTCAGGAGACACCTCGTAAATAGAGTGGCTAGTTTTTCTAACACAATCTGTCCTCCATCTTTCAGCAGATCTGATGTTACCCGATCCTCACCAGCAGCTTTGCCTCTGTGCATGCTCTCCAAAGCTTTTCTGACGTCTTCTATTATTACCTGTGGGGTGTCATCTGGGTTACTGCTAGTTCCTATAATATTAAAGTCGTGGTTGTCCCAGATACTGTACAGATCTCTGTAAAACTCCTCCGCGATTTTAACTATCCTATCCATATTGGTAGTTATTTTGCCTTCTTTGTCCCTTAGTGCATACGTCCGATTTTTGCCTATCCCAAGTTTCCTCTTCACTGCTTTGACGCTTCCTCCGTTTTTCAGAGCGTGTTCAATTCTCTTCATGTTATACCTTCTTACGTCGGATACGTTACGCCTATTAATCAACTTCGAAAGCTCTGCCAGTTCTATTTTGTCTGTTGTACTTTCATGATTTGACGCTTTTTAATGAAATTCTTCGTTTCCTGGGAAAGCTTGCCAGTGTCCTGTCTAACTACCCTGCCTCCAACTTCCACTGCACACTCTGTAATGATAGTCGTCAGATTGTCATTCATTGTATCTATGGTAAGGTTGGTTTCCTCACTAAGAGCAGAGTACCTGTTTTGAAGCGAGATTCTGAATTTCTGTACTTTCCCTCTCAGTGCTAGCTTAATGATTGGCTTCTTCCGTATCAGTTTCTGTCGTTCCTTTCTCAAGTCTAGCCGAATTTGAGACCGTACCATTCTATGGTCACTGCATCGTACCTTGCCAACCACTTCCACATCCTGCACGATGCCTGGGTGTGCACTCATTATAAAGTCTATTTCGTTCCTATTTTCGCCATTAGGGCTCCTCCATGTGTACTTGCGGTTTACTCGAAGGTATTCAAGTTCGTAAATTATTGCGTTCTGCGAATTCTATTAGTAGCTGTCCTCTGGCGTTTCAAGTACCGATGCCATAATCTCCCTCGCCAGAACACACTCCCTCTTCAGAGAAGGATTGGCCCCCCTGGTGCGGTATCTGGCCACTACCTACCACATGCATACGTCAAATAACTCACGGCCCTCAGTCAACAAATGGAGTATCCCCATCTAAAGCCAATTTGTATGGGGTTTAGTATTGTATGTTCATTGATGTAGTTTATTATACCGGCATTTAAGACTCTCTCTAAAAGCTTGACCAGGTTAGATGTCAATGAAATAGGCCTTATGTTATCCAGAGTAGACTCCATTCCCTATTTCTTAAGTATCGGAATTATTTTGGAAAGCTTCCGATCGGCCGGAATCCAAAAATTTTTCAGTGAATAAATACCTATATTACGAATTTCATGTGGCGACATTTTGTATAGCACTTTAATCATTGTAGAGGTCACCTTATCAGGTCCGTGAGCAGCGGGCGGTAAGCTCTTCATCACTTCCGCCAGTTCACCTAAAGATACCTCCAGGAAGTCACAATCCACCCTTAATTTCACCAAGGACTTTGGCATAATTGTCGTAAACCTGTTTTGCAAGCCTTTAGCAATATTTTCCAAGAATTCAGAGAGTTCGCGAGGAGACATAATGGTGGAATGACTGCTTTCTGTCTGTGGAAACATTTTTCTCGCACGTAAAAACCTGAAAAGCATTTTCTTATTTTTAGACTTAGACAGATAATTAAATTTATTTATATCATAGTCTTCTTTTGCTTTGCGCACTAGACGCTTAAAATAGGTGGCCATAAATTTATAATAACTCTAATTTTAGGGAATTGGTTAAATAACAGCTCTTTCCAAGCTGTTTTTTGCTTTCTATACCCCCTGACACATTCTCGATTCCACCACGGGCTAAAAGATCCCGCTCAGCGTGATTTTATGACGTCTCACACAATAAAAATTGGCCTGAATCTGCATGTTACACTGCAACTGTCGTCGAAAGACGCGAGTCTTGCGTCTGGAGACAGTGAACAAAACGTTCATCTGATGTTCTGCGCAAGAAAATTGGTGAATCGTATTATAGAGGCACTTCGTTAGAGTACCTCGAGCGTGTAGTGGAGGCGAACGAGCACATTGAGGCACGTTAGACACGAGCGCCATCTGGCAGGTATCTTCGAAAACGAAGGCATGCGTGCCCACGGAGAAAGATGCGTGGCCGTATCGAAGGTGATAAGGTGTAGAACAGAGAGCGACGGGCAGGTGCCACCACCGTGACGTCGTAGCAAAACGTTGGGAACCCTAACCTTTCGAGCATTGCATTGCACTGTCAGCGCAGCGCGATAAACACTACAGTCCTTAAAGTTACTTGTGTGTGCCTCTTCTTGAATAAACGGAGACATACAAAACATCGACGTGTTGTTAAAGTGCCTCACATATGCGCAATAATTGCTTTTATTGACAATCGCACAACTATGAATTCTAAACCTTCAGCATCATTGTTGGGCGCTGCGGATGGGGTTGGCCATTTGATGCCGTTTGAGGTATTGTTAGGTCGAACAAACAGACAATTGAACAGATATACAGGCAGACAGACAGGCAGACATAGAGACATACATACATACATACATACGTACATACATACATACATACATACATACATACATACATACATACATACATACATACATACATACATAAATACATACATACATACATACTGTAGCGAAGCCTCCGAACTCTGAAATGGGTCGAACTCTTGAGTACCTTCTAGTGGGGCTACCCAACAAGGACGCCGCTCGCGCTGAGAGCCTGTGCTTGACTTTGACTGTCGCCATTGTATATTCTCGCTCGTTGCCGGCTAATAAACGCCTTAACAATTTGGTGGAGAGTGCTGCGATCCCTGTCTATGCCTTTGGAGCTACGATCACGTACCCTGCCATCTATTATGTACCACGACGCTTCTCAGCAAACGCCTCCTCCAATGCCACCCTCTTGTCCCGGTGTCCCCAGAATCCGCGATCCACCCATCTTCACTGGCGCTGATGGCACTGACGTGGAGGACTGGCTCACCATTTACGAGCGCGTGTGCGTCCCCAACAAATGGAACCAGGACGGCAAGCTGACAAACTTGGTGTTTTACCTTGCCGGTGTCGCCAGTTTGTAGTACAACAACAACGCGTCCGATTTTGCCACCTGGTCCGATTTCAAGACCGCAATCGTCAACGTCTTCGGCCGCCCTGCTGTTCGCAAGCTGCAAGCCGAGCAGCGCTTGCGTGAACGTGCTCAGGAGGCTGGTGAGTCATTCACCAGCTATATTGAAGATGTCCTGGACCTATGTAACAAATACAATCACACCATGTCCGAGTCTGACAAGATCCGAAACATCATGAAAGGCATTGACGATGATGCCTTCACGATGCTGCTCTCCAAAAACCCCGGCACGGTGGCTGAGGTCATCACACTGTGCCAGAGCTACGAAGAGCTCCGGCGGCAGCGTTCGATGACCCGACGCTCCCCACCCCGAGCTGCAACGCTTGCTGGCTTGGAGGCCAGTTGTGACCAGGTGGCGTTGATGGCAGACCTGAAGTCCTTTATCCGTAAGGAAATTGCGCGTCAGTTCTCGCTCCTGCCCTTTGCCCACCAACCTGCTGTTCAACAATCGGCTACTACCCTTCTCCCTCCCATCCGCCGAGCGATTGAACAGGAAATAGCGGAGGTAATGCCTGCTTACCACCCCCAACAGCCTCCGGCTCCTGCGTCCCTGAGTTACGCGCAAGTGGTCGCCAGGCCGCCCCAAGTCATTCAAGCACCCGCCCCTCTGACCAACGCTGAAGCTGTTGCACGACTTCCGTCCGCTACGTATGTTGACGTAACCCCTCAGCCTCAGCTTCAGTCCACCATGCAGCCACCGTTCCGTCCATCGGCCCTTACGACATGGGTGAGACCTACCCCGGTGAACAAATGGCGCACACCTGACAACCGGCCCATCTGCTTTGCCTGTGGTTACGCCGGTCACGTAGCCCGTTATTGCTATCGCGTACAGCCGGCTCCGATTTCTTCACCTGTTGCTGGCCAACTCAGCCGTCCTTATCACGAAGAACCGGCGTCTATGTCACCTCGGTCTCGCCCAGGTCCATCTCGAAGATTGCCGTCTCCACGACGTCGTTCCCTGTCTCCCATGCGGCCAAGTGTGGCTGCTCATGAGCGGGAAAACTAGTCGTCGCAGTCCCCGAGGCAAGGACTGCGACGCTATCGCAATGTGAAAGCCCTCGAGCAGCCCCTCGAATGTCATTGACGTGCTTGTGGACGGTGTTCGTGCATCGGCTCTTATTGACACTGGAGCTGCCGTATCAGTTATGGACGAAAAACTCTGCCGCTTACTCCAAAAAGTGACGACGCCACTTCCTGGGTTATCCATCCGTACTGCAAGTTTGCACCGGATTTATCCTACAGCAGGGTGCACAGCTCGCGTTGTCATCCAGGACGTTCTATATGTCGCCCAGTTCATCATCATTCAGGCATTCTCTCATGACGTCATTCTGGGATGGGACTTTCTCTCCCGCCATGACGCCGTCATCCATTGTGCCGCCGCCGAAATTGAGCTCTCACCCTTCTCGCATTTGACGCCAGAAGACAGTCCCCCGACACTGAGCAAGATTCTAACGAAAGACGATACAACAGTGCCTCCAAACTCGACGACGGCTGTGTCTGTCTACTGCGCTGGTCTCTCCGACACCATTGGAATTGTTTTGCCATCTGACCGTGCTTGCAGCAGGAAAGGGTTGCTAGTACCTTTCGCGACCGTGCAGGTCAACCAGGCCAACACTGCTATTTTTGTAACCAACCCGTCCCCGTACGCTGTTACCTTGCTTCGAGGGGAATGTCTCGGCAGAGTGGAACCAGTCGACGACGCACAAGTCCTGGACGCACTCGATGACACGCGCGGTCCCAGGTCATGTACCATCAATGCTGTTTCCACTTCTGATTCGTCATCTGCTGATGTATTTGGCCCCTCCATCGCTGACAACCTTACGGCCGTACAGCGTTCTCAACTTCTGGACCTGTTTCAAGAATATCGTTCTTCTTTCGACGTCGGGCGAAGTTCTCTCGGTCGCACGTCCGTTGGTACGCATCGCATCGACACTGGTGCCCATTCACCTTTACGGCAACGTCCATATTGCGTGTCGCCTGCTGAACGTCAAGTAATTATTGATCAGGTTGACGATATGCTCCAACGCGACGTTATTCGGCCCTCGGACAGTCCATGGGCGTCTCCTGTTGTTCTTGTTGCGAAGAAAGACGGTTCTGTGCGGTTCTGTGTGGACTACAGACGGCTCAATAAGATCACTCGCAAGGTTGTTTATCCACTGCCACGCATCGATGACGCGATTGACAGCCTTCATGGGGCCGATTTTTTTTCTTCTCTCGATCTGCGCTCGGGGTACTGGCAAGTACCCATGGCTGACGACGCTCGACCAAAGACCGCCTTCGTCACGCCAGACGGCTTGTACGAGTTCAACGTGATGCCGTTTGGTCTATGTAATGCACCTGCGACCTTTGAGCGCATGATGGACACCGTTCAGTGCAACTTGAAATGGTACACGTGCTTGTGGTACTACGACGATGTCATTGTCTTTGCTCCGGATTTCTCCACGCATCGCCAACGTCTGAAAGAAGTTTTCGCACGTGTGAGCAACGCCGGCTTGCAACTAAATCTGAAAAAGTGCCACTTTGCAGCACGGCAACTCACCATACTGGGGCATGTCGTGTCCAAAGACGGCATTCTTCCTGATCCTGCCAAGCTTCAGGCCGTGGCCGAATTCCCCAAACCTGCATCTGTCAAAGAACTGCGTAGTTTCGTGGGCCTGTGCTCATACTTCCGACGCTTCATACGAAATTTCGTCACGATCATATCACCGCTGACGAAGCTCCTTGGAAGCAATGGGCCCTTCAATTCGTGGTCATCCGAGTGTGACGACGCATTCGCGAAGCTCCGCCATTTGTTGACGTCGCCTCCAATTCTACGCCACTACGACCCTACAGCCCCAACGGAGGTGCACACGGACGCCAGCGGTGTAGGCCTCGGCGCTGTCCTGGCGCAGCGAAAACCCGGATTCCCTGAATATGTCGTAGCATATGCAAGCCGTACGCTCACGAGAGACGAGAAAAACTACACCGTCACGGAGAAAGAGTGCCTGGCGATCGTCTGGGCTCTTACAAAGTTTCGACCTTATTTGTATGGTCGCCCATTCGATATCGTCACCGACCATCATGCACAATGCTGGCTTCCATCATTAAAGGATCCCTCAGGCCGTCTCGCCCGTTGGGCTCTTCACTTACAAGACTACGACATCCGCGTGCTGTACCGCAACGGACGCCAGCATGCTGACGCCGACGCCCTCTCGCGCTCCCCTCTGCCTGAAGGTGATGTGCTCTTCTCAGTATCCTCGGCTGCTGTTTCTGCCATTGATGTTGACATCATCGCTACCGAACAGCGAAAGGATAATTGGATCGGCCCGCTCATCGACATGCTCTCCCATACATTCGCAACGCCATCCCCGCGTGCCTTGCGTCGTCAAGCTCGCCATTTCGCCATCTGTGACGGCCTTCTACACCGACGCAATTACGACGCCGACGGCCGGCAGTGGTTACTCGTGATACCCCACAGTCTGCGGTCAGAGATATGTGAATCCTTCCATTGTGATCCGCAATGCGCGCACTCTGGGGTATTCAAAACCTACCATCGCATTCGACAACGCTACTTCTGGCGCGGGATGTACCGCTATGTGCAGCAGTTAGTTCGCTCTTGCCTCACTTGCCAACGCCATAAACCGTCAGCCCACATGTCGCACGCCGGTCTGCAACCGTTACCTTGCCCTTACCATCCCTTTGGGCGCGTAGGTATCGACTTGTATGGACCACTTCCTCTGACGTCGGCTGGTAACCGCTAAGCCATCGTTGCCATTGACCATTTAACACGATACGCCGAAACCGCCGCTCTCCCTGCGGCTACTGCGCGCGATGTTGCTTCCTTCCTGCTGCATCGATTCATACTGCGCCACGGACCACCCCAAGAGCTTCTCAGCGATCGAGGCCGTGTATTCTTGTCGGAAGTCGTCGAAGCCATTCTGACGGAGTGCCAATCTGTCCACCGCAAAACTACTGTTTACTAACCACAGACGAATGGCCTCACCGAACGCTTTAACCGCACCCTCGGCGACATGCTTTCCATGTACGTCGCTGCCAACCACACTAATTGGGATAATATACTGCCCTTCGTCACCTACGCCTACAACACCGCCCCTCAGAGCACGACTGGTTTTTCACCCTTCTACTTGCTGTACGGAAGGCACCCGTCGCACACCACGGACACGATACTCCCGTATACGCCGGATCCATCTGAGTGTACACCTATTTCCGAGACAGCCAGGCTTGCTGAAGAGTGTCGCGAGCTTGCCAAGACTTTTACGACGCAAGAGCAAGAGCGGCAGGAGAATATTCCTGATGGCTCCACCACTTCTGAGCCCACGTTCCTTCCTGGTGCGCTTGTATGGCTCTCGATCCCGACCTCTGCAGCTGGCCTCTCTTCCGAATTACGTCCCAAATACGAAGGCCCCTACCGTGTCATCGAGCGTACCTCACCCGTCAACTATCTGATCGAACCCGTTGAACAATCTTCGGACATGCGCCGCCGTGGGCGAGACATCGTCAACGTAGAGCGCCCGAAGGCTTATTATGACCCGCTCATAATACCAAGCTGTTAGGTCGCCAGGCGGCTCCCTCTTCGACCCCGGGGTAATTGTAGCGAAGCCTCCGAACTCTGAAATGGGTCGAACTCTTGAGTACCTTCTAGTGGGGCTACCCAACAAGGACGCCGCTCGTGCTGAGAGCCCGTGCTTGGGTGTGACTGTCGCCATTGTATATTCTCGGTCGTCGCCGGCTAATAAATGCCTTAACAATACATGCATACATACATACATACATACATACATACATACATACATACATACATACATACATACATACATACAGACAGACAGACATACCACAATTTTTCCGTCAAAGGTCCCCAAAAATATCGTCTTCGAATAATTGCAACACGGTCACCTTCTTTCCGCATGCTTCGCAAAACGTCGATTCTAAAATACGTGAAATATGCCGAATTTTTTTGAAAAGCGATTCATTATGTGTGGCTTAGGGCATTGCAATTCAGCGTTTGTTTGGCGCATCGCGGTTTAGGCCATTGGCAACTCTATTTATTGCTGCAATGGCGATTGCTGATTGATTTGTGGTGTTTAACGTCCCAATACTACCATACCACCGCGACAGGTCAGCCACGTAAAGTAGCCCGCCGCAATCATCGTGGCACGAGCACCAGCAAGACCCGGGTGGCATGCGCCACGCGTTCGTGCGCTCGGGCTACGAAGAAGAGGAAGATAGTTGAATCTGTGTAACTTGGCTACTCAGGGTCGACGACCATAGTCTTTAGACTCATGGGCACAAATTCGCCCTAATAGAGACGTTTGTGTTTTAGCCTGTCTGCCTAGCATCGCTACATTTCTGGTGGAGGGGCTGGGTAATGAATCGAAGCCCCGCAGCTCAAGACAGCGTAGCCCCGATGACCCGCGTGTCAACGCCATGGAAGGGACTCCTGTACACCAGCGGGTAAGTCACCGTCTTCGAGGTGCGTCACCTGAGTTCAGTCCTCTTCACTTCACACCAAGGGGAATTCAAATGATGGACGCCACTACTATGACTAGCCAGGTAACACCAGTACAAGTGTTCATCAGCCCACCGCACTTGCCGCCAGTATTACACGGTGACTCCTACGAGGACGTGGAAAACTGGTTGGACCTGTTTGAGAGAGTGGTGAGCTTGAATGATTCGGACGAAATAGAGAAGCTCCGTCGCGTATACTTCACCTGGAAGACTTCGCAAAGACATGGTTTGAGAACCATAAAACCTCGTTGTCTACCTGGGAGGTATTTTGACGACAAGCAGTGGCTACGTTCGCGAACATAGACCAGAATGTAAATGCGGAAGCTGCTCTTTAGTCGAGGAACCAGCTCACATACGAGAGTGCTACTATGGACATTGGGGACATAGTCCGTCTGTTCAAGCGTGCGGAGTACAACATGGCTGCGGATAAGAAGGTGCGCCATTTAATGCGGGGAGTGAAGCAGGAGCTGTTCGCCGTTCTCTTCCGCATCCCTACGAGCCCATTTGCTGAGATTTATTTGGAAGCGACGGCCATGAAATAAAAAACAACAATAGAACAGTGGACTCGGCAGTACAACTAGAATCTTAACTGCGCATCTGCACCGGTGGAGACATGCGAAACGATTTTGAAGCGCTGCGAGAGCTCATTAGGTCAGTTATTGGAGAATAAGTGAGCCGACTGCAAATGCCCCTGACTCCAACTGCACTATCTATTAAAGACATTGTTCGTGATGAACTGAGCCAGGTCATATGAGAGCCAGAGCGTGAGCTACAGCTGGTTCGACCTATCCGAACATACTCTGAAGTTCTCAGACAACCCACGGTACGCAACAATACAGAAGTTGCGATGGCGGTGACTTCTCTCCCACCTTCAGCCCGCAGCGTACCTCGTCCATGGGAACCAACAGCTCCCTATCTGGCCCCAGGAGCACGTAGTACACATCGCTACGTGGAGCATAGGCCCAGGAAAAGTGACGTCTGGCGTGATCACGAGCTCAGGCCTCTGTGTTTTCATTGTGGCGAAGCGGTTCATCTGTACAGATTCTGCCCTTACCGACAGGCTGGATTAAGAGGTTTCCCGTCGTATGCACCGTGCCCCCGAAACGGGGAACGACCAGCAGAGATTGAGGAGTACTTATCTACGCGCCAGAACTCGCCACCTCTACGCCAACACTGGCTACGGTCACCATAGCATATGCAGTACCGGTCATCCAGCCCGCGTGTACGTTCAAGGCAGCGTGGTCATCGCTCTTCAAGTCCACTCCCGAAAAACTGAAGCAAGCGACCTGTGGAGGTGAGGCCACTGATAACGTCAGTTACGGAGATCCTCCAATGCGGTTTGAGGGTGACGACGGTGTATTTCCAATAAATGGGTGCAGCAACAAAAGCGTTACTTCAGATTTGCGGTTGAGAATGGAAGGATGTGAGCTGAATGCCTTAGTCGACACTGGTGCTGAATATTCAGTGATAAGTCAAAAGATGGTGAAGAAGCTAAACAAAGTTGTGATACAGTGGAGTGGATCGCAGATACGCACGGCAGGCGGTCACATTATCACGCCCCTTGGCAGATGCACCGCAATAATTGAAATACGGGGCTTTATTTACGTTGCCGATTTCAATGTGTTATCAGAATGTTCTAAGGAACTCATTATAGGAATGGATTTTTTGCGAGCTAATGGCGTCGTGATTAACCTGCGTAGGTCCAGCGTGTCGTTTTCGACTGAATGACCTATACCGATGGGTTTATCTGAGAAACGACGCTTAACTGCTGTACGTGTTGTTCATGATGACGTAACTGTGCCGCCACGCTGCAGTATAATGGTGCTCGTAGGGAATGACGAATTGCACAAACGCGAAGGCATAGCGGATACAAATGTAGGGATGTTTTTGAACAAAGTTGTCTGCATAGCTTGGGGTCTTGTTCACTTGATGAATGGCCATGCCGATGTCCTACTCACAAATTTCTCCAATGAATTTGAACACATTGCCCAAGGCACGGGTATTGCCTATTTACACGACTTCTGTATGGCGACCAAACTATGCAGCTTAACGAAGTCAACCACTCGACCAGTGGCCTGCAACATCGACACATTCGTGATCGTCAACTAGAGCCTTCCGGACAGTCAAAAGAAACAGATTTACGCCTTGGTAAAAAAATTCTCTGAGTGCTTTTCAACTGCCTCGAAGGTCCAGCTCACGTCAATTACGAAACACAGAATTATAACGCAAGACGACACGAGGCCTATATGCCAGCATCCACATCGAGTGTCACAGAAACAACAAGAAAGCATCAGAAAGCAAGTGGAGGAGATGCTTTCGGATGATGTCATCCAGCCTTCGAATAGCCCATGGGCGTCCCCCGTACTGCTCGTTATGAAAAAAGACAACACACTTAGATTGTGTGTCGAGTACCGAAAACTGAACAGTGTAACTGAACGAGATGTCTACCCCTTGCCACGTCTCGATGATACACTAGATCAGCTGCGTTCCGCAATGTTTCTCCTTCTTGGATCTGAAAAGCGGATATTGGCAAATAGAGGTCGACGAGTGGGACCGTGAGAAAACGGCATTTGTAACACCAGATGGCCTCTACGAATTCAAAGCGCTTTCATTCGGCCTCTGTTCCACGCCAGCCACGTTCCGGCGAATGATAAACACTGTCCTCGTGGGATTGAAATGTCAGCCGTGCCTAAAGTATTTGGATGACGTGGTGGTATTCTCTGCAACGTTTTACAAACATCTAGAGTGACTACGCGCAGTATTGCAAGCCATCCGGTCAGCGAACTTGACAATCAAACCCAAAAAATGCCGCTTCAGCTTCGGAGAGCTGCGATTCCTTGAACATGCCATTAGTTCTGACAGTGTTCGTTCTGATCCCGAAAAGACAGCCTCTGTTCAGAGGTTCCGTACACCCAGAGACAAAAAGTCACTGCGTCTATTTTTTGGTTTATGTGCCTACTATAGGCGATTTGTGCAAAACTTCCCGAAGATTGCGGGACCTCTTACGAAACTAACAAAAGACGACGCGCCTTTCACGTGGGAAAGGGAACAACAGAAAGCTTTTGACGAATTAATAAAACAGCTACAGGGCTCACCAATACTTCCCCATTTTGATAAGACAGCCGACCCGGAAGTCCACACCGTTGCCAGGAATGTCGGCCTCGGTGCCATTTTGGTCCACTGGCAAAATGTTCAAGAAAAAGTTTTAGACTATGCCAGCTGCAAATTCTCAAAAGCTGACGCAAACTAATTTGCAACTGAAAAAGAGTGCCTCGCAGTCATCTGGGCAATGAACAACTTTCGACGCTACCTTTGTGGTAGATCATTCAGAGCTCTCAGTGACCACCATGCTCTATGTTGGCTGGCATTTCTCAAGGATCAGTCAGGTTGATTAGCAAGATGAAGCCAGGCTGAAGGAGTATGACAATACTGTCGTATACAAATCTTGAAGAAAACACAGCGATGCGGGATGCCTGTCACGCTCTCCCGTCGATTCTATTGTACTTGAAGAGGAAGACTTCTCGTTTCAAAGCATTGTTGACGCATCCAAACTCGCGCAACCTACGAGATGACCCGGATTTGCTGGCGCTTATACAACACCTGCAGTGTCTCGACGTTCAAGTCTCTCGCATATTCTTTAAAAGGCTCTTCACGTTCTGCCTTCGAGGAAGTGTCCTTTACAAGAGGAACTTCGAACCCAATGGCGAAACGTTTTTACTAGTCATGCCCACAGCCGTGTGAAAGAAAATTCTGCGTGCATGCCACGACGAGCCAACATCTGGACACATGGGCGTGAGCCGAACATTTGCCAGGATTCGTCTGAATTGCTCTTGGCCTAAGTTGCTCGCATCAGTGCAGCGCTACGTGAAAACTTTTCAATGTAGACGGCGCAAAACTCCACCCGTAAGACCAGTCGGCCTTCTCCAGCCAATAGACCCTCCGGACGCCCCGTTGCAACAAGTCGGCATGGACTTCCTAGGACCTTTCTTGGCATCGTGTCCAGGCAAGAAATTGATAGTCGTAGCCACAGACTATCTGACCCGCTATGCTGAGACTGACTCTCTGTACAGTGCGACAGCCGCCGAAGTCGCCAAGTTTTTTGTGAACAACATACTGCTCAGACATGATGAGCCCATTGTCGTTATTATGGATCGGGGCACCGCATTTACCTAGACTTTAAGCAATGCCTGATGTGCCTGACGAATACTGATCACAGAAGAAAAATGGCGTATCACCCTCAGTCAAATAGTTTAACCGAACGCCTCAACAGAACTCTGACTGACATGCTATCAATGTATGTCAATGTTAAACACAAACAGTGGGATGAAATATTAGCCTACGTAACATTTGCATATAATACAGCTGTTCAAGAAACAACGCACGTTGCCCCTTTCGAAGTAGTATTCGGATGAACAGTGACCACCCCACTGGATTCCATCTTACCAATACAGGACGAAAGCAGCTATCCACCTGACTTAGATGACTTCTTGCAAAGAGCCCAAGAAGCAGGACAAAAGCGAAATACCGAATACGCCACCAACAGCACGTCGATTCTAGTCGGTAAAGTGACGCAGTGACGCACTTTATCATCCCGGTGACAAAGTGTGGATATTGATCCCAGCGCGCCGCTGCGGACTCTCTAAAAGCTTCTTTGCCGATACTTCGGCCCTTATGAAGTACTCAACCATATCAGTGACGTCACTTATGAAGTCAGATCCGCTGAACACGAAAGCTCAACACGTCGCAATCCCACGGAAGTGGTACACGTAGTCCGCATGAACCCCTATCATGACAGATCGTCGGAAAACGAGTGAGAGTGGGCATGTATCTTTTCACTGTCTCATGCATCGGGGCGGAACGTCTGAGGAGGGGGATAATGCCGTGACAGGTTAGCCACGTTCAAGTAGCCCGCCGCGATCGTCGTGGAACGAGTACCAGCAACACCCGGCTGGCATGCACCACGCGTACGTGCGCTCGGGCTACGAGGAAGAGGAAGATAGTTGAATCTGTGCAACTCAGCTACTCGGACTCGAGGACCTCGGACTCATCAGACTCGACGACCTCGGACTCAGACTCAGACTCGCGGGCACAAGTTCACCCTAATAAGGCGCTTATTTTTCAGCGTGTCTGCTGCAGCATCGCTACAATATGATTATGAGAGACCCTGTAGTGGAGGGCTCCGGAAATTTCGACCACCTGTGGTTCTTTACCGTGCACCCAAGTCTGAGCACACGGGTCTACAACATTACCGCCTCCATCAGAAATGCAGCCGCCGCAGCCTGGATTCGATCCCGCGACCTGCGGGAAGCAGCCGAGTACCACCAAGGCGGGGCTGCAACGGCGATTGCCTTTAACGTGGATAGCCAGAGAAAACGGTGACGCTTGATCGCACCACATCTTCACGGAAGGTAATGGAGCGTGTTTCTCCTTTAATCGCCCTGATCGAAGCCAACAGCAGCTGTCAGTCTTGCGACAGTAAACGAGTTGTGACCTGACCCTGGGCTTTCATTTTTCACGTCTGCAGCTGTCAAACTCGTAAATAATCCTCATGTTCATTGCCCTTGCTATGCGAATGTTTGCGCTCAGAAACTTACTTTGCCGAGAATCAATTTGACAAATTCGAGCCGAGAGCTTGATTTCAGAATCAGACTTTGGGAAAAAAAGAATATTCCACAAGAGTGGGAGTGTCATGGTGCTTTATACGTAGGTTTTATACTTATACAGATTTGTGGATTCAGTATATAAATATTTCTGGGCGTGAATATTTCCTTTGAACGCAGCTTGACGCCACCTACTACGAGGAGGTACTACGATGAAGTATAATAGGCCTGATGTGGCGAAAAGTTTTCTTGACAAGGATGCCGTTCCGGAAGAGAAACGACGCCATTCCTCGGTCGAATACATTTGGAAACATGGAAGCCTTGCACTCTAGGTATTTCGAAAGGCCCTTAATTCATGCCAGATAATTGTCATTCTGCAAAGTCATCGACGCTTAATGATCCCAAGAAATAGTTGCCATCCTCACTGTTCTGCGACGGTGGGCCAGCGGGGGGGTGAGACAGGCAGTTGGCGCAGGGTGCCTTCGCCTCGTCTTGAAAACTACAGTGATGTCAAATTCCTCAAGTCACAGACTCCATTGTGCGAGGCGACCTGAAGGGTCCTTCAAGTTAATTGATTGATATGTGGGGTTTAACGTCCCAAAACCACTATATGATTATGAGAGACGCCGTAGTGGAGAGCTCCGGAAATTTAGACCACCTGGGGTTCTTTAACGTGCACCCAAATCTGAGCACACGGGCCTACAACATTTCCGCCTCCATCGGAAATGCAGCCGCCGCAGCCGGGATTCGAACCCGCACCCTGCGGGTCAGCAGCCGAGTACCTTAGCGACTAGACCACCGCGGTGGGGCATCCTTCAAGTTAGCTAGTCAACAGAGGGTGCGGTGGTCGCTCACAACTTTGAAATGTCGGCAGTAGAGGTAGAGGGAAACTTAGAGATAGCCCTGATAAAGACAATACAATTCTTTTCTGCTGTGAAATGTTTGACTTCTGCTTTAAAAAGCGAGCAGTTCGCATTACTGATGACCCTTTCAAATGTGTCATTATTATGCACCATGATGGTGTCGAGCCCCGCATTGCTTGTGTTTGTGTGGAATTTTGTGTCGGCGTCTTCGTTGAAGTGCGCAAGCATCAGCGGTTTCTACAGGCGTCGTTTTAGTTCCTGAAATGCGTACTCCTGCGGCATTTTCCTCTTGAAATTGATGGCAGTCTTTGTAAGGTTATTCAGTGGCTTGGCGAAGCAATGAGCACACAGGCCGAGAAACTGACGCATGGCCTTCTTGTCAATGCGTAGCGGGAATGAAGCGAAGCCAGTTGTCTTGTGGACGTCGGGGCGTACCATGAGTTCCTCGTGTGCAAAGCGGCACTTTTTTGGCTTCAGGGTAAGTCTGGAGGTCTTGATTGCTTCAAGTGCAGTGTCAAGGCGCCGGAAACGCTCGTCAAAGATTGCGTGAAAATTTGCGACATCATCTAAGTACACGAGGTAAGTCTGCCATTAATCAAGGCAGCACGGTGTCTATAACACGCTGGATTGTCGCAGGCACCGAGAAAAGACCAAAGAACTCTACCTTCCCCTCGAAAAGGCCGTGTTGTGGACTAGAGGCAGTATTTTTTGTTCTCACTCATCTAATTCAATTTGCTAGTAGCCTGTATTGTGGTCTTTTGATGAAAAGTATTTCGCGTTGTGAAGTCGATCAAGGGCGTCATTTATTCGGGGGAGAGGGCATACGTCTTTCTTCGTGATCTTGTTGAGGCGCGAATAGTCAACGCAGAAGCATAGTGCTCTATCTTTCTTTTTCACCAACACCGCAGATATGCCCATGGGCTCAGTGAAGGATGTATAATGTCGTCGCGTAACATTTCGTCCACTTGTTTTTCATGGCCTCGTGTTCTCACGTCGGAACTCTGTACGGGCTATGACAGAGTGGCGTGGCATTTTCTTTTCTTAAAATTTGATGCTTCATGACAGGGGCCTGTAGAATTCTCGATGATGATGAAAACAGTTCTTGTATTTCAGGAGCAGGTTTTTGAGGTGTTCTTGTTTATGCGTCGGAAAACTTGGATTAACGTCGAAGGCTGGTTGTAGGGTTTCAGTCGCCGGAATAAATTCAGCAGAATTAGCGAGGGCGAAAGCGTTGCTGGCTTCCTGTATTTCTTTGACGCAGGCAATCGTTGTGCCATGGCTGACGTGCTTGTACTTATTGCTGAAATTTGTAAACATCAGTGTTGCTTTTTCTATAAACAGGTCGGCGATTCCTCTTGGGGCACAGATATCCCGGTTGACCAACAGGCACTGATTTCCTCCATTGAAACCTGCGAAATCTTCTTGTTTTTGAGTGCCGATGGAAATGATGGCGCTTGAGAGAGGTAGTATGGTGACTTGTTTTTCCAGCACATTCAAGGCTTGGCTTGCTGGTGGCGTGCGCAGTGGCAGTGTTGTTTCAGTGAATACTGTTATCGACTTTGCTATGACATTTATGCCGGACCCATGAAGGCTTAAAAAATACATACCAAGGATAACATGTGCAAGCGTGACTTCAGAACCGACGAGCATGTATGTGAACTTGGGTCTACCAGGGTTTCTTACATCAGGGCACCAGCACTCGTTTTGGAGATGAGGAAAGTTGAGGACATGTCGAACGAAGTAAGCTCTGCGAAAAAGGTGAGAGCGGAAGAGCATACGGACAGGAGGGGACATCGACCTACTCCTTTATTGATAAAAATATAGAATCTGAAAGGAAGCAGAATCTTTCACTCAAGTGACATAAAAAAAGAGTAGATTTGAGGAAATTCCTGTGGTATTCCGACCAATAGAGGAAACAAAAACCTTCTGGAAAGCAAACCCAAACGTTGTAGCCTCGAAAATTGTTGCACTTGATAAAAAAAAGTGCGTTCTTTCTGAGTGAATAGATATGAAAGTTTCTCAGTCACCGTGGGCTCTCTTGCTTCAGCCAAAAGCTTGTTGTCTTGTACGCAGGTGACTGGCTCGCTGGTGAAGCCAATCATTCTGGAGTCTTCTATACGAAATGTAGGCAAAATCAGACATGTGCCTCAAGAGTACACAGAAGAACAACTTAAAAAATATTTAAGAGAGGCAGGATTGTTATCGACTACACGCCAGACTCGTTACATACGGCAAGAAGATGGCACTGTAGCATCACACCCACTGAGAAGTGTGATTTTACAATTCAGATATGACAGACCTCTTCCAGAGAAAGTATTCCTCGGATTTACAAGCCATCCAGTTGAGGAATATCTGGGCCGGGCAAGACGCTGCTATATTTGCCATAAGTTTGAACATTTGGCGAAAAAAATGCTGAGGAACAAGGCGCTGCAAAATATGCGCCGAACACCACCATCACAATGACTGTAAATCGATAACACAACCTAAGTGTGCCAATTGCAAGGGGCCTCATGCTGCATCGTTTTCTGGATGCCCGCAAAACAAGGCGCTTCTCTTCAATATCAACATGACATCATCTACAGTCGCACGAAACAGCATGACGCGCCTGAGCCCAACATGAACATCATGAACCCTGCATGGCCTTCTCGACCGCCAGCACCTAAAGACCAGGACCCTGTAATGACGTACGCGCAAGCTGCAAAAGTACAACGAAAGCAAGGGAAAAGTGCGGGGACATTAACAAGCCAGCAGCAGGCTCGACAAGAGTCTCAGGAGGGACCTCAAGAGAAAAGTAACCACGTGGTTAACATTCGAGAAAGCACGAGCACATCGCGCCCAGTAAGCGCAACGCAACCAGAAAACTCTTCTGTGTCGATAGCTCATCTTGTCCTACCAATGTTATTCTCGGCTTCAATTAAAAGCCATACTAGCCGCGATCCCACAGGCTAACAACCTTCATGAGGTCAGAGCCATCTTGTCGATAGAACTGGTAGGGTTACAATTAGCCACAACAGGCGCTGCACAGGCAAGACACAAATATTTGTTAACAAAATGTCGCGATCTTCCATTGGAATGCGAATAGTATTCACCCTAAGTGTGCAGACTTCAGAAAATTTGTGACACAGAGCTCCTTTCCAGTGCTACGGAGGCCGGGGTAGACACTATTTTTGGTTACCGAAATACGTTGTGTATATGACCTCTAGATATACAGGACCGAGCCGAGCGATGATATGTGTGAAAAAAGATCTGCCATCAGTACAGCTGAATGCTACATCATCGAAATATCTAGAATATGTAGCATGTGAGATTAGCTTTGGTCGAGTAAATATAACAGTAGTCAGCGTTTATCTGCAGCCTTCCACAAATATGTCGCTTTCTGCATTGACAGCACTTTTCCAGACGTACGCAAAAGCTGTGATATATTGCGGAGATTTCAATGCTCACAATGTCATGTGGGGAAGTGCATACTGCGATCATCGTGAAAAGGACCTACAAAAAGCAATTCAGGATAGCTCATTGTGCTTGTTAAATGACGGTTCAGTGACGTTCCTACGGGGTTTCAATTACTCGAGTTGCCTAGACCTCACGCTCTGCTCACATGATATTGCAATTGGGGCTTCATGGCAAACAGACATTGAAAAAATGAGTATTGATCATTTACCTATCGTAATACAGCATCCAAAACTACGCTGTTCTAAATATAGGCCCTCAGCATAGATAACTAACTGGCAAGAATTTCCTTCTCATATCTCACACCAAGCTGATACTGTTACTGACACTGGCAGCTTAGTATCACTCATAGTAAAAAAATTAAATCATCGTTCCAAGTTCGTTGAAATTCCTGAAGGTTACACGGGAGTAGACGATGAATACGAAAGATTAGGGCCGTTCGCAGCAGAGCTGAAAGAAAATACAGACGCACGGGTCTACTTGAAGATTATCGCGACTGCCAAAAAACGCATGACCACATGAGACAACAACTGGATAGACTAGGCACAAAGTGCTGGCGGGAATTCTGCATTTAGCTAACGCCACTTACGCCGGAGTCAAAATTATGGAATCTTCAACGCTCTTTAAGTGCGACAGTAAAAGATCAACAACCATTCATAGCCTTAGCTTTAGTGAAGAATGTACGGAAAACGACCATTGCGGGCGAATTTTGTAAGCTTATTACACGACCAAGTGCAGCCAGGCACATGCCTGAATACATTGAGTCTGCTGGGTATATTGAAGCATTGGTTACTTTTTTCTCTCAATGGACATCATGTTGACCTAGATCATCTGTTTTCATTGAAAAAAAAACAACAGTCTTGCAGTGTGCCGACAGAGAACAGCAGCTGGTCCTGATAGGATAACATATGCAGCAATAAAAAACCTGGGTCCTGTGGCAACATATACTTAGTTGAAGATATTTATTGATGCATGGAAAACAGAGTGCCTTCCACACTCTTGGAAAATTGCAAGAGTGGTCCAAATTCTCAAACCCAGAAAATCGCCTTTATCCATAGGTTCTTTTCGTCCTGTCAGCCTGACTTTGTAAACTTATGGAAAAAAAAGATAGACGCTATACTTCAGTGGTAGTTGGAATGTACGAACGTGCTTCTAGAAAATATGGCAGGTTTTCATAAACGTCGCTGCACCAAGGATGCCATTCTAGACATTGTAGCTTATGTAGATCATGAGAGGAGCTGTGTAACGATCATCGGTGCACTATTTCTAGATATAAAGCGAGCAATTGACACAACTAACCACGCTCATGTAGTACACGGTTTAATTCAGTTGGGAATAGTAGGCAGAACACTAAGACGGATTGCAGAATTCTTAAGATACAGGAAAATCTTCATTGACACATCTGACGGTGAAAGTAAAGAGCACGAAGTTAGTCAAAGAGTTCCACAGGGCTGCGTACTAAGGCCCATTTTTATTTATTTGCGTTATGACCGAAATATCTCGAATTTTGCCTACAAGTTTGAAATATTCCGTATATGCAGACGATCTGTGCATTTGGGTATCAGGCACGAGCATCCAAGCAGTTCTGCAAGAACTTCAAGATGGGTTGACAATAATCAGTGACTTCTTTACGAGCAGCAGCATGATTCTTTTTCATGAGAAAACACTTGTACTTCCATTCACAAGAAAATGCCTTAAAAAATTCAAACTTCAGATATACTCTCAGCGCTTACAACTTGTGCGAGAGCACAAATTTATAGGGGTTATTTTAGACAGATGTCTGTCTGTCTTGGGCACCACAAGTAAAGTAATTAGGGGACAAAGTCAACTCCCTAGTCTATATAATACGTCGACTGACCGGAGTGAGATGGGGTAGTTCATGTTCTTCTTTATTATGTGTAAATTCCCCCTACTGATGAAAAGTAGAGGGGCTGAGCCCCCCCCCCCCCCACTTTCGACAATCGTCACTTTTGGCTGCACGCTGGGGGAGCCAACAACGTAGTCTAAATTTTGCTTCACTGCAGTAATCACGCAAATACAAGGTTACAAGGCCATGAAAATATCACGAAGCAATGATGCATAAATAAACTCTTTCAGGATATCTGCCGTGAAGAATTTTCTTCGATTATCTTTGCGGTGTGGGCCGCCTATGCGGCTCTTTGGCGCCCTGTGCTGTAGAATAGCAGAGCAGGCTAGTGCTGAAGAGGAGGACTGTAACATCACATCTCTAGTTAATGGTTTTTTTTCTGCTGTGCCTGACCGGTGCAACTACTAATGCGAATGAGTAAGCTTTTAATGGACCAGTCAAAGTACTTGCTGCTTCAAGAAATAAATTTGACTTCAACAAAAAAAAAATAGCATCACCGCTGCTCTGTCGAAGCTGCTGTGAGCTCATGCTTGTGACGAATTTTTTTTTTATGTTGCAGTTTTGCCGTACTTGAAGCACAAAAAATTGCTTTCCGCTTTAGCCCACTATTAAATTGATTATGCAGCCTTGCCTATGGCACCTTGGAGCAGTACCGGAAGCTTGCAAGCTAGCGACGGATAAAGCAATGAACTCGAGCACAGGGGGAAGCTCAGCTTTTGAGCTTGCCCTGCTACTTGATCCCTCGGACCACGAAGATAGTAAAAGTCCGTGGTTTTTTTTGCCCTATGGAGGCTTAATTATTAGTCGGGCTAATTGGTGTTGATTCACCTTGAGTTGACTTTGCAGCTCTAAAGACAACTCGTACAGCAAATGAGAACACTATATATATATATTGTAATGAAAATATCGTTTATTGTGGCTAAGGCTCGTCAACGCTTGTTTTGCGTGTCGTGCGAGGAGAAACGAACTTTGAGGTGACGCGGTCACAACACACACCACGTTTATGACAGAACACAGAAGATAAACAGAGAAAACAATGAGGCACAAAAGGTACGTGCAACCAACAGAGAGAACTAAGCTTGGTTTAAAAAATGACTATTTAGCGTTCAAGTAAGAACGTCCGAAAACCTGAGAGCCAGATTGGCGGTACGACAGACGCCGATGAGGTGCAGGGCAGGAGGTGATCGAAAAGCGCTGTGGAATGCGCTCACTTGTCGATGGGCTATGCTCTGGTGACAACGGCATTTGACGGCGTGGGTGCGACTAAGGAGGAGTCAACCCGCATCGGAGACGTGATGCTCCAAGCGTGGAAAGGCCAGCCCGTCCAGCGAAGAGCTTGCGTCGAGACGCGATGCTCGGCTCAACCGTGACCATTAGCAAGGCCACGTTCATCGCTGTACCGAACGGCTGACCGTGGAGACGCCTCGCCGAAATCCGCGATGCCCTCGGCAAGGAAGAGAACAGCAGTCCAGGCCGCACCACGAAATGCAGTACTCGTGCCGGCAATGCCGCCCCAGCTGGTAGTTGGACGGCAGCAGCGTGGACGGCTGCCTTCCCTGGCCGGAACCTGGATCGCCTGCGTCCGATGCTTCGGCCCGCTGTTTTCCATCTGCCGCTTACCAACGCCTACGACATGAAAATGCCCTTTAAAGCTTGTATGCGGCATCCAGTTTTCCACATACCGGCGAACTCTAGTTATGAAAGGGATGATTCACAGTACCTGCTTGACTTCAATTCTGAAAAGAAAGTAGAGTGTCGTGGAGATGCGGAGGAGGAAATTGAAGACGGACGGGGAAATTCTTTTCATTAAAGCGTTCACTTCAATAAAGTGCATATTTTCGCATCATATAGGTGAGTTTTTTGTGTAAGGAATCTTGAAGAAAACGGACTCTGAACAGTGCAGGACTTCAATGAAGGGCTCGGCGAGCCATCAACACGCATATTTAGCTGCACTGAAGGAATACGTTCAGGATGATGAGAACTTGTGTTATCTGAGCGATGAGGCTATGAGCTGGCTCATATCATTTGAAGAGCAGTTTTAAGGAATCACATGCTGGACAGAGAACCTGTTCAACATGAAGTTCCTTCCCAAAGCTGTAAGTGAATATCTCATCTAAAGAGCGATGTGCAGCGTGCAGGCATGTCAGCAGCACAAGGGGTCTTTGGAAAAATTGCTGATATCAAGCTATTCACGAGTAAAGCGGCGCATTCACCTGCGCCAGCTCAAAATAACGAGAATTATAGGAAGTAGAAGCAAGATATGCGCTGAAGTTAACTTGCAGTCACTTATAGCGCTTGTTTTTGAAGTGTAATAAAGTTATCGTCCAAATAAAGCTGTGGCATCAGAACTGACCGTGTAGTAAATGCAATTTTCTTCCTCATCGATGTAAAGCCGCCTCATTTTAATGATGTGAAATAACTGGTCATGGCATTTCACGAAACAAGACTATATTTACATTATTTATACAAAGCAGCTAGAACAGTCTGTGGCGGACGCTTTCTTCTTTCTTTTCTTTCTTGAGAGCTCACGCGTTCTTTTTGATGGCTTCTTGTTCTTCTTTTTCATCTTCTCAAGGAAAGACAAATATTCAATATGCTCCGCCCACCAAAAAGTCGCGCGCTTTGAGTTCATTACAGTGAAGACAGTTCCATCGAGTAAAGGAGCTAGACATGTCGTCGTATTACAGAGCCTGTCGGGCGTTTAACCGAACAGCTTCTTATGCTTTGGTCACGTACATGATGTACATCTTGGATTCTCCCCATCTTCTACAGCTGCCATAGAATGCTTTCTTCATAAAGAAGAACGATGTCACGAGCTTTGAGATAGTTAGAACCCTGCACATTGGCATAGTGCGCAGAGTGCAAGTTTAGCAGGTACTCTTTTCTCCACCTTTTCGAAAAATGTTCTAACAATCGTTTACGATGGAGCCACTTTCTCGTGACCGTCGATCTTGATCCCGAAGTGTCGGCCTGTTCGTTCGGATAGGGAAGGCTTGTTAATCGTTTACCGCTTAAGAAATGAGCCGGCGTTATTACTTCCCTATCCAAGGCTGATGTTGACAGGTAAGTGAGGGGCCAGGAGCTAATTACCCCTTCTACCTCATACAACACTGCAGTTAACTCTTCAGGCGAAAGCCTCGCTTTGCCTAGCACCTTCTTTGGGCTGGTCTTGACAGTTCTTATGAAACTTTGCCAGAAGCCGCCCCACCACGCTCCCCTTTCGACAATAAACTTCTACTCAATTCGTCTTCGAGAGCAGTAATCCTGTAGCTTTCCACCGAACATTACTCCAGCAAAAGAGATTTCCTATGATGCTTTTGTGAAAGTAGTAGTAGTAGTAGTAGTAGTAGTATTTTTTATTTACAGTAAGCCAGATACAGAGCTCACTGCAGGGGCAAAGGGCTAAAGGCGAACAGCCTGACAAAGGCCCTTGTCCATCCGCAGTCCGTGACAGTGCAAAGCTTAAACAATATATATATTCAATACATTGCTTTCAAGCAACCTGAAATTGTAAACACAAAATTCAAACATAAATAACATAAGAAGTTTACATGACACATTTTAAGAATTTGAGGTCACTCTCGTTATAATTTACAACTAAACAATATCAATGAAACAACTCAAAAACAGACAGAAGATGCATGCGGATACAATGAATTCCGCGGTATACACTCATATAATTGACGTATCAGTTTATAAACAATTTAAGCACTTGCAGAGGCATGAGACTCCATTACATAGTTTTGATAGTGTAGACCGGTGGTTATGAATAAGTTCTTTATTTGTTTCTTGAAAGTCGCACTAGTAGCCCTAAAATTCAATTGATCTGCAAGGGTATTTAAAACCTGAGGTACCTGGTAAGCAATACTTTGTTTTCCATACTGGGTTCTTGTTCTGGGAGCTCGCTTCCTTTGTTCTCGCATACTGTAGTGTGGTCTTTCGGTGCAACTTTCTTCATATAGCTTAGTCTTTTGTATTAACTGAAGTAATTTAAAATGATATAATTGATCAATTCGGAGTATTGAATGTTTAACGAATAGTGGAGCAGTGCGCAAGTCTTGTAGATTCCCCCTGTAATTTTCAAAGCACCGCAATATTTTCTTTTGTATAGTTATTAACTTATGGTAATTCCCTTGTCTGTGCGTTATCTGTATAGATCACATCAGGCAATCCTCGACGTGCTGTAAATCGGCGGAACGGGAGTAGAAAGCTTTCTGATAACAACTCAGTGGCTAATTCAAGATATACTTCTCTCGTGACGGCACAAGTAAACAGTACAATGTAGGTCCTGGTGTAACTGCCTTTCACATAAAGTGGTCCAGCAAAATCTATTCCAACCGCTTGAAAGCGATCTGATTGGTGTACTGGTTCTCTTGCAAATATTGCAACAGGTGCGCTGCTTGGCTTTGAGCACGTTGTGACACAAGCGTTGCAAGCTCTGATATTCTTCTTCCCAGCTTGTCTGCCACGGGGTACGGAAAATTTTCCGCAAAGTTCGGCAAGGGTATCTTGTAGGTCTCCGTGGAGTGTTCGCTTATGGAACTCTCTTATTATAAGTTTTGTAAACTGATCAAGTCGAGGCAGCAAAATAAGATGCTTGACTTCTTCTGCTTCCTGTGAGAATCGTAGTCGTCCTCTTAAACGTGACCGGCGTTTCCTGTCAAAAAGAGATTGCAGCATTGCTATAACAGACTTGTTATGTAGCTGTTACTCCTTTTCAACTTGACAGATTTCTTCCGCAAAAGCATCCTCTTGAACCACGTTGACTCAGTAATCTTCTGCGTCGCAGATTTCTTCGGCTGTGAGGTGCGCTTGGCCTCTAAAACTTGACTCCTTGCAGCGTTTGATGAAACGAAATACCCACGCAGTTATTCGTAATACTTTCGTCAAGCATGAGGGATGTTGAAGATCAAAAATAGGCATATATGTTCTCACATGTAGAATATGCACCAAGACTTCACCTTTATTTAAGTCAACTTAATCCCTTGGTAAATCTTCAGGACTGTTTTTGTGTCATCTATCTTCCGTTTTTGTTAACGATATTGGTCCTGTCCACCAATTTTTGTTTGGCTTATGAAGATGCAATGCACTCCACGTGTGAGGTAATCCGCAGGATCATCCGTACCGGGGCAGTTTTTCCATTAGCCATTCACAGAACATGCTTGAATTACAGTCCTTCAATTTTTGACATAAGCTTTTCATTTCTTTGCAAATCCCCTTATCCAATGTAGTGCGACCTTGAAATCTGTCCAAAAGAATGTTTCCAACCTGCAGTTATTAAGAACATCCTTCAGAAAGTTCCCTAGTCTTGCTCCAAGCAAAGGGCCGAGTAATTCCAGTCTTGGCAAAGGCACCTTCTGCAGAAGTGCCACACGTGACTTCACCATAATCAGGTGACTATGAGCGACATTCTCTTGATCAAGGAATTTCAAATGCGCACAAGTACCATATGCCTTCCGACTAGAATCACAAAATATGTGAATGGGTGCACGTTAAAGAACCCTGGCAGGTCGAAATTTCCGGAGTCCTCCACTACGGCGTCTCTCATAATCATATCGTGGTTTTGGGACGTTCAACCCCACAAATCAATCAATCAATCAATCAATCAATCAAACAAGATACTTGAAGTTGCATAGCGTGACTTGTTAGCCTAGTCTTCATCCATCGCACGATAGCCATAGAAGAAAGGCACTGCAGATTCAAGCACCATTTCTTCCATTGTATAGCAATATCTGAAGGCAAATCTTAGTTGCAATCTGCTTTCCTTTGCCACAGCTTTTGAATAGATATCTTGGCCTGAATGCGGAAAGGTGCAATCATCCCCAGTAAATCGAGTATCCTTGACACTGCTTGCAGCATATATCTCTTACAAAGTATCTGCCCTTTCTCCAAGATCATTAACGCTGATTTTGCCACTACTGTCCTCTGATCTGTCAGAGGATCCAACAAGAGCCCCAATATCTTGACAACACCTGCACTTGCACCATCTCATTCAGTTGTACTAATGAGATCTCTCTGCAGTTTGGAATTTGATGACCATTTCCTCAAACGCATTTCTGCTCGTTCCATTATGGCATTTGCGTCTCTGTATATTCTTCTGCTGAATCCTCATGTTCGGCTCCGAGAAGAAGCTCAACAACATAAAATGATGCTGCAAGCCGCTTAGCCATTTCTTCCATTGGACTTCTCACTGCCTTCATGTGATGTTGTAGTGTGGCGTTGAGCAGAAATAGACTTGTTACGGTACCAAAAGGAACCCTCGTCATGCGCCATTCCTCTACTTCAAGCTCAGCCTTTGTCGCAGAGGGTATTTTCTTGAACCATAGGAATCTTAGTGCGTCTCGGTCTTCCACTTTTACGATAATCTGAAGAAAGGCTTTGTCTATGTCAGCTATCAGAGCAACACGGTTGAAGCGAAAATGTCTGAAAAGACTAACCAAGTCGGCTAGTAGCTTTGGTCTCTTCTCGAGATGCTCATTAAGGGATGAGGGAATCAGGATTGTGAGTGGATGCGTCAAAGACTACTCTTACCAGAGTTGTCGTGGACTCGGTTCGCAACAACTGCATGATGAAGCATGCAGTAAGTCCGACCTGCTTGCTCCACACCTTGATGAGTGCTCTCTCAGAATGCCCTATTTTCATATAGTTCCAGATGGTGGCATCATATTCCACAGCAAACTGGGGACTGTTCTTTATCCTTTTCCCCAGATACTTCAGCCGCTTCATTGCTTGCATTTGGCTATCATCTTGTTGTCCACAACTTTCTTTCCACGAAAGCGCGACTTGGTAGCAACAATTGAAGAAAGTAACCTCCTGTTCAGATCTTTCAATACCCCATTCTTTTCTTTGGTCGGAGTGTTCTCGGCTAGCATGATTTCAATGCTCTCCAAGTCCCAGAGCCTCCGTAAAATCTCCGGCAAAGAAAAGCAGATTCGAACGAACATTTGCCTTCAGATATTGCTATACAGTGGAAGAAATGCTGCTCAAATCTGCAGTGCCTTCCTTCTATGGCTATCGTGCGATGGATGAAGACTAGGCTAACAAGTCACGCTATGCAACTTCACGTATCTTGTTTGATTGATTGATTGATTTGTGGGGTTTAACGTCCCAAAACCACCATATGATTATGAGAGACGCCGTAGTGGAGGGCTCCGGAAATTTTGACCACCCAGGGTTCTTTAACGTGCACCCATTCACATATTTTGTGATGCTAGTCAGAAGGCATATGGTACTTGTGCGCATTTGCAAGTCCTTGATCAAGAGAAGTTCCCTCATAGTCACCTGATTATGGTGAAGTCACGTGTGGCACTTCTGCAGAAGGTGACTTTGCGAAGACTGGAACTACTCGGCCCTTCGCTTGGAGCAAGGCTAGGGAACTTTCTGAAAGATGTTCTTAATAACTGCAGGTTGGAAACATTTTATTGGACAGATTTCAATGTCGCACTACATTGGATGAAGGGATCTGCAAAGAAATAAAAAGCTTATGTCGAAAATAGAGTGACTGAAATTCAAGCATGTTCTGTGAACGGCGAATGGCGACACTGCCCTGGTACGGATGATCCTGCGGATTACCTCACACGGGGAGTGCCATTGCATCTTCATAAGACAAACAAAATTTGGTGGACAGGACCATAATTGCTAACAAAAACGGAGGATAGATGGCCCAAAAACAGTCCTAAAGATTTACCAAGGGATTAAGTTGACTTAAATGAAGGTGAAGTCGTAGTGCAAGTTCTATATGTGAGAACATATATGCCTATTTTTGATCTTCAACATCACTCATGCTTGACGAAAGTATTACGAATAACTGCGTGGGTATTTCGTTTCATCAAATGCTGCAAGGAGTCAAGTTTTAGAGGCCAAGCGCACCTCACAGCCGAAGAAATCTGCGACGCAGAAGATTACTGAGTCAACGTGGTTCAAGAGGATGCTTTTGCGGAAGAAATCTGTCAAGTTGAAAAGAAGTAACAGCTACATAACAAGTCTGTTATAGCAATGCTGCAATCTCTTTTTGAGAGGAAACGCCGGTCGCGTGAAAGAGGACGACTACAATTCTCACAGGAAGCAGAAGAAGTCAAGCATCTTATTTTGCTGCCTCGACTTGATCAGTTTACAAAACTTATAATAAGAGATTTCCATAAGCGAACACTCTACGAAGACCTACAAGATACCCTTGCCGAACTTTGAGGAAAATTTTCGGTACCACGCGACAGACAAGCTGTGAAGAAGAATATCAGAGCTTGCAACGCTTGTGTCACAACGCGCTCAAAGCCAAGCAGCGCACCTGTTGCACCATTTCCAAGAGAACCAGTACACCGATCAGATCCCTTTCAAGCGGTTGGATTAGATTTTGCTGGACCACTTTATGTGAAAGGCAGTTACACCAGGACCTACACTGTACTGCTTACTTGTGCCGTCACGAATGCAGTATATCTTGAATTAGCCACTGAGTTGTCATCAGAAAGCTTTCTACTCACGTTCCGCCGCTCTACAGCACGTCGAGGATTGCCTGATGTGATCTATACAGATGACGCACAGACTTTCACGAAAGCGTCAGAGGAAATCTCTTTGGCTGGAGTAATGTTCGGTGGAAAGCTACAGGATTAGTGCTCTCGAAGACGAATTGAGTAGAAGTTTATTGTCGAAAGGGGAGCGTGGTGGGGCGGCTTCTGGCAAAGTTTCATAAGAACTGTCAAGACCAGCCCAAAGAAGGTGCTAGGCAAAGCGAGGCTTTCGCCTGAAGAGTTAACTGCAGTGTTGTATGAGGTAGAAGGGGTAATTAGCTCCTGGCCCCTCACTTACCTGTCAACATCAGCCTTGGATAGGGAAGTATTAACGCCGGCTCATTTCTTAAGCGGTAAACGATTAACAAGCCTTCCCTATCCGAACGAACAGGCCGACACTTCGGGATCAAGATCGACGGTCACGAGAAAGTGGCTCCATCGTAAACGATTGTTAGAACATTTTTCGAAAAGGTGGAGAAAAGAGTACCTGCTAAACTTGCACTTTGCGCACTATGCCAATGTGCAGGGTTCTAACTATCTCAAAGCTGGTGACATTGTTCTTCTTTATGAAGAAAGCATCCCACGGCAGCTATAAAAGATGGGGAGAACCATGATGTACATCGTAAACGTGACCAAAACATAAGAAGCTGTTCGGTTAAACGTCCGACAGGCTCTGTAATACGACCTGTCTAGCTTCTTTACTCGATGGAACTGTCTTCACTGTATTGAACTCAAAGCGCACGACTTTTTGGTGGGCGGAGCATATTGAATATTTGTCTTTCCTTGAGAAGATGAAAAAGAAGAACAAGAAGCCATCAAAAAGAACGCGTGAGCTCTCAAGAAAGAAAAGAAAGAAGAAAGCGTCCGCCACAGACTGTTCTAGCTGCTTTGTATAAATAATGTAAATATAGTCTTGTTTCGTGAAATGCCATGACCAGTTATTTCACATCATTAAAATGAGGCGGCTTTACATCAATGAGGGAGCAAATGCATTTACTAAGCGGTCAGTTCTGATGCCACAGCTTTATTTGGACGATAACTTTATTTTACCTAAAAAACAAGTGCTATTACTGACTGCAAGTTAACCGCAGCGCACGTCTTGCTTCTATTTCCTATAATTCTCGTTATTTTGAGCTGGCGCAGGTGAATGCGCAGCTTTACTCGTGAATAGCTTGATATCAGCAATTTCTCCAAAGACCCCTTGTGTTGCTGACATGCCTGCACGCTGCACATCGCCCTTTAGATGAGATAATCACTTACAGCTTTGAGAAGGGACTTCAGGGTGAACAGGTTCTCTGTCCAGGATGTGATTCCTTTAAACTGCTCTTCACAAGAAATGAGCCAGCTCATAACCTCACCGCTCAAATAACACAAGTTCTCATCATCCTGAACATATTCCTTTAGAGCAGCTAAATATACGTGTTCATGGCTCGCCGAGCCCTTCATTGAAGCCCTGCACTGTTCAGAGTTCGTTTTCTTCAAGATTTCTTACACAGGAAACTCACCTACATGATGCGAAATTCTGCACTTTATTGAAGTCAACGCTTCAATGAAAAGAATTTCCCCGTCCGTCTTCAATTTCTTCCTCCGCATCTCCACGACACTCTACTGTCTTTTGGGAATTCAAGTCAAGCAGGTGCTGTGAATCATCCTTTTCATAACTAGAGTTTGCCGGTATGTGGCAAACTGGATGCCGCATACAAGCTTTAAAGGACATTTCATGTCGTAGGCTTAGTAACAGGCGTGCGGACGGACAGATGCACAAGAGAATGGATGAATGGACAGACGCACGCAGTGGCGTACCAACTGTTTCGCGAGTGGGGGCATAAATAAATATATAAATAAATAAATAAATAAGTAATTATATATATATATATATATATATATATCTGAGGATTTCAGAAAAACGCCGACAATGACGGAAGTGCGGGGCAAGGCGCGTGTGATTTCGAGCCAACTGTGCGCGTGAGCTCCGCCAATCATCTGATGACCTGTGGTAGCCCATAGAGGTGGCGTTCCACGTTTGGGCAACGTGTGACCATTACGTGGTGGTAAGCTTTGTGGCTGGGAACGAGCCGAAGCACCGGCAGAACGAAGACAGCGGGCCGAAGCGTCGGACGCAGGTGATCCAGGTTCCGGCCAGGGAACGTGGCTGTCCACGCTACTGCCGTCCAAATACCAGCTTGGGTGACGTTGCCGGCACGAGTACTGCATCTCGGGGCGTGGCCTGGCCTGCTGTTCTTTTTCTTTCCTTCCTTTATGAGGGCATCGCGGATCTCGGCGAGGCGTCTTCTTGGTCAGACGTTCGGCATAGCAATGTACGTGGCCTGGTTAATGGTCACGGTTGCGCCGAGCATCGCGTCTCGACGCAAGCTCTTCGCTGGACGGGCTGGCCATTCCACGCTTGGAGCATCACGTCTCCGATGCGGGTGCACTGCTCCGTAGTCGCTCCCACGCCGTCAAACGTCATCGTCACCAGAGCGTCGCCCGTCGACAAGTGAGAGCATTCCACAGCGCTTTTCCACCGCATCCTGCATGCCCTGCACCTCATCGGCGTCTGTCGTACCACCGATCTGGCTCTTAGATTTTTGAACGTTCTTACTTCAACGCTAATTGGTCATTTTTAAAATCAAGATTAGTTCTCTCTGTTGGTTGTACGTACCTTTTGTGCCTCATTGTTTTCTATGTTTATTGTTCGTGTTCTGTCATAAACATGGTGTGTGTTGTTACCGCGTCATCTCAAAGTCCGTTTCTCCTCGCACGACACGCAAAACAAGCGTTGACGAGCCTTAGCCCCAATAAAGAATATTTTCATTACAATATATATATATAGTGTTCTTATTTGCAGTACGAGTTGTCTTTAGAGCTGCAAAGTCAACTCAAGGTGAATCAACACCAATTAGCCCGACTAATAATTAAGCCTTCATAGGGCAAAAAAAACCACGGACTTTTACTATCTTCGTGGTCCGAGGGATCAAGTAGCAGGGCAAGCTCAAAAGCTGAGACAGACCTCCTCTTCAGCACTAGCCTGCTGTGCTATGCTACAGCACAGGGCGCCAAAGAGTCGCATAGGCAGCCCACACTGCAAAGATCAACGAAGAAAATTCTTCACGGCAGATATGCTGAAAGAGTTTAATTTATGCAACATTCCTTTGTGATATTTTCATTGCCTCGTAACATTGTAACTGAGTGATTACTAGGGTGAAGCAAAATTTGGCCTTCGTTGTTGGCTCCCCCAGCGCGCAGCCAAAAGTGACGACTGTCGAAAGGGGGGGGGGGCTTGGCCCCTCTACTTTTCATCAGTAGGGGGAGAGGGCTAGCGACTCTTTTGCCTCTCTGGCTCATACGCTTATGGATGCACGGATGAACGCAGGGACGTACAAACGCACTTATGGACGCTCGGAAGCACGGACGGACTGATGGACGCTTTGCCCCACTCATTATTAAGCACTCCGTGAATATGCTGCAACAGCGTTTTTGTTGGCATGCACTGCAATGCAAATGGGTACGAATATGAGGACTATGACGACACACACTAAAACATTTTACATCCAAAAGGGTGTAAAAAGGGTGCTTTTACGAGAAAGCACCCTTTGCAACACCATTTAACACCCATAAATGGTCGATTGAAAAAAAGCACCCCTTTGTTTGGGTGCTTGCCTCGATAGCACCCTAAAATAGGCTCTAAAGGTGCTTTTGTGCCTGAGAAGGGTGTAGGTGACGATTCATCAGATGGAATATGCAGCATAAGAAGAACACATAATTATAATATTTAGGATTTTACGTCTCAAAAACCTCGATATGATTATGAGGGTGGTCGTAATGGAAAGCTCCAGAGATTTTGACCTTTTGGTGTTCTTTAATGAGCGCTGATATCGCACAAAGCACAGGCTTCTAGCTTTCACCTTCGTCCTAATTCGACTGTGATGGCCGGCATCAAACCCGCGACCTTCGGATTGGTGGCCGAGCAGCGTAGCAACTGCGCGAATATGTGGACCTTGCGTTAAATGACGGCCTAATTGACTTAAAATGTGTGCAGGTGCTCTCCGAATACAGCACAATGCCAGCAGAAGCAAATCGCGTTTCATCTATAATGACAAATAACTGCAATCCATGTTACGAAAGCTTTCCCTAGCGTTGGTTATAAGCTACCTGTTTGCTATGGATTATATACAGGAACATAATGTTCGCCCCAGTATGGGTGTGTGTGCGTGAGCCTGCGCATGTTTTCGTGTGTGTGCGCGATAGTGTGTACACTCATGCATGCGTGCGTGCGCGTGTATGTGCGAGTCCGTGCTTGTGTTAAGCGTGCCTGTGCACATGTGTACGCCCATGCATGCGTGCGTTTCCGGTCGCGTGTGTGTGTGGCCGTATGTGTGTATCCGGGTATGTGTGTGCGCCTGTGAATAAGTATGCGTGTGTATCAGCCTGTGCGCCCTCGAATTTCGTGTGTGTGTGTGTGTGTGTGTGTGTGCGTGCGTGCGTGCGTGCGGGGGGGGGGCTGCTTCTTAGTGCTTAAGATCCCGCACCTGTTCAGACTGGGAGTCTATATGGGAGGTATCTTAAGGTTTGGCGGTGGTCAACGCACTGTACACGGAGTATTCAGTACATGGAAAACAGCTGCACATTCTCGTACCTTATCGTTGCTTACGAACTTGCTGTGGTAGCTGATTAAGCCCGCTGAGGTGCTTCTATGCTCGAAAACGTGAGTTATGAGCAATTCTACGAAAAGCTGTCACTGCACTTATGCACAACCATCGTTTATATTATTAACCTTTAACAAGAACGTGCCCTGCCTTTGCTACTGGTGCTTAGCTAGCTCATTGGGCAACCGTATAGAATTATGTGCTGATCATGTGGTCAGCAAAAAGTTTGTTATAACAACCTCGACACATTTCGTGGTACTTTACAAGCCTTCTAAACATCCGCGACTGTGGATTAATTTGTTCCAGCTTCGACTACGCATTCAGTGCTTGCGGCACCATACGCAGAATTGCCAGACACGTAGAATGCGAAAAAAAATTTCTCTGAAAAGGTATAGCGATGCTCTCTCGCTAATGCCACCGAGGACGAAATATCTATTCTTTCTGGCCATTACAGGGTGCACTTTGTTTTCCGCAAGTTTCGCTTTACTATTTTTCGCCCACTGCAGCCGCATTTCTTCAAAATACTCACAGAACTCGAGGCTAGTAAATACCCTGTGCCGCTGTGCAGCTAGGTGAAAGGAGAGTTGCCATTTACAAGGAGTCATTCTTGAAGCACAAATCGATTGCCTTCCGTCGTCGAACCGCCGCCCGCCGTATGCGCCATATATAGCGTTTGCCTTTCGGCGCCGTTTTGGCGGGTTTCCCACTCACCCCGCTCACCCGGACCAGCCTTGCCCCCGCAATGGCGGTGTGGATCAGCGAATAGTTGCGTCACAGAACACCTGCGTCGACAGCTGCGGCGCCACCGCCAGTGCCTCCTCGTTCTCTTTCTCAACGTTGCTCTCTCTGTCTCATCCGTCTTTCAAATGCGTTTTGTTGGTAGGTGTCTTAATCGCTGTGTGAGTTCTAGCTAATAGGCGCATCTTCAATGGTAGTCACGCATGACACCGTGTTCGAAGTGACGCTCCGATTAAGGAATATTCATGAAGTGGCGGACACGGACAACGTGGGCCTGTTAACGGTGAGTGTACTGTTTTCCTAGGTAGTAATCATACAGCGCTAGCTGGGCGCCTGCAGCAGCTCTGCCGAAGTAGCCTGCCAGCCATTCACAACAGCATGCGTTCGCGGGCCTGTTGCAGATGCACGATTAAACGCGTGACTTTACGAGTTCACACTGCTATGCGCGATGTTGTGTAAGTGCCTGCATCAATCATACAGTGAGTTATGTGATCACTTAACAAGGGTGCGATTAGTTGTTGATCGCACATTGTCTCTACACTGCTCAAACTGATTGATATTGTTTCAAGATGTGCTTTAGGCTACATCCTAATAAAATTTTTATTAATACTGAAGTGTACAACGTGTTTCTGTGGGTGTAAGCGTAAAAAAGAAAGAAAAAGAAAAGTTTATGTACAGAGGAACACTGTACGAAATGGCTTTTTTTGCTTAAGGACGGAGCTTGACGTGCTGATATGCCGCGATGCTCCCAGCACGTGCGCATCGGTCTTTTAAAATATTTAGGACACGTGTCACCAGCAACAGGAAAAGATCTAGTAGACTTCCGTAGGCCCGTTGTTTTGGCCATCGCCGTGCGTTGTTTTCCCTCGTTTCTGTTTGCTGTTTCCGCGCTTTCCTTTCATCTGCGATAAAGTTCGGCGTTATAACAGAATCGAAAGAGCATACGTGATTGTGGGAGCTATTTGCGGTAGCTGTAGCATCAGCCATGGCTGATGCAACGTAGACGGCGTTCGCGCGCGTTAGCGTCGTTCGAATGCTCCTACTTGCCTGATTTTTTTAACTGAGTATTTAGGCACGGGTTACGTTTGTAAATCCCGTGGTGAATAATCGCTAATGGCGAGCCCCTGATTGCCATCAGAGGATGGGCTTGGTTGTCGAAATTTGCCAGATGCTTTTTCTGAAAGCAAGCTTTGAAGATTTTTTTTAAAAAAAGAAATACTTTCATGCGTGCTAGGCAGTAACTATTGTAGGCCCGCAACTCTTCAAAAACTGGACGAGCTATCACATCTTTTATCAAATTACAATAAATTAAGATGATTGAATTATAGATCACAAATTTCTGTGCTAGATTAGGTGCACAAAATACATGTCCGCAGCCCTATGTCTAGAAAGCAGGCAAATAGAAAGCACAGCGTCAAATTTGGATTAGATGCCATGGACGGAGCTTCTTGTGAGAGTAGAAAGAACGAGAAAATTGTTTATTTTTGATGCCTTTATAGAGGCAGTCAGAATTGCACTGATTGCTGAATTAACACAATTCCTCAAATTGTTAGAGGTGTGATTAAAATCAGTAAATCTTTTACTTTTTTGGCAGACCTCTTCGCTAGTGCCACGCCCAAGACCATATGTTCTTGTGTAAAAGAGAAAACAGAGATGCCTTCACTGTTTGTACATGAAGAGGTAAGTTTATTGTGCATTTTAAATAATGCTACATGTTCTGAACGTTGTACTTTAAGAATTGTTTTTCACACAGGCTCACTACCCTATAAAGAATTTGATTATTAGATGAGTTCAGGCTTTCGTAAGTACCTTTTTGAGCTGTAGTCTTACACTTCACCTCAATTCGGGAATTTGCTGTATGCTGGAAAACTATCTTAGCTTTATCATACGAAATTATTGGAATGTATGGGTTGTATGCTTCGAGTTCAGTGTAATGTCAATTACACGCCATTTCAAAGGATACACACTTCACATTCTTCATATATGGTGCTGCCAGAACAGCACGAACATCATTTCATGAGAAGTCATATTTGCTCCTAATACAGGACGACAGGGTGCCGCTGACGTCCTGTGTAGTCTACCCCGGCCACAGCCTAGAGCAAGCCTAGTTCCTGAACCTCCACCTGCATGACCGAAAAATTTTCTGTGTCAGTAATGGCGAAGAAGGAGTGACAGCACTGATGAGTTGATTTTTTTTATTTTCAACATTGTCTTAGGCCGCAAGGCCTATGACAACCACCGTGATAGAGCGGCTTTTTCTCGGCATGAGCTTGGACTTTTTCAAAGAAGTTGTTCAGGCAGTATGACGCTGAAAATTTTAGTGTCACAAAGCCTGAACAACTTTTTCTAGTGTGGTCATGGTAGATGAACAAATATTGTTATCTGCGCAAGATATTTTGCCTAAATATAGCTGGACCATTCCATGTCAAACGTCCCAGCCACTTTGGTGACCATCTGAAATGTATTTGAAAAAAAATGTGCTGACACAGTGCGTTGAAAACAGTGAACTGCTAGAATATTTCAGTGAGAAAAAAAGTTTTGTTTATGTGGCTGGCTTATAAGTTACTGGCACAAGCCGTCGGTGTGATGTTTGTGGGAAATTTCGTTTTAAAACTACCGCTTATTTTTTCTAAAGCAAATTCGGTCTACCTGTTAAGTAATTGTGCTTCTGTATGGTATTTGAAGCTCAATAATAATAGTGCAATTTTTTGCCACATTCGCTTCCAAGAATAAAGCCAAAATGTGTTATGTTTGCATTTTAATTGCAATATTGCACTTTATATGAATATCTGAGCAGTGAATACTTATTCACAGAAAGTATATTTTGAGGAGAAAATATCTTTCGACCTCTCAAGCTTCTGAAATATACGAGAAAATATCACGAATTTCACAAAACCGTGATTTTTGTCCGTAGTGAGATGCAATTTGCTCCATGTTGTGATACAAAGAAAACTCATCATTATGCCTAAATTGAAAAAAAATGAAATTCTTTCTATAATAAAACTTTCTCGCAAAAAGGACAGGAAAGAGCGCTGTCAACTGAATTTTATTGAAAGTGCTACGAGCGTTTTTATACTGAGCACAAGATCAGGGCTCATCTGCAACAACACATGTGTGACCATGACCAAATAGTTTTAACCGAGAAAAGAATACTCTTTTTCGGAAAAGATAAGTGAAGGTGTACTGATGCATTGATCATTGGGCTTCCTGATAAAAAGTTCGAAAATTTCTCATTTTTTCCGCTTGCTTTTTTTCCAAAACCGTGTTTTATGAAACCTAGAACTGCACTTACATTCTTCACGGTGTCCGGCCTTGAAACTACTATTGCCCTTCTTGACATGTAAAGCATGCTGTCTTGCTCGATCACTGAAGCATTACCCAGTTTGTCCTATGTTTAATTTTCACATGTTAGCGATATCTCATACACATTAGATTGCCATTCAGTAAACCTATTCTAGTGACAAATGGTGCAAGATTGACTATTTTTGTTGCTGTAAGTACATGCACTTTTGAAAGCTTGCAATGGGTGGAAATCAACAATGTCCTATCTGCTGGCTCTTTTCCTAAAATTGTTAGACACCTTATGTACGTAGTACCGTGTAACAAGCAAAGGTCATTGGTCAGTCTGTTTCTCTTGTGGTCCTGTTTCCTTTAACTTTACTTTCTGCAGGAGGGTTTCGCGAACGAGTGTGATGATGCTGTTAGGGTATTGGCTGGTGTTATCAGTTCAGGAGTGCTAAGAATGTTCTGCCTTTTGATAGTGGGCATTCAAAATTAGTAAAAAGACGAATTGATACCACATGTATTCAGGCTACCCTTCAGAAGTCATGTTAGCACGAGGGTGAGGTCAGGCTTAAAAACCAGAGAAAAGGCTGAAAGATGCTGGATATCCCAACAGAATCATCAAACCCGTTCGCGAAACCCTCCTGCAGAAAGTAAAGTTAAAAAAGAAAGGACCAACAAAAAACAATGACCAAAACCTTTGCATATTATACCACATCACGTGTCTCACAATTGAATAATAGACAGCAGATTTGATGTTAACGTGTTGTTTTCCACCCCTTTCAAGCTTACAAAAGTGTGTGTACTAAACAGCAACAGGAATAGTCAATCTTGCACCATTCGTCACGAGAATAGGTTTACTTAATGCCAATTTAACGTTTATAGAAGTATTTTTTATCAGGTAAACAAATGATCACTGCACCACTACACGTTCACTTATCCTTTCCGAGAGGGAGTATTCTTTTCTCAGTTAAGATTATTTTGTAGTGGTCACACACGTGTCGTCGCGCATGCACGGTTCTTGTACTCCGTATGAAAGCGCTCGTAGCAGATTCATTAAATTCTGTTGACACTCGGAGCTCTTTCCTGTTCTTTCTGTCTCTTCCTGAAGTTGTCGCGCTGTGACTAGCACCCAACCACGATAAACCCACTCGCCCAAATTAAACTTGTTACGTAACACGTAGACTGAGTTTCGTATAGAAAGAAGGAGCGGTTCTTTTAAAATAAAATTTTTCACATTCAACACCTAGACCGTATTTCAGGAAGTTAAGAAGGCAGCCACGTGACCAAATATTTTTCTTCTCCTAAATATTCCAGAAGTTCACTATTTTCATTGCAGCACGAGTTTTTCGAATACATTTGAGATGGTTGCCAAAATGGCTGAGACATTTGGCATAAAATGACCCAGCTGTGTCATAAGCCATAATTATGCATCACCTCTTTTGTTTTTGTGCGTCCTGACTCCACCACGGAGTCAGGACACACAAAAAATAGGACCACCCACCAAGGAGTCCAACAAGGGGACGTGGCAGAGCATGTGGGCATGTCTGCACAACGCCAGCAGTACGCAGTTATAATAACCCAGTATGGTTTAACCTAGTTTGGATAGCCACACAAGGTTAAACCTTGCCGCCAGGAAAAACAGAAGTAAATTGAAGAGAGGAGAGAACAAGAAAGATGGAAAGTGAGAGGGCAAGACGAAGAATAAGAAAGGGAGAGACAGAAAAAGGCGACTGCCGGCTTCCCCTGGGTGGGTCAGCTCAGGGGTGCCGTCTACGTGAAGCCGGGGCCAAAGGGGTGTGTTGCCGCCACTGGGGGCCTTAAAGGTCCAATCGACCAGCATTGGCTCAACCCCCAGGATCCCCTCTTTGCCGGACATGGCAAAGCCACGCATGGCTAGGCGTGGGAGAGAGCCAAAACTCCCCCTTTAGCTCGGGTTCGTGTTGTCGCTACACACCAAACGCTTGCTTTCACAGGCGGCCCTGCGGGGACAAGATTTATACCAGTGACATAAATTAAAGCTGATAACAAAGTGTTCAGGAATATTACGTTTTCACGTAAAACGTGCACAATTCAGTGGAAAGTATAAAACATAGTTGATTAGTTAAACAGCACGCTTTTAGATTGATGTAAGCTTGTTATCGTTTTCGTTGTGTGCTAGTACATCATAGCAATCAACTATTAAAAATTTGTAAGAAAACGCATTTTAAAGGAGCATATGGATACTTCAGGGCATTCAAAAAAATCTCAGCACATTGTAACATTTTCTTGCATGAAAAGTGGTTTACATGATCTTTTCGTGCCATGTGTAAACTGAAACAAGCACATATGTTTCGATTCTAATGCACCCTATAATTCTTTGTCATTTAACTTTATACCAATTCTAATTGAACAACGTTGTTGCACCGTAGCAACGAGATTGGTTAGGTTTTGGTAATGTTAATTTTTAAGTAGCTTTGAGTAGTCCAGTAATTATTTTATAAAGCTAAATGTTAGCCCTAATGACAAAGTCAAAATTTCTGCTAGGTACACTGGCTACGTGTCGGTGATTCGCCTTCACCTAGTCAATGCCTTTTTTTTGCGCAGTTTATAGTGCTATATTGAAGCAGTAACCCAAAGCATTCATTTTCTCGAGCTTTTATCGAAACAGTTACCAGATTTTTCTAAAATATTCAAATAAATACTTATATATATTAATGAAAGTTACACGTAAGTATACTAAAAACTAATACTGACACCAACTTTTGATGATGAAATGAGTTGTGGGATAGGTTTTTCTGCACACACAAGCGCACGCACAAGTAGAGGATTCCGGATATTTCGACCAGCTGGTGTTATTTGACGCGCACCTAAATATACGTACACAAGCCTCAAACATTTTCATCGAAACTGCAGCTACCGCAGCCGGGATTTGATCTCGCAAGCTTCGGGTTAGCGCTCGAGGGCCATAATCTCTATACCACCAAGACGGGGCTGGGTGGTACAAAGTCTTTTCTAAATAGGCAGCCATTGCATGGTAGAGCAAACAAACTTTTCAGTCATAAGTGGGCCATTATCAACTGCTTACAACAAAAAAAAACAGGCTGCAAAGTTTTGTGTTAGTGCTCTTTAAGGGAAATAATTATTTTGCTGAAAGAAATATTGGTTATGTTCCTCAAAGGACAACAGAGATAGGATATTTAAGATAGTGGCACAACATCACAAAATACAGTCTGATTACATTCAGTTCATTGTACTTCTCTGCCTCATAGCGAGCGTGAGGCAACAAACATTGCGTCTGCGTTACAAAAGTGCTAAACTTGGGCCATAATCAGTGCAGTCTGATAAATGTTTAAAAGGCTATACAGAAATGCAAAGAGCAACAGTAGTAGCCTGTGTGATTGGCGAATTCACATTTTTTACGAGCTTGCTCCTTTTGCGGTGGGGGTCGTCTCACGTCCTTGCGCTGTAGTGTATGCTAGTGCTCACTTCTCCCGCTAGAGGCACAGCTGTGCTCTTCATTTCAAGAGCTCTCACTAGATTGCGCGCTGCCGCTGAGGTGAAGCTCACTCCACTATAGGCACGTGCTCTAGCTTGGTAGGAGACCGCTAGTTGGCCGCGCCTATATATAGCGCTCGCCCTTGGCGTGCTTCCTTTCTCTTTCACCGGACATCACTCGCTGCTCGTTGATACGGCTGCCAACCATGAACACCGCAGAAGTCAATGTGGTGGTGTGGAGCACTCGCAATGCGGCTGCAGCGCGACTTGCTGCCAGGTTAATATTTTAATTGATAATTAAATACTATGTGAGATTTAACGCCCCGAATCTACCATATGATTATAATAGACGCCGTAGTGAAGGGTTCCGGAAATATCAACCAACAGGGGTTCTTTAATGTAGACCCAAATCTGAGCACACAAGCCTACAGCATTTGCACCTCCATCGAAAATGCAGCCGCCGCAGCCAGAATTTTATCCCGCGACCTGCAGGTCAGCAGCCGAATGCTGTAATTCAAGATCCTCTGGCTTGGTACTTTATGGACCACAAATTCTATATACTAAAAAAAACGTTCCTGCATGCTCATGTGATCTGTAGATAAGCTCTTGATCAAAATGTGTATGCTACATGAGTATGTAAATACCTGTATATAGTACGTTGATATGTAAATAATATACATTATGTACATAACGTGTATATACGATCATGCCACAACCCTCGTGTTACGTCTTTATATGATGATGATTGAGCATATATACAGAGGACTCGCGGTTTACCGGATTTAACCTCTGGAGCAAGCTATTTCATCATTATTTACTTCATACGTAAATGTTTTTCACCATACAATCGACGTTGACTGTGTGGAGTGCTCTCACAAGAAAATTTCCGAGGAATAGCTGCCAAGTAGTTCACAGGAAAATGATTCACCAAAATGGACGTGCGTTTTTATGTGTCTTGGCAATTAAAACAATTTCCCAAACTAGCTGGTGTTTTTACGACCTGATTTTTCAAAGCTCCAGGATTCATCTTCTTGCAAATAGTCACAGCGTTTACTTCAGAAAACCTCTCTTACAGGTCCTTGGAAAACTTTTCTGGGACGGCAATTTAATCGTCCAATCGTACTGTCCCTTGGTGTAGATGGCAAACCCTCTTCGGTTCTCTAGCCACTTCACAATGACGCTTCGCTCATGGAGCAGGGATTATCATCCGCCACATAGCCAAATAAAATCTTTCTCACGGCAGATGTTTTCCTCTTTCTTGGGAACGAAGCAAACTTTCTATACAGGAATTCAGTCCCGCGAACGATGGTGCGCAGTTCATATTGCACGAAGTGCATAACCTTGTTCAGTGGAACCCTACTTAGGACGTCGCAAGTGAAGTTCGCAAGTAGGTTAGAGGCATGATCGAATGTTCATTTTAGTAATTTAGCAACAAAATAAACACTCATTCAAAAAATAAAGTACAGTAGGGAAATGTATAAACATGCAATAAATAAACGTAGACAACGCTTGCTCATCACCGTGGCTCCATAAAAATGTTACCTTCAAAAAGGAGGCTACAGGCAAACGGAAAGAGATGTGCGTTCTGAATAGGAACCTAATGAAGACCTGAAGGCGTGTACTCAGCAATACTATCACAGGCTTCCCGCTTTTCGTTTCTCCCTGTGTAAGCGTGTGCGCGCTAAGATAGAGATGACAACGCCGCTTGCAGCCGAAGGAAATTCAGTTGGTGTGCAAAAAAATGAAAGAAATAACTAAACAGCTAATCTGCGAGTATGCCTTGCTCAACTAATAAGCTTGGAGCGTAGATGATGCCAAAAAAATGGTCGCTTTAAGACCGGCAGTTGTGGTTCGCTAGGTAGCATCCATCACGCCCGGGGCCTGTAAATAGAAAAAAAAGAAACGTCTATAAATTCTACTGTCATCTCTGGCGGTATCTTGTGAATACACATGGAGCAGTAATTTGCAATCAGTGCACTTAAGTCTGTTTCGTGGTAGAGTAACGAAGACTTGTGAGAAGCCCATGCTGAGGAGTGGCCATCGGCAATGTGGTCGACGAAACTTAGTTTAGTGGTAGAGCAATATACGGACTTATGGCATGTCTAGTAAACTGTATTAATACCTGGCTCTGGTGTAAATGGGCGACTTAAGACGGTAGCAGCGTCATTTGAAGTTTTTATAGCTGTAGTAGTAGTCATAACAGTAGTATCAGTATTATAAGCGGTAGTATTAGCAGTGATAGTAGTAGTTTCGAAAGTGTAGCAGTATTTGTAGTGGTGGTATAGGGCTTTTATAGTTTTATAATATGTATACAGCCAAGCAAGCTGCATTCTAAGAAAATGAGTGTCATTTGATCTTTTACACGTAAGAGAGCCACAGTTGTAGCACTTTCTTTATGGAGTCACGATGATTATGTTTTCGTCACACTCATGCCCCTAAAGAGAGTCAATGTAACTATCTAAATAAGTGAACGTGCCTCTTTAAAGACAATGCTACTCACTCGTGCAAAAGAAGATCTAAACTTCTTAGAGTGTACTGCTGACGGAAGGCGAAGTCTTGTTTACGTTGTCGTTTTATGATAAAAGCCTTAGATGCCTATACAAAAGCGAAAACTGACCGGCGTATCGCATTTGCCTTCTCATTCGGTGGTGTCAACATCACTGATGCGAAACCGTATCATCGCGTGATGACTTCTTACCTTGACGTATCACCAAAAATATGCCAAGTCAACGCAGCGTCATCATGACGTCACTGTTACGTCTGCTAATGTGACATCACATCATGACGTCCTCACGTGGCATTATTGCTTGGTCAAAGTTGGTACGATCCCGGAGGCACTGCAGAAACCTTACAATAATTACGATCTCAAAGTCATTCCAAAACAGAGTTAGCTGCTGAAAGCTTTCGCATGGGGGCGCGGGAGGCTGCATACGTCGAGTTAAAATAAAAAGAAGAGAACAATCACTTTTACATACGAGTCGACCGAGGCGTATGCGTAAGGACCTTGTGCACGGTTTAACGAGAGATTACGCCTCAAACGCACGCAAAAAAATTACACACACCATACTAGTGAAGTGTGAGGTCAAACTGATGTGCTGTTGAGATTATGAGAAACATGTTATTTAGGCCCGTACTTCTGTATCGTACAGTCAGCTATCAGAACATATTTTAAAAAAGATTATCCACAACAAGGCTACACATGCAACTCATGTCAAACAGCCGGCAAAGTACAGCGAACTCTCGTTCAAGAGAAGTTCAGCTAACTACTTACTGAAAGTTGACTAACCTCACTATTTACTACCTTACTAAACGGCCTTGAGCACAGAGCTTATGAAGTAAAATGTGAGAAATGCAATTTTTTTTCAAAATAATTATGCTTTTTGATTTCGTCTCGCGCCAATAGAGCGCAAGGAAAGACTGAGCTGTTCGGAGAGTTCATGTTTGTATGCAACTCCTTTGGCAGGCAATGAAACTGCGCTATATTTACGATTTTTAACTAATGACACTATTGAGCATTATTAGGCAAGCTTACTTGCATTAGTAGTGCAAGACTGAGGACAACAGCTCAACTGTGTTGAAACAGTTGAGGAAGAAGCTGCCCCTTGACCCCGCGCCCCATTTTTACGACGTGTGTTTGGTGAGAACATGTCATATTAGCATATTTACGTGAATTCTGTGGTAACATGTCACTGGACACATGTTACGAGCTTTTTGCGGAGACTTGTCATGTCACCAGTCTTACGTGATTGTATGCCACGTGACCAGTGTCTCCTTTCACTCTGTATATTCGTTGTTTCGTCCGTCAGGGTTTTCATGTCCGACGCTGAAGGAATCAATGCACGTGTTCCGAAAGCGACAAAGGAGATAAAGAAGGTGTTGAAGAGGAACAAAAGAGAGCGTCGCGATTTATGATGACGATAATTTCTATTTGCCAACCGGCCGGAACAAAGAGCTGTAACAGCTCAGCAGTTAAAAATGTATTTCCATGCGGCCAATAATGCTCGCCTGCTTCAACAAAAAAATTAACTCCTCTTAAAATGCGCCAAAGTATTTAAATTTGGATGACATGGTAGAAAAAGACATTCTGAGAGTTTCGCTCAACTCAGAGTGAAGGAAAGCAAAGGTAGCGGTACCAGGCAGGGCAAAATATTTGCACGACCACTGCTTTGTCTTGTCCTCTCTGTTGCACCTATTTTTCTTTCTTTTTACTTTGAGTTAAGCTAACATTGAAAACACCCTCCAGAAAGCACTCACTACGTTTAAAAAAGGTTATGAAAAGACGAAAAAAACCGGCGTTTATTACATATAATTGAATTGGCTCAAATGTTTAACTTACTATAACGTGATCTGGAAAAACTGACCACAAAGAAAAAATGGATTGCAGCAGCAAATGGACCGCACTGTTTTTCAAAGCACATTTATTGCGTAGCAAGCATACTATGATGTATATAAGACCTTCTTCGTGCTATCACATATAGCCAGAACTAGATATACGTTTTATACATCCGCAGCAGTACGTCCGAACTCATTTACGCCGCCCAGCAACAACACTTCGCCACTTCACGTGACTACCCCCTCTTAACGGCTTAAACGTCACACGCACATCGAAGTATGACAAAGAGATGTATTATTTCCCAGGAGGCGGTCGCCAGGAGCATCCAGCTGCGTTGACGCGGCCGCCATGATAGGCTCATTACTCCGGGGGCGACGTGCGTTATGAAGGGTTGATTATTGCTCTTCAGAGCGAAATTCATAATGCTACGTTATGGTTTGAAGAAACCTCCGTAATTGTAAACGAAAAGAAAACAAAACTTATCTGCTTTCGAAGCTCTCTAAAACACAAAAAATGAATATAGCTTTTCATTGAATGAGCATCGTTCTGAGTCAGTGTGACTGGAGCATCGTTGTAAGCCAGAACACCAAACAATTTCCCGTTTTCCGCTACCCCAGAGAGAGACTGTCGAGCAAGAACGAATAGAGCTTTCTAACCTAGCGATGAGAGTTTTCTAACCAGTCATGCGACATTTCAGCTGCTTCATGGTGAGTTAAAACACAATGGCAAGTGCGAAAAGCATAAAAATGAAGAAATATTTGTATCGAATAATTGAAGTTTTAATAAAAGCGCTAAGAAAAAATGGCAGCATATCCACTAGACCAATACCAATAGACCGCACTGTTTTTCAAAGCACATTTATTGCGTAGCAAGCATACTATGATTTATATAAGACCTTCTTCGTGCTATCACATATAGCCAGAACTATATATACGTTTTATACATCTGCAGCAGTACGTCCGAACTCATTTACGCCGCCCAGCAACAGCACTTCGCCAGTTCACGTGACTACCCCCTCTTAACGGCCTAAACGTCACACGCACATCGATGTATGACAAAGAGATGTATTATTTCCCAGGAGGCGGTCGCCAGGAGCATCCAGCTGCGTTGACGCGGCCGCCATGATAGGCTCATTACTCCGGGGGCAACGTGCGTTATGAAGGGGTGATTATTGCTCTTCAGAGCGAAATTCATAATGCTACGATATGGTTTGAAGAAACCTCCGTAATTGTAAACGAAAAGAAAACAAAACTTATCTGCTTTCGAAGCTCTCTAAAACACAAAAAAATGAATATAGCAATTTTTCTTCACACCGAACAATTCAATGCATGCAAATGTTCTGCAGTGAAAAATGTCGACATATTTAGATACCTAGGCGTAACTTTTCATAGTGGTATGTCTTGGCAACATCACATGCCATGTATTTGTTCTAAACTGAGAAGCGTGGCATATAGCTTTTCAATATAAAAAGCTTGGTGCCTCTACCAGTGAAAAAAATGATAGCTTCTTCGTTAGCATATAGTGCAGTGAGATATGGGATAACAGTTTTTACATTTTGCTCTGAACGCTGAAAAACACGCATTGATAGTATACTTTGAAATATTACAAAAAGTGTAGCTTACGGTAGTAAAATAGATGACAGTACTATTTTTCAGGATTTGGGCTTTTGTGTGTTCCAGGATTTGTTTTTTAATGCAGCTGTTCCAAGATACTCTTGGTGTGATGACTTTAAAGTGCCATATGTATCGCGTCGACCCCTGAGAGAAAAACTGAGTTTTATAATACCCCGGTTCTCTACCGGTATGAAGAAGCATGTAGAAGTGTATATATTCCAAAAAAATTTGAATGCACTACCTGAGGAATTTTTTTCCAGCGAGTTTAAAGAGGCAAATAAAGAAATTACTCGCTGAGTTGTAAAATACATGGTCAATTTGTATACAATGTATGCTCTGTGTCCCTCCTTTGTTCTTTTTTTATTGACTGCCTGTAAAAAAGTAACGGTGTTAATCGTTTGTCTATTCATTGGTATGGAAACAAGAAAAGTTTTGTTACCTTGTATCCACATCACTGTAACCGGCTCTGCCGGGCCTAATCACACAAATCCTGGGGACTTATACAGGCCCGTTTCTTTGTATTTCTTATGGATGTGTACAATGAGTTATTATTATTATTATTATTATTATTATTATTATTATTATTATTCGTCAGGCAAGCGTTAGGGGGGGGGGTGCTTAACGCACAGCTTATGAAAATGTTGTGATGAACCTGAGAACCGTACATAACACAAAATAGTACCTGCGCCACGCAAATACACTTTGAGAATTTTTCGTAAATCACCATTGCTTACTCTACCTGTGAAAATATAAACGGAAGAGCGGACCTGCCGAATGCAACGTATGCGGAAAGGTTTCCAAAATGTCACAAAAAGCGGGAGGAGCGAGCATCAAACACCGGCGAATCCAGCGCACAGAGCTACGGATGGTGGCCCAGCGATTACTACGCGACAGGACAGAACACTATGTCGAAAAGTAAAGCTTATAAGCCTAAAAGTTTAAAGGCAATAAAAAGACAGCCTCTAATATGGGCCATGGATGTCGCTGATCTCTCCTGTATACGCCGTCTTTTTGTTGTATACTATGCAGCCGCCGATAGTGTCCGCAAATAAGGGACGCCGATCGACATCGACAAGACCAGCAATCGCCCCGCGTAGGCGGGGGCACGAAGAGGGTGGAGGCGGTATGGACGTGAACTACTCTACCTGCTTCGATTGGGGTGCATTGAGATAAAAAAGACCCCGGCCTTCACCAACAACCCACTTTTCCTGTCGCTGCTTCTCCCTCCCCCACTCGCTCATTTATTTATTGGTCATGAGCGTGCCCTGTCAATGTGCCTTGCCCGCGTTGACGTGAGTTTGAATTCTCTGACAAATAGCTTTTGACAGGCGCGACGCTGTACGAGTTTTCTCAGGAGGATCTCCCATTCGATAGCCGATAAGGAAATGCTGATGAATGGGCTGCAGCGAGCTATTCAGCGTGCTCTTTTTGCTTCGTAAAATACGAGTGACTGTGGCATATGTTACCTATACCCGTAAATAGACGACATGCTAACCCGAGCCGGTGGTTTCACCATTTTGTGAAAACGACTGACGCGTCCTGCATTGAGAAAAAAGACACAGTGAGAAGCAACGCTCTCTTACTTCTCCGTGACAAGGAAACTGGTGCAGAAGAGCTACAAAATCGCACATAAAGTTAATTATTCTGTACCAAAATAACAGCCATAATGTATTGAAAAACGCCGCTTCTTTCGAATTCATTACTGCATCATCGCTTGATCTAGGACCTTCTCTTTCACTCAGTAGTAGGGCTGGACAGCTGCCATGTAGCTGGCCAATGAAAACTAGCGTAGTTTGTATCTGACACTTTTTGCCAGAAAAAAAAGAACTGCCTTTTGAGTTGATATCAGAATGCTTCATGTTTACGTTGTGCAGTTTGACAAGGGGCACCGAAATTCTATTGCTTGATGTTCATAAACAAGATGGGGTTTATTTTACATTGCCTCAAATAATGAAAGCTGGTGAAGGAAATCGATTCTAAGAAGCAACCAGCGCAGACGACGCGAGACAATAAAATCTCGTTATTTCCACTAATTGCGAGATACAGCTCACTTACATAGCAGAAGAAACAAATGAGGAAATGAAGGACAACTAAAATACAAATATGACTGTATGTATACCAGGTAAATAAAGCTATAAAAATATATGCTCTACGAAATACTATCTGCTCCGTAACATGCAGTAACGTGCACGTGCTGTTGATATCCAAAGTTTTTATTATTGTTGGATCTATCAAAGAAAATGAGTCCTCAATTTTAACACTTTTATTCTTGAATCGTAGTGACAGTCTTGATCTGGCAGTCTTGATGCCTTCAGGCAGTATGCCAATGGTTATTGGTCAGCTGCAGCTGAATCATATCGCGTTGTGCGTGACGCCAACAGGCAAAAAAAAGTGTTTCAACTTCATGGAGGCCGACTGCCGCTCCTACACTTAAATGCTCATATATACCCTATAATGTGAAAACAAGGACAATTGCAGTTCATTTAACCTGATATTCTCACACGGAGCTGTAAGCAATCAGGCAGATATACAATATTTATTTTTGACTTGCCAGCAAATATACAAGCAGAGGAGCTCTCGCCGCTTTCCCCATTCTCAATTAATACATGAAAAACGACTGCAAGCCGATACTCAGGAATTACCATTTGTACAGAATATTTGTTTTTTTTGTAAATAAATGCAGAGTGTGCACGTACAGATGTGATACGCTTGGAGTTTATTGCTTATACTTTATTTCATCTAATACGTGCATTTAGTACACCATAATAGTAAAAAACGTTTTTTTTTGTTTGCAATTACCTGTTAGTAGAGCTTGTTCTCAGGTCGTCATGGTGGCCTGGTGCAGATAGAGTCCCCTTTTAATAACGAGAAGCGGTTTCATCACCACCTACCAAACGCATGTTTCTATAAGCATGAAATGAAAAAGGACTTCAGTAGTTAGATTTAAACAGGCGCTAATGGACCTCGCGCACTCAAACTTCATCTGATCTCCACCTCTTTACATGGTGTCGCTGATTATAACATATTCCGGTGGAGGCGGAAATGTTGTAGGCCCGTGTGCTCAGATTTGGGTGCACGTTAAAGAACCCCAGGTGGTCTAAATTTCCGGAGCCCTCCACTACGGCGTCTCTCATAATCATATAGTGGTTTTGGGACGTTAAACCCCACATATCAATCAATCAATTATAACATAGTAATTTTCATTCGTACAATGCTGAAGTTGCCTGCTCAACACATGAACCTTTGTTCAAAAATATAATACTGTACCTCGTTGGATTCCTCTGCATTCGTCTAATGACCCGTGCACTACAAGCATCATGTCAAGTCTGCTGAAGGGCTACCGTAGTCACCTTGGTAGCAGGAAAGCAATAGATGATTGCCGACTCCTCGATAACTGTAGATGGGCATGCGCTGTAGCAGCAAATAATTATTCAGCCATTGTAGGCGCAGCCCTTGAAGCGCGCCGATGTGAAAGCCATCCTTTCGATGAACGGATACGTGGCACGAAAAATTGTTGAACTCTGATACTCACCCCGCAACACACCCGTGTGGCGGAATAAACAAATCAATGAACAAGCTGAAGAACAACGCTGTTACACTAGTATGAGGAAACGTGACTGAAATCACGGCTGAGACCCTACTGAACCATCGAGATTAACTCGCTGATAAACATCGGAGCTCCACATTTCAGATGTTCTGTGCAGGGTGTTTCATAGCAGACTAGATAGTGTAGCGAAGTACTTTCATTTTGGCTACTTGCGCTGCGTTTACAAAAGCCATATTTCACATTGCTCCTGCTGCACCACTAAGCGTTTAAGTGCTTATTGTTGCAAACTGCCTAACTGTATGCAGCATACTGGTGAACTTCGGACAGCAAAGCTACCAGGCTTGCTACCCGCTGTTGACAAGTTGACCTTTTGTCAACTATACGTCATAGTTACATCTGACTTTCTGCAATGCAGTTAGAGCGCAAAAGACGTCCCGCTTGAGTTGACTATGTTGTTCACACTTTCACTAACGAGATTTAGCGAAAAACTAAGGCTCAGCAAAAAGAAAATTATTATACCTGGGATTTACAATACAACACCACAATATTATTATGAGAGACGTGGTGGTGAACTGCTCAGAAATGTTTAAGGAACTGGCGTTCCGCAACGTGTAGTGAAATGTCACACTACACGGATATCTACCCTTTCACCTCCATCAAAATATGACAGCCGCGGCCGGATTTGAACCAGCGACCTTCGGATCAGTAGCCGATCATCGCAACCCCTGCTCCACCACGGTGTACATGAGATGGATTCGTTACGACAGGAAGGACAGATCGGCCAATGAACCAGTTGCGAAACCCACGAATGAAAGCTCTCATGAGAGTTCATGCACGCATCGAAGACCCGTTCAGAATAGACGCAATTGCACCTAGGCCTGGGGAGGCAGCACAGGCTATATATAGACGGAAGTGAAATGAATATAGGCAGCAGCTGTCGCGTGCTCATCTATCAACATACCGACACGCTAGTAGCTGTGAGACGCCGATGAGGTTTTTGTTGCAACAGGCAAACGCCAAAGGCGGTACATCCTGCCTAGGTGGTGTAGTTCATTAGGTAGCGCTCTTCTCAACAATTGTCCTTGTTAGCAGCCAACTTTTGTCCTCACTTCTGACGCGGCCCACCTCAGAAAACAACGCCTAGAAAAAGAGAACCTGAGCGTGTTGTTGGAACGAAGGGATCACGGATACAGCTCGTATAGCAGCGGCTGATACCCGAACAGCGTATAAGGTGCATATGATAGTTTCATCTCAAGGAGACATATGCACCGAGCGATCATATGGCAAGGACCAGACCATGTCGCTTGAATGGCACGCGTAGTGTCGGTGCTTTGGTAATAGAGCCTGTGATAAAGAAGTAGACAACGTACATTTGTGTTGCTGCACGGGAATAACACTAGGTCAAAATGTTTCAAATGCTTGGCGAGACGTTCAGGCTCAAGCGTATTTATATATTCTAAAAAGTGTTGCAACAAAACTTGCCGACGCCACCACGTGACTAGTCATGTGGCCTGAGAAAGAGAGTCACACATGACGTCATATGGCCACCAAAATCTGATTGAGAGACAAAAATTCTGCTTTTCATTGAATTAGCATCGTTCTGAGTCAGTGTGACTGGAGCATCGTTCTAAGCCACAACACCAAATAATTTCCCGTTTTCCGCTACCCCAGACACAGACTGTCGAGCAAGGAGGAATAGAAAATGCGATAAGAGTTTGCTCTCCAGTCATGCTACATTTCAGCTGCTTCGTGGTCAATTAAAACACAATGGCAAGTGCGAAAGGCATAAAGTTCGATAAATTTTTGTATGGAATAATCGAAGTTTTACAAAATAAGTGCTAAAAAATGGCAGCATATCCACGGAGTGAATGATGGAGAGTGAAGTGAAGCATCCGTCCGTTTGTTCATTCTTGCTTCCGTCCGTCCTTGCGTCCGTCTGTGTGACCATCCGTGCGTCCATTCGCCCATCCGTGTGTGATTATGTTCGTGCGTCCACACGCCCATCTGTGCGTCCATTCCTGCGTTCGTCCAAGCATCAGTCCCTGCGTTCGTCCATGCGTCCATCCGTCAGTGCAGCCATAAGTTAGTCCGTCCATGCATCTGTCTGTGTGTCCGTCCGTCCTGCGTGTCCGTCTGTGTGTCCGACCTATTCAACACTCCAAGTACTACCATCTCGCATCATTTCGTCATATATTCCTCAAATAGAAAAACCGTCATCCTGCTGACATTCCAAGGACTGAACGAGAGGAGGCACACGCTCACTTTCATACGGCTTGCGCTTCGTGTCTACTTCCCACCTTTAACCACCCCGAGTTCCTGGTATACACTAGTTCACTGTATTCATGGCACTGCCGCCCAGCGCTCGCTAAATCTTTCTAAAACCAAGGAGGTCAGAAGTTACTCTCCGCGAGTATAAAGTAGCAACCCTTTCTTGTCCGATAGTGCTCAATTTACATGCCAATGGCTGCTAAGGGGGAATGAGAGACAGGAGAATTCGGCTTTTAGTTAACGCGTACGCTGCGATTTTTTTATTGTTTAGGATTGCACGGAAGAAATCTCCCACCGGCACCACATTTGAGGTCAAAATCTAAGGCTGGTCACAAACTACAACTATGACTACGACTACGAGGGACGAACGGGTGCCGCAGTAAGAAGCTTCGCCCCTAAAATGTTTTACGCTATGGCATGGCAAGAGATACTGAAATTAAATTTGCGCACTGTTTGCTCTGACGGTATTTCTAGAAAAACGAGAACAAAATTGATTAATAGGTTTGTGGGGTTTCACGTCCCCTAACCACCATATGCTTATGAAAGACGCCGTAGCGGAGGGCTCCAAACATTTCATCCAGCTGGGTTTCTTTGACATGCACCCAAGTGTGAGCACGCGGATATGCAACATTTTCACCTTCATCGAAAATGTAGACACCCCAGCCGGCATTTAGTCCCGTTACCTGCTGCGATATGCAGCCGAGTACTTTAGCTACTATACCAGCGCTGCGGGAAAAAGAGAAAAATGGCTTTATAAAGTGACGAGTGAATCACTTAAGAAATATAATGTTTCGGTAAATTTACTTATATGGTACAATAAAAAAAACACGTTCATCCACGCCGCCGCCGCCGCAGCAGCAGCAGAAGCAGCAGCAGCAGCATATCCGCCGACGATATTAGCGGTCCTAGCCGTTAGCTGTTTCGGTAATGGTATCGATACTAAACTTGGTATGTCATAACATGACTATAACGAGCATAAGCGACTAGTCTTAACAAGAAAATTATGACATTCATGTCATGATTTACGTTTATTGGTGACTTCAGGGCGAACAAAAGCGACAGATCCTGACATCAAATGTAAGACAAACGTGTCACGTAACAAGATGACTGCTTGCCACACTTATGATGCACTCGCAGCCATTTCGCTAGCTTCACATATGCCAAATTTGGTATTACCTCACGTAAACGTATGGTGGAGGTACGTGACTTCAGCAAACATGAAAAATATGAGAGGCGTGTCATGTAAGAACATGACTACATGCCACACTCAAGGTTCCAATACACCTCGACGGGACACGTGCGTCTGCGCCAGCGTTCGTTTCGTCGCGTCGTGCCGACGATGCCGCGCAAACACGCGCCGCGTTGCGTTACTTTGACTCAGGCGTGATTGAGCGCGTGTAGCGTCCCTCCATCGCGAAGACAGACAGACGCAGTGTTAACTGGGTAACGTCGTCAGCGTCGCTTTTCGCACCGGTAGCCACCGGGCCGCGCCGACGGATGCTGGTCACACCTCACGTCAGAGTGCTTGCGTTTTGCTAGCATAGCGTCGCTGCGCCCGGCGTGCGCACGCGTCAACGTTACGTCGGACAATACTAGGGCCTTCATGAAGTGCTAGCAGCCATTTCGCTTGCTTCATAAATACCAAATTTGGTATTAGGAGAGGTGAATGGACAAGCAAGGTATCTGACGTGTGCAATCATGATACTAATGACACGCGTGTCATTTATGAACATAAAAACATACCACGATCATTATGTGCTCGCGACCGTTCGGCTGGCTCCAAATATACGAAATTTGGTATCATGTGAAGTGAGTACACGAAGATCAATGACACGTCTAAACATGATATTCATGATATGCGCGTCATGTGAAGCATGACTACATGCTATGCTCATAGCGTGCTCGTGGTCGTTTCACTAGTTCCACATTTAGCACATTTGTTGTTACGTGACGTGAATGGACGACGAATGTAAATGACAGGTCCAAACATGATAATCATGCCATGCGTATCATGTAAAACTTGACTACATGCTACGCTCATAGCATGCTTGTCGCCGTTTTGCTAGCTCCACAATGCCAAATTTGGTATAAGCTGACGTGAATGGATGACGATGGTAAATGACACATCTACACATGATACTCATAACATGAAACTCATGTATGGCATAATTTACCTATGCCTTGTAACGTTGTACACATCAACCTTCCCCATTCGTGCTTCGGATACCATCGAATATCATGGTGCGTGGTATCTGCCATTTTTTTCAAAATGTGCATATCAGTTATGTGGTTTCTTGCTATTTCTTACTTGCAAGAAGTGTAATAAATCTGGATTTTATCTAAACGTATTCGCCTGTGCGTTTGGTAGTTATCGGTTATAGTAATTGATTATATCGCCAAGTCTGGTTAATCAATCTCTTTTTCTCAAGGTCTCCTCATCCACGTTTTTCGTGGCCGATAGAAGTGAGTGTTTGCTCAGCTCGATGAGTAAGACCTCGAGCTTTGCAGTTTGCTACCTCATTGGGGTTAATTGCGGTATTACCTGGACCTTTATGCTGTGAGAACAAGAGCAGGTGCCCGCCGTTCTTCTCTGCAGTTCGAGAAATTCAGTCGTAAACAGATTCTCTGCAGGATATGTTTACGGGGCAGACCATCCGGTGGCAACTACACAAGCTCAAATTGGATACAGTAGTAATGCGAAAGGTAAATGCATATTTTATGGCTGCCGTTCGATAAGACCCATACAGGACGGCCAAAAAGAAATTTTAGTTTGTGCAAGTAATCAGCACGGTGCCGTTGGTCCAGCTCCAGTTTGAATAAAAGTGTTTGCCAACGCGGTTAGAACACTAGCCTTTTGGCTGCCGGTAGATTTCACAATGTCGTATCTTCCGAATCTTCAATCAATAACAGTTGCTTCTATCTTATGCTTTAGCGTCTGCTGGTACACATTGTTCGCTTTCTTGCAATTTTACCTTGGAATGTTGACATTTTTATTTTTTTCTTTTATTGCTTTACTCGGCACCCCTACAGTAAGGTGTTTCTGACAAGGTGGTTCGCTGCCCTTAATAGCACACCAATGTTGCTGGTGTCTGTTCTTCTATGCAATCTCGAAAATCTCGCAAACACTTAAGCAAATAATACATTGCCAAAATTTTTGAGGACAACAGATTTTTGTAGGAGCGGCTTCAGACTCCTAAAATGATGTCTTATACTTCACAAGACTGTCGCTCTGGTGTGCGATTTCTGTGTTTGTATGTGCAGTCTTCCTTTTTTCCTCTCCCTTACATATTCTTCTGATTTCCCCGTCTCTTTCCCTTGTGCAAGGTAGCACACACCGGTTATGCCCAACTGCTTCTCATCCCTGGTTTTCATATTTCGCTCTTGTTTTCCTTGCTTCTTTACTGTATTCAGATTGTAGTGAAGAAGAAAGACGTTGATACCATCAGGTGAGCTATCATCAGCACAAGAAGAAGGCACGAGATCGGCGATCAAGCACCGTCATCTGGGTTCGCCTGCGTTCCTTTCAGAGCTACCACCCGCTTGCTCAGTCCTTCAATAAACCCCCTTTACATTTGGTGGATCGTGCTGGGTAACTGCATCACCTACACCCTGGAACTCCGATCCCGCACGCTGCCGTCGACCATGCAAGTTGACGCTGCCCAACAGACAGCACCTCTCGCGGCTCCTACTTGCCCCGGCCCGGTTCACCAGCGAGACCCCCCGATCTTTTCGGGCGCCGAAGACCAGGACGTCGAGGACTGGCTGTCGTCCTACGAAAAAGTCAGTGGACCAAACAGGTGGGATGACGCTGCTAAGTTGAGCACCGTCAACTTTTACTTGGCTAATGTGGCGAAACTGTGGTATACAAACCACGAATCCGAGTTCGAGAACTGGGCCACTTTCAAGCAGGCAATATCCTCGGTTTTCGGTCGCCCTGCCGTGCGGAAGTTGCGCGCCGAACAACGCCTGCGCTCACGGGCACAAGAACCTGGCGAAACGTTTACCGCCTATATTGAAGATATACTCGATCTCTGCAAGCGCGTCGATGCCGCAATGAGCGAAAGTGCCAAGATCCAGCACATTATGAAAGGTGTTGATGACGACGTCTTTTAAATGCTTCTGGCGAAGTCTCCTTGCACGGTGTCTGAAGTGGTAACTCTGTGCCAGAACTACGACGAATTGCGACGGCAACGAGCTCTCACCCGTCGTCCATTTCAGCCTAACCAACCACTCGCTGCCCTGGACGTCGTACCTGACCACTCCCGCCTTCTAGCACAAATGAAAGACTTTGTGCGTGAGGAGGTCGCACGTCAGCTTTCCCTCCTGCCGTTTTGTCAGCGCCAAGAGCTCCCGCAGCAGCAGCAAGAGCAACCACCGACACCATTAGCTCCCATGCTCCGACATGCACTTCAGGACCAGATTGCCGAGGCTATGCCAGTGCCCTTTCAGCAGCAAGTTGTCGCCGCGCCCCTTACTTATGCTGACGCAGTAAAGAGGCAGCAGCCACACCAGCCCTCGCCGTTCAATGGACTGCCGCATGTCACCGCTCCTACTCAGTCTTCCGTCGCATGGGCTCCTCCCCTCGCTACCACAGCCTCGACTCAGTCGTATGCCGCGTGGGCGGCGCCCCTTGCTGCAAATGTCTGGCGAACGCGCGATAACCGGCCGATTTGTTTTGCGTGCGGCGGACCTGGCCATATCTCCCGATACTGCCGTCGTCGCGTGCCCGCCTACACAGACGTCCGACCACGAAGCAATTACATGGACCGACCACCTTTTGGTTATGAAAGTTCGGATCGTCAGTCAAACATGTCTTCCCGTGACTATCCGGCAACTTCGTCTCGTCGCTCACCTTCACCCAATCGACGCTCCTTGTCACCCATGCGTCCACGACCAGCCCCTCAAAATGAGGAAAACTAGCCGTCGCAGTTCAAGGGGCAAGAACTGCGCTATCGAAATGTTCAAGTCCTCGCACCTTGCCGTCAAATATCGTCGAAGTTTTTGTAGACGGCGCCCATGCATACGCTCTTGTGGATACCGGTGCCGCTGTGTCTGTTATAGACGCCAAACTTTGCCGCAAGCTCCGAAAGGTGACCACGCCGCTTGATATGTTCTTACGTGCAGCAAATGGAGAACCTGTTCGACCTATAGCCGCCTGCACTGCCCGACTCAAAATTGCGGAGGACCACTACATTGTTGAGTTTATCGTCCTTTCCTCGTGCTCTCATGACATCATACTTGGCTGGGATTTCCTATCCCGTAATCGTGCCGTTATAGATTGTGCCCGTTCCGAACTTGAACTGCTTCCGTTCTTCGAGCAGCCCTACGACCACACTAATCAAGCCGCGCACAAGCTAGTTGTCAAAGAAGACACTGACATTCCACCGACAACAGCTGTTTTGCTCCCTGTGGTCTCCGACGGCATGCGTGATGAAGTAGCATTTTTCGAGCCATCACGCCTCTTTCTAAGTCGGAAACCACTTCTGCTCCCTTATTCAGCCCTCTCAATTTCTAATGGAGCCAGTGCTCTCTGCCTTACCAATCCCTTTCCGCATACCATCAAACTGTTTAAAGGCGAGTCTCTTGGATGCGTACAGCCCATTGATAACGGACAAATTTTTACCGTGCCGCAAGAATCATCCCAAAGTGACCTCGCCGCCCTCAGTGCTCTTAACCACTCTCATCTACAGGCTTCAAAAGTGTTCGATTCGGCGATCGCAGAAGGACTGTCACCATCTGAACGATCTGAACTCCTCCAACTGCTGTACCAGTACCGCGAATCTTTCGATGTTGTTCAACCTTCACTTGGCCGCACTTCTACCACTCTACATTACATCGATACCGGCTCCCATGCGCCAATACGACAGCGACCATATCGTGTTTCCGTGACGGAACGCCAAGTTATTACCGAGCAGGTGAACGATATGCTGCAACGTGGCGTCATTCAACCTTCCCAAAGTCCATGGGCCTCACCTGTAGTGCTCGTTAAAAAAAAGGATGGTTCCGTTCGCTTCTGCGTGGATTACCGGCGCCTAAATAAGATCACTCGAAGAGACGTGTATCCTTTACCCAGGATTGACGATGCCCTTGATACTTTACAAGGTGCCGAGTTTTTTTCATCATTAGATTTGCGCTCAGGGTATTGGCAGGTCCCCCTTGCCGATGCCGATCGACCAAAAACAGCCTTCGTGACACCGGACGGTCTGTATGAGTTTAATGTCATGCCCTTCGGCCTCTGCAATGCGCCTGCCACCTTCGAGCGTATGATGGACTCGGTTCTTCGGGGTTTGAAATGGCAAATCTGTCTCTGCTATCTCGACGATATAGTCGTCTTTGCGCCAGACTTTAGAACACATCTCGAGCGCCTCAAGCACGTTCTCACGTGCCTGAAGAATGCTCAGCTCCAACTCAACCTCAAGAAGTGTCACTTCGCTGCTCGCCAACTTACGATTCTCGGGCACGTCGTATCAAAGGACGGTATACTTCCAGACCCGGCTAAGTTACGTGCTGTCGCCGACTTCCCCAAACCAACGACTATGAAGCAGTTACGGAGCTTCGTGGGGTTATGCTCCTACTTTCGCCGGTTCGTGCGCAACTTCGCCTCTATCATTGCGCCTTTGACCGAACTTATAGGCAGCACCACTGATATTTCGGCATGGTCTTCTGAGTGTGACCAAGCCTTCTGTACCCTTCGTCGGCTCCTCACTTCGCCACCAATACTGCGTCACTACGATCCTACGGCAGCAACTGAGGTCCACACCGACGCCAGTGGTGTCGGCCTCGGTGCAGTTCTCGCGCAACGCAAGCCTGGATTCGCCGAGTATGTCGTCGCCTACGCCAGCAGAACTCTTACCAAGGCTGAATCAAACTACAGCGTCACCGAGAAGGAATGCTTGGCGATCGTTTGGGCGCTTGTCAAGTTCCGCCCATACCTTTATGGCCGTGCTTTTGATGTAGTAACGGACCACCACGCATTATGCTGGTTATCGTCGCTTAAGGACCCATCAGGTCGTCTTGCCCGTTGGGCTCTTCGGCTTCAAGAATATGACATTCGCGTGGTATATCGTTCCGGCCGCAAGCATGCCGATGCTGATGCACTGTCACGATCTCCCCTATCCCCGGACATCGCATCTGTTTCCTCGAACAACACGTTGTCAGCGCTTGACGAGGACACCATCTCTTCTGCACAACGCAATGACCCATGGATCGCTTCGCTTCTTGACGCGTTATCCGAGGCACCGACACTTCCAACCACTCGAACCCTGCGCCGCCAGGCTCCGCACTTCAGTATTCGGGATGGCCTTTTGTACCGGCGCAACTATTCAGCAGATGGTAGGAAATGGCTACTAGTCATTCCCCGAACGCTGCGCTCTACCATCTGCGCGTCGTTTCATTCCGACCCGCAATGTGCTCACGCCGGTGTTTTCAAGACCTACGAGCGCTTACGAAAAAGGTATTACTGGCGCGGAATGTTTACCTTCGTCCGCCAGTTCATTCGCGGCTGCCACGAATGTCAGCGGCGGAAAAGCCCGCCACATCCTGCAACAGGTTCATTGCAGCCACTTCCATGCCCAGACCGCCCATTCGACCGTGTAGGAATTGACCTCTACGGACCACTCCCATTAACAACGGCAGGCAACCGATGGGCTATCGTGGCAGTGGATCATCTAACACGGTACGCTGAAACTGCTGCCCTCCCCACAGCTGCAGCACAAGACGTCGCAACTTTCATACTCAATCGTTTTGTGCTTCGTCATGGTCCTCCTCGAGAACTCCTCAGTGATCGAGGGCGTGTTTTCCTCTCCGATGTAATACAAGCACTTCTTCAACAGTGCCATATGGTTCACCGGAAGAGTACAGCCTACCACCCACAGACGAACGGCTTGACTGAGCGGTTTAATCGTACTCTGGGGGACATGCTCGCTACGCATGTCGCTTCTGATCAAACAAACTGGGACCTCGTTCTCCCATTTGTGACATACGCGTATAACACCGCTACGCAAGTCACTACAGGGTTTTCCCCATTTTTTCTCCTGTACGGTCGCGAACCATCACACACCATCGACACTTTACTCCCATACTCGCCAGATCCCTCCGAATACAAGCCTGTCTCGGAAGCCGCTCGTTGCGCAGAAGAGTGCCGCAAGCTAGCCAAGCGGCTTACTACATCCGACCAACAGCGCCAGAAGGAGATCCGTGACGACGACCATCGTTGTGCACCAACGTTCGTTCCTGGAGCACTTGTATGGCTTCATGTACCGCCCTGCGCCCCTGGTGTATCACCCAAGCTACTCTCCAATTATCATGGTCCCTACCGCGTGGTCGAGCGTACTTCACCCGTGAACTACGCCATTGAACCCCTCACGCCACCGAGCGACCGTCGTCGGCGTGGACGTGATATCGTTCACGTAAACCGTCTGAAGCCGTACTTTGACCCGCTTGTCCCCACGTGTTAGATCGCCAGGATGGCTTCAACTTTTTCGCCGGGGGTAATTGTAGTGAAGAAGAAAGACGTTGATACCATCAGGTGAGCTATCATCAGCACAAGAAGAAGGCACGAGATCGGCGATCAAGCACCGTCATCTGGGTTCGCCTGCGTTCCTTTCAGAGCTACCACCCGCTTGCTCAGTCCTTCAATAAACCCCCTTTACAAGATTAACGTCATCATAATATAAATAGCTCCTCCTATACTTCATTCGGCAGCACGTCGCCTGGCCTTCAGTGCCACCTATACGCACTTATAAAGAGCTGACCAAGAATATCCCACAACGTGCTCGATTGTCCAGAAATGATTGCCGCGACGAAATTTTACAAGTCCAAGCTATGTTGATATATTTAATGACTGTGATGCTCACTATTTTCAACAGAATAACAATTCCATCATTTCAATGGACACTACATGTACTGGATCCTGCGAAACCAGTCCTGGCAAGTCCTTTTTATGATTTAGGATTCTACCCTATGTATAGACAACCGTAGTTGAACCAATCTCCAATACTTCTCGGTTTATGACTTCTTATCTCTTTACTCCTTGCTTTCCGCTTTTTTTTCTTCCATTTTCATTTGCAACCACGCAGGATAATAAATCGGTTTCAACATTGTTAACCTCTCTGTTTTTTTTTCGTTTTTTTCGCCCTTGTCTACTTAATTTCATTAAAAGTGTGTCCAACAAAACTAAACTAGCCGTTCAATTTCACTTCTTTATTTTAGCCTAAAGTAATACAGTTTTGTAAACGCGTTTTTGCACCAGATAACCTTGAGTTTCTTTGGCGTAAGAAGCCGAGAATGTGCAAGATACTGTACAGTGACATATTTTTTGCTGCTAATGTTTTTTTTAAATATATATATTATGCTACGGCATCAATTGAGTAGGATTTCTGGGTTTGATGTAGACGACGCGTTAGCGTTGATGCTTGTGCCTGCTGTTCACAGCGTTGTGCTGAATATTTTTTGGTCCATTTTCTGTTTATTATGCACCTATCTGTAAAGCATTTGCACATTAGATTATGTTTATTTCTTGCTGATGCAGAACACGTGCACAAAAAAGGCAGTGCTACCGCATATCCATTTTGACACCATCTATAATACGTGCCCCCCGTTGTCGAACACTTCGCTCTCTAGATATTCAAAGTTAGATATTGCATTCAGGAGTGACAAAAAACATCCAACCGGAAGTCAAATCACAGCCTTCTCTGCTTCGAAGCTCCCAGACACGTCTTCCATATTCTGAAATTTCTCACTGTTTTGTTCAACGAATTAAACGCTAACATTCTGAGCATAGGTTTACCAATTTGTGTGCACCACAAAGTGAGATGGTGTGCAGGCAAAGAAATGAAGTATACTTTCTATTTTTAACGCTTTCACTAAGGATTGAATGAACGACTTTCGTACCTTTCAAGAAAGTGATTCAGGTTGTGCAGTGGAGCACGGAAACCTGTGCAAACAGGACGAAATATTAGGGCTCAAAAGCGAACGAGGACGTCCACTGCAGAAAAAAGTATCTAACACTGCCAAATTCGTGCCAAACCGAGAGTTCAAGCTTTTATGGCTGAATTGTCATGAAGGTGCAGCCACAAAGAAAGCGCCGCCAACACAGTTCCTCCTCTCGTTTAGCTCGTGGTATACTCGAGGTCGCTCTCACTGCGCGCCACAAAGTGCGAAACGCTGCATTCTATCGACCAGGTGGGCCAATTCTCAGAAGGTGTATGCGCAGAAAGTGGACGAAGACAGCAATTCAGATGAGAGATGCTGCAGCGAAGCGCTGCCCTTTTTCACGGGTGGTTTCACGAAGTGTTCTACTCCGACAGTTGGCTTGAGACCTCTTGAGAGCCAAGGCAGAGATAGCGAAACTTGCGCAATTCCAGATACGTGTCACCTGTAAACATCTGGTGCTTTCAGTGGGCTCTAAAACGTTTTTATTTTTATTTATAATATAAAGCAAAGAAAGCGAATGCTGTTCCCGGTTGCGCTCTTTCACCTGTCATTGCAAAAAATGAAGTAACTTTGCTTGAAAATGACTGCTTCTGTCGGTGGTTTAAAATACCACTGATGAAAAGGATTTTTTGCGCCCTAAGAGAGGGAGAGAGAGAGAAAAGAGAATAGAATGAGAAAAAGGCAGGGAGGTTAATCAGACATTAGGGCATCCTGTATGCTACCCTGCACTAAGGGAAGGGAGATGGGAAAATAAAGATGGGAAACAAAGCGAAAAGCGAAATAGATACGCTAAAGAGAAAAGAAAAAAAGTAAGCTGGGGTGCTATAGCTTATTCAATAGGCTACTACCACAAAAAAAGTTTAATAAGGCCTTCACTCATTTTCTGCACGAAGACAGATTATGTCAGTTTCAAGCACTGACTCTTCTGACAAGGGTCTGTCGTCAAGGCGAGCTAACGCAGCAGCTAGCTGCCGTCTTTGCACGCAGGGCAGGGACAGAGAACGTGCTCTATCGTTTCATCGCTGCCGCAATGATCCCACGGAGCATATTAATTTTTTTTTCGAGTCGACAAGGTGATTGCTACATTATGGTAGGATACAATGAATGATCCTTATGCTTTCCGTGGCCTAATCTTCGAGTGGATTCATTTGCTTCTTTGCAACAAGAAAAAAGCCTTGCCAAAAATATATCTGGTTTTTTTCAAGATGCCTATGTGCTTCGTTTCCTGCAGCAATTTTGCCATAAATTCGTCCTTTTGGGAAAAATATTTAGGGTACAATATTATCCTAAAGATAAGCGTTTTTAATTGCTTTTGTTCTTAATGTACCCGCCCAAGGGGCGTCTCATGACAGCTAAAAGGAGGAAAAAAAGCTAAAGTAGTCGCTTGCTACAGCATATACAAAACAAAGCCTTCGCAAAACAGAGCTAGGCTTGCGATAATTGTGATAGAGTATAAAAGACCATTCTGAGCTCTTGCGGCTTGAAGAAACAAATATCTTGAAAAGTGCTCATCCAAGCATCACATACATGCTTTTAAATTCATAACGCACGAGAAGTACAGCCAAAAAGGTAATTAATCGACGTAGCACGTTAAAAACATAGGACAAGGGAAGCGACAGAAGGGAGCGCTTTCTTCTGTCCCTTCCCTTGTCCTATGTGTCTAACGCGCTACGTCGATTATTTATGTCTTACCAACATGCCCAACTTTGTACTCTAGTCAAAAAGGTAATGCTCCGGTGTGTATCGTGTACAGTTCAGGGAACCGTAATACATTGACGAAGACGTTCAGGGCACTGGTGGCAACCTGTCGGCGAGAGCCAAGCGTTACCAAATCTGACTCCTTTCACTCGTGATTCAGAAAAACAGATTGTGAATATATATATTAACGCAATTTTCTTGAGAATATTGTATTACCAGTTTAATACTCGTCTCCTGTCTGCGATGCGCGTCAAAGTTTTTATCTGGCGAATCAGTTGATAGCTGTGTTATGAGTTACGAAAAAAAAACCTCTGCGATGTCGCTAACAAAATTGCCTTGACCTATTTGAATGAAGAGGACATCATTGGAGTGCCGGTGAATGAGCAGGTGAAGAGAGAAAGTTACGCTGGGATATCTGAATGACAAAAACAATTATACAATGGCAATATTCTTTATTTAGCAATTAAGATTGACCTCTTGCCATGAAAGCAAGACGCGAAATTATTTTTGTAGCACTTTAGTTTATTAGCCAGACAACGCACCACGAGTGTATATTGCTAATTTCACTAAACCTGGTAATGTCCGATCCGCTGCTTACAATGAAGCAGATTGGAGATTTGTTTCCAAACATGTAGCAGGTATACTGTTGTTGTACTACAAGTGTTTTAATTATAGACTAAAACGTAATTCAACAATAACTTTCAGATATGGCGTCTCGTTAGACGCTCAATAAAGGAATCACTATTTTTAACAACGGTAAATTGGAAAGGGCTGGTCAGAAAATTTGTGATCTCTGTGACTGTAAAACAATGTATCATAAGGAAGACAATGCTTCGTGTTAGTGTTTATGGCAGCGCGATCAACAAGTACTGCTGCGCAATCTGACAAAGACATTTTTCTGAAGGCTACATTGGCCGCTATAACGCTGGTAGTTAACGAAATTTATTCAACCAGAAAGCACATGAAATGTCTGCAAAAAAATGCTTAACTTGCTCTTTTACTTTACATTTATTTTGGGTTGTAGGAAAGTCGGCTTTCAGCAACCATACTTTTAAAATATTTGTTCAGCCATGTGCCCGAATATTCTCTCAAGTTCGTCGCAGTATTTCTAAAGGAAGTAAATTATGCGACACACTACGAGAAAATGTTAGTTAAGTGCTAGAGTGCAAGCTATATCACGCCAGTTCAACCTGTGATGGTTCAATGAAAACTTTAGAGAAGTGTTTGTAACATTCTCTACAAATCCGCTTAAGCAAACATGCTTGTTGTAAGTTCAACTGTCCAACTTTTTGGGTGTAGTTATGAAACCACTACCACCACGACCTCTTAAAGTTTCTGACAATATTAGCATATCGGTATTGGAGGAAGACGCGATAAATTGCCAAAGCCCCAACAGCTTTGTCCGTATACAAGCTTCTTTACAACATTTTTTCCCTGCAGAATTGACAACCTTTTGTATGCCCCATTGTCTCGTACTACCATTGACGAAGTCGACGTTTTGGAGAAAATAAGTTACTTTCCAATGCAGTGTAGCAAAGTCGTTCGATAGGAAAGACTCTGCTTACCTTGAGACCCCATATATAATACGTGAATATAACCTCAATTTCGCGTGAGTTCGACTGCTTTTAAGACTGATCCTGTTCCATGGGGGATATTATTGGTAGTCGTCGAAAAAAGCCATCTCACAATCATCATAGCGAGAGCGCGGTCATTGGTTTGGCGGCTGCTGGCATCAAAATGAAACGAATGTCCGAGTAATCATTCCTATGGTAAACATATGGACAGCAGCTGGATACTTCTTATAAGAATCTCCATATGAATTACTGAAGGCACTGCAGCCGTGACAACCACGGATAAATAACCAAGAGATGAAAGGCCTTCGTTCCTTAAAGACTCTAATATTTGGGAGGAATACTGAGTGGACTGCACTAAATGAGGGCTCTGAGATTGTATGAGTGCTTTGTTAAAATCAGAACTTTCGAACTTACCGAATACGGAACCGAAGATGATTAAAACGACCCAATAACAACCATTAAAATCAAACAAAAGCAAAACATTTTCGCCCCCGTATGGGAGCTTTGTACACAAATGAAAGTCACTTTTCACTGCTCAACAAGGCTACCTTATGGAGGCCGTAATGTGTTGCTTTTATTTTGCTTGTAACCGAGGCCGGTGTGATGTGTTGGGTTCATGTCTATTCCTGATAATATATATATATATATATATATATATATATATATATATATATATATATATATTGCAAAGAAGTGTATACTTAAGGGCTCGTTTTCTTCGTGTTTTGCACAATACTAGTGAGATCTCACAGACAATAATGCCAAGGAAAGTATAAGAGAAGATATTACACCGAGTTGTAATGTGAATATATAGAACGCGTGATTCAAAGGTCACAAGTTTGGATCCTGCCCATGGCAAGTCATCTTTTCATCCACTTTTTTTCTTCATATTCACATTACAATTCGATCTAATATCTTCTCCTACACTTTCCTTGGCATCGTTGTCTGTTAGATTACATTATTATTGTGTAAAACACGAAAAAACGAGCCCTTAAGTATACACTTCTTTCCCTTATTCATAAACGAGGGTCTCGTACTGGCAGACTTAGTGCTATTAGGTTGTATACGAGGGACTATTGGGCTGCCCCCTCGTAACAAGTTCACATGCTACGTGACGCCAAACAGGCCCAAGAGAGTGTGCCACACTCGCTGCAATGTGACTGGTGGCGCTGACTGACACTCTTACGTTTAAATTCACATATAAACCCAATAAAGTAGCTGGGGGGGATGACTGCCGTGGTAGCTCAGTGGTAGAGCATCGAACGCGTCATTCGAAGGTCGCGTGTTCGGATCCTGCCCACGGCAAGTTGTCTTTTCACCCACTTTTCTTTCGTCACATTCACATTAGAATTTGGTCTAATATCTTCCCCTATACTTTCCTTGCGTTGTTGTCTGTTAGATCTCATATATATATAAATATATATGTATATATATATATATATATATATATATATATATATATATATATATATATATATAACAGTTAATAATGCCGAATAAAGTACAGGGGAAGTTATTAGACCGAGTCGTAATGTAAATGTGAAGGAAGCAAAGTGGGCGAAAAGATAACTTGCCATGGGGGGGAACCGAACACCGAACTGCGACCTTCGAGTAACGCGTCCGATGCTCTACCACTAAGGTACCACGGTGGCTATCCTCCCACCCACTTGTATTGGGTATATATGTGAATTTAAACAAGGGAGTATCACTAAGCGCCCTCAGTAGCCATGTCGGTGAGTGTGACACAGTCTTTATGAGCCTTTGTGGTGTCACGTAGCACGTGAACTTATTACGAGCTGACAGCTGACCAACCATCCCTCGTATACAACCTAGGGCACTAAGTCTGCCAGTACGAGACCCTCGTTAAGGAGTTAGGGAAAGAAGTTTAAACTTAAGGGCTCGTTTTGCCGTGGGCAGGCACCAAACCTGCGACCTTCGAATAATGCGTTATTTGAAAGTATATATAAATATATATATATATATAATAAGGGAAAAAGTGTATAACTAAGGGCTCGTTTTTCCGTATTTTGACACAATAATAATGTGATCTAACAGACAGTAATGCCAAGGAATGTAAATAAGAATAAAGAAAGGTGGATGAAACTATACACACATATATATATATATATATATATATATATATATATATATATATATATATATATATATATATATATATATATATATATAGTCAAGTAGATCCTCCGTGAAAAGTCACAACGTAGTTTACTTTTTCGACGTTTTAGCCAGAGTCTGGTCTTCATCAAGAATCCAGCTCTATCAATTTGATCAGGTCGCGTTCAAATCGGTTCGATCCAAAGGGTATAGCTGTATCGCCATCGCGAGCCAGGACGGCCTAGTGCTGCTGCAACGCTGCCTCTGCGCCCGGCCACCTCTTGCTGTTTCTGTCCTGACGGCGCTGCCACTTTCGCCCTGCCTGTACACTATATTTCGGTGGAAGTGCGGCAAAGTATATTGCTCAAAGACATTATATTTACCGCACCTTGCTCAAAAAAAAGTTGTGACGCCACTAGCAAATATATCGCTTACAGCCAGCGCTGAGCACGTCACGCTGGCCGCTGCTTGTACCGCTCGCTTTGCGATTGACGGATTCATCTACGTCATCGAATTGCTAGTGTAGGCTTGCTGCTTCCATGGCCTTATTTTAGGTTGGGACTTTCTCTCCGCTTGTAAGGCCGTCATTGATCTCTCTCGTGCTGAGGTGAAATTTTAAGAGCTTGGCGATGCTCTTTTATTCGACGCTCTTGAAAACGGGGACAAAGTATTTGTTGCGGAATATGCAACAAATAGATCGTCGTTCATCACAATTTTTCGACTGGAGTGTCATTTCGGATTGCATCATTGTTATTTCGTATTTCATACTTTATTTATTAAACGAGAAGCGCTGTCTTCAACGTCAAGCAAAAGCAAAGACGCGCTTGTCTGAATTCCTAACGTGCGATTCTGTGCGTATACACGTGCGGGGTGACCAGTATATGAGTGCGCAGCACGAGCAATTGGTTTTTACTCGCAGACGCTGCCTGCGTCAGCCATACGAGGCAGAAAAGGGGGTAGCGAGAGTTCACACGAGACGCGAAATGCAAGCGTGCTCCGTGGGGTTGTCGAGAGAGCCACCGACGCCGAATTTGTGACTGTAGATGCGGCTTTAAAATGCTCCGCATTTAAAAACCAGCTGCTCGCGCTGCACCACTGTTCACTAACACTGGATCGCCCACTCTGAATTCAGTCAAAGGCGTCTTACTTGGCTTGACTTGACGTTTTTCTTGACTCGAGTAGATGCTATAAAAGCAAAAGTACCTTCAACCAGCAGCGTCCCGCCACTCATTGAAGGCAACGCTTCTCATTTATTCAATAAACAAGAATTAAAAAAATGACAACATATCCACGGGGTGAATGATGGAGAGTGGGGTTGAGCATCCATCCGTCCATTTGTCTTCGCTTACGTCCATCCATGCGTCCATCTGTGTGATGGTCTTTGTGTCCATCCACTCGTCCGTACGTGCGTCTGTTCGTGCGTCCGCACGTCCATCCCTGCGTTCGTCCATGCATCCGCCCTGCGTTCGTCCATGCGTCCATCCATCCGTGCATATTTCTGTGTGCCCGTTCTTACATTTAGTCAACACACCAAGTAGCACCATCTCGCATCTTTTTGTCATACATTCTGCATTAGGGAGCCTTCATGTTCACGCGTCTCCGTGTTTTAGGGTGGTGACAACTCCGATCATGGTTGCTTACAACTGGCTAAAACAGCCCCCATACTTGACGGGCCGCCATGTTGATTCTGAGTGGTTGCTCATTTACATTGACGGCAGCGAGGGTTTCAACGAGAAGAGGTTTTTTTGTATAGCAAGTGCTTAAGGCTGAAGGGTTGTTTTTCGAAGTTAGCCGTGGTTTGGTAGAACAGGAAAGACATGTTCGTGACTCGAGTTTGTATAAAATGCTGTTAAAACAGTTCGTTTCTCCCACATGGTAGACCCACCGCATTTGCGGAGTGAGATTATTCAGGGAGCCTATATTTGCGAGGGGGAGAACCTTGATGTCACTATGAATGGACTTTAATGTCTGCGCGCCATTCATGAAGCATATTCAACTTAGCACTGCAAATACCTCAAACACCTCTTAGTGCAAGGCTCGAAACCGTGCTGTTTATATGATGGAACTCGTAACGACCGGGAAGGCAGAATAAACAACCGGGAAGCTCGCGATGTTCTCTGTAAACCGAATAGCTCAGCTAACCTGCTTCTCATAACCTAAACATTGCGTTTGTCCGCAATATTATTTCCTACAGCAAGTTTAGTTCCTGCGAACGAATCTGTACAATGACTGCTTATAAACCTTATAAGCTGTAAGCATTGCCCGAAAAAGTAGGGCATTCAATCACATTACACCACCCTCCCCCTATGCCCACAAGCCTGAATATTAGGCTAGAAGAAAAGCAAAGGGAAACAACCAGGAAAAAATCAAGTTTTTTCAGGTCAGATTGTATTGCGAACAGCATCCAAATGGCATCTCACCTTGTGTTTTCAAGCCATCCTGCCTCCTTTGCTGGAAGCTTGTGTCCTCGCAGGGGGCCTAGAGTAAAGCAATAAGACAAAAATCGTACACGGCTCCGACCACATATGCGGAGTCTATACACATTTTCTTTACAATCACTCAATAAAAGCGGAGTTTACGATATCAAATCATCTGTGTGTCAGGTTATGAAACAAAAGGACGACACAAATCACGATGCACCACATAGGGCATATTTGAGTTATGGGCTGACAACCGACTTGTTTATTCAACATATACTGCTCCGTTCAGGACCGACATATAGACAGAAGGATGGACGGACACGAACAGTAAATCTGTCGCATTCTATGTCATTAAAGAGAAGTCATGTTTGCAATCATTGAGCGAGTTCAGGTGTGGTTGCGCGTGTCATTGAAGCGAAGAACGAATACCCCATGGCAAGCCGCACAAAAAGTTAGTTGCGTTGCAACTCTGCAAGACACGTGCCTACAAGGAACACGTTCATCGCTCGTCTGTCTACCTCTCCGAATGCCCTTCCTCAGCAACCGAGGTAAAATTGCAGGAATGCGAACAACTGCCAGAAAAGGAAGATGGTGGTGGTGGTGGTGAAACATTTATTAACCATTATATGGTTACAGAGAGGTGATTGGGTTGGGGCCTCATTGGCCTCCTACACTCACAGCACTAGGTGCAACCCCTATTCCAGAGCTCCATTGGCAAGCAACAACGCCCGCGCCCGTTGAACCAGAGCCTCTTGGGCCTTCAGGTCTTGACAGCCGTGCAGGGCCACTTCCCAGTCCTCTCTCGTGGGATTGGGTTTGGGGGGGATAGGTGGATTATACTGGCACGCCCAGACGATGTGGAAAGTGTCAGCCACCTCACCACAGAACTGGCACGCACCATCAAAGGATGAAATGGAATGTTTTAGCACCACCAGGCCCAGTACATTATTGGTAAGCAGTTTTAAAAGAGGTGGTTGTCAGCGCGATGCGGTCCCTTACAAGGGTCTGGATAGCGCCAGTGCTCCTCTTTGTAGTAATTGGTAATATCTTTGAATGAAAGGGCGAAATTGTCTGATTGGGAGTAGGCTTCCAAAGACAGAGACATAGCCCGGGAAGAGAGTGCGCGGGCGGCCTGACCGGCCTGTTCGTTACCCCTGAGTCCTTTGGGACCGGGTGCCCAAACCAGATTTCGCGGAGTTGGATTAACCTAGCGGCAGCTAGATTCCAGTATGCGTTGAGCAAGCGGCGAAGCCCACGCTAGGTGATAGTTACGACAGGCCCCTCGTGAGTCGGTGATGATATGTTTAGAAGAGGAATAGGTGAGAGCCAGAACGATGGCGATCTCCTCCGCGTGTGTTGCGCTGTAGGCTTTGAAAGTGAGCCCGTTTACGGTGTTCGCGTTGTGTACGACTGCGGCCGTATACCACCCCCCATGGTGCCGGCCGGTAACATCCACGTAGCACACGTATTCTTCTTGACCAAAGTGTCGCTGCAACGCTTCCGCGCGCGCCTAGCGGTGACCACTGTGGTTTTCTTTGGACACGTTGCGGGGAAGGGTTCGGACCCGGAGGGCGCGTCTCAAATGTTCTGGCACTCTCAGCCTTTCCTCAATATAGTAATCGTGTTTGATGTGTATTCGGTTCAAGAGGCGGCGACAGAAATGGGTCTGTGCAAGGCGCGTGTATTGGTTAACGAGGTGGGCTTCTCGAAGTTCCCGGTAGGTATTCACCACGCCTAGGGCCAGAAGTCTCTGGTCGGACGTGGTGAAAGGGAGGTCGAGAGCCCGCTTGATAACATTACGGTGGATGACCTCGAGTTGATCATCCTCGTGTTTGCGTAGGTGCAAGTAGGTAGTCGAGTAGAGTATTCTACTTGTTACGAAAGCATGGGCAAGCCGCATTGCATTCCTGCTTCGTAATCCATCCCGCTTGTTGGAGACCCGGCGAACCATACGCCCCACCTGGTCTCCCACCGTGCGAAGTTTGGCAATTGTGGTGTCGGCCTTGCGTTGGTGGTGTATGAAGAGGCGAAGGACGCGGATCTCCTTGGCTTCACGAATCGGTCCCGAGGGAAGACTGATATGGAGCAGAGTTGTGTCCTGAGGGGAGGGACGTACGTGCACAAATTCTGACTTAGCCGGGGCACACTGGAGTCCGCAGTGGGTTGCGTAGTCGTCGACTACAGTCGCTGCTGCTTGCAGGCATGACTCTATGTGACCCAGGTTACCTTGCGTGGCCCAGATTGTGATATCATCCGCGTAAAGAGCGTGATGTATCCCTGGTAGAGAAGCCAATTTGGGGGGAAGATGAAGCATGGCTATATTACAGGAGGGGAGAGAGGACCGCGCCTGGGGGAGTTCCCCTCGAGCCAATGACGTAAGGCCCATGTTCCTCATCTTGTATGCGTATGTAGGCTTGACGGTCTGTAAGAAACTGTCTAACTTAATTGAATGTTTTATAACCACAGTTAGTCTGACTGAGGTGGTGAAAGATTACCGCATGCTTCATGTTGTCGAATGCCCATTAAGATCCAAGGCCAAAACTACCTTGTCATTGTGGGGGCACTCAACAGGATCTAATATGGAGCTGTAAAAGTATATCCTGGGCTGGCTTCTGAGGGCGGAAACCAAACATGGTGTCCGCTAAAGTGTCCTGTGTTTCTAGAAACTCGGAGAGTCTGTCGCGCACCATCGTTTCCATCAGCTTGCAAAAACAAGACGTGAGGAAGATGGGGCGAAGGTTCTCCGCGTGAACAGGTTTACCTGCCTTCGGGATGAAGGTCACAAGAGCTGATTTCCATTCAAGAGGGAGAAGAGTTTCTCCGTCCCAAATGCTATTGATGTATTTGAGAACCATGGCATAGGCTGCATCGGGAAGATTGGCCAACAGTTTGACCGTAACCTGGTCACGCCCTGGTGCAGTGCCACGCTTCATCTTGCGTAAGGCCGCCTGGAGGTCGTGGAGCTGGAACGGGGTGTCCAACTGAGTGTTCTTTTGCCTGCGTAAGAGTATGCGGCCGTCCGGGGGTCCTTGGTGGTGCACAGGTATCGGTCCCTGAGAGTGTGTGAAAGCTGTGTTGTCGTTCCTGTAAAGTTGTGCATGACCTTATGTAAGTGACGTTGAGTTTCCGTGCGTGTTTGTGTTGGATCGATGAGAGCGCGAAACAGGTGCCACGTGTTGCGACGAGACATCTGGCGTGCAGCCGTGTGGCACCCTTCCACCCAGTTAGTGTCGGCTAGCTGAGCAGCATATTCCACAGCTTGCTCCGTGAGTTCTAGAATGCGTTTCTTGAAGCGTGCGTTATGGTTCTGTTTTTTCCAGCGTTTGGTGAGGCTGCGGCGGGCCTGCCAAAAATGGAGGAGGTGGTTGTTCACGTCCATTTGAGTTTCCGTGAGCTGTATCAGCCGTTCATGTTGTTTCAGTGTCGACGTCAGTGATTTAGACCAGGTGTCGTATCCCGACTGGAGAGGGTCTACGATAGGTAGAGTGGTGCGAAAAGTTGTCCAGTCTTAGATATCAGCTTGTGTAAGTGGGCATTTTAAGAGACGCATGTACACGGTTATGTTTAATACACAATGATCACTATCGAGAGTGTCCTGTGTGTTCAGCCAGTCGGCATGGCGTATGTTGCGTGTAATTGTGAGGTCCAGGCAAGTATCTCATTGAACAGAGTTGCCTACACGTGTTGGGCAGGCGGGATCAGTGTGGAGGGTGAGTCCAAGTGTAGAAAGAAGTTCTGCAAGCTTCCTTCCACGCGTGTCCTCTCGCTGGTAACCTCATAACCTGCTTGGGGCATTAAAGTCGCCGACGATCAGGAGGGAGTTCCTTCCTGCCACCTGCATAGCTTGTGTGAAAGTTTCGCTGAACATAACGTTCTTAAGCTTTGGGGGACAGTAAATGTTTCAAATATGAACAGGTGGGTCAGATCGCCTTATGGGTAGCACCGGCACCAACGTGTATGGGAAAGACGGTGTTGTGGGGAGTGTGACTTCCTGGGTGGTATATTGCTTGTGAACAAGTATACATGTCTCCGGGTTGTGTTGAAATGTAGTGTAATTGCTGAGTTTGACGTCCGTGCCGGTTCCTGAAGGGCAACCACGGCAACGAGGAACTCAAAGGTTTCAAGATAGAGGCGGAAATGAGCCTGATTCTTGTGGTTCTTGAGACCTCTGCAGTTCCACTATGTTAGTAACAACTGCTGAGTTGCTCAGAAAAGGAAGAAGCGAACGGGAGCGTCTGTAGGTGGTTTACGGGCCTGGCGTTTTCAGCGACGAATGCAGCGATGGCTTCGGAAACCGACAAAGTTGAGATAGTGAATACAGGCACGACCATACATTCGACTAGTCATATTACTTGATTGAGGAACTGCGCTTTGACTACAAGGATAAACAAGCATACTCAACCATCTTCCACTCGCCCAGCGTAGCCGAACAAAGCCCGATTCTTTATTATACTGTGCACGTTATCCTGCTTACTTTGCTCAAACTGCTTTTCGTTGCTTGGCTAAGTCAGCCATTTCATGAAAGTGCGGTGATATACTCCACCCACTCGAAATAGAAGGGGTACTCACCTCACAAACACGATGAGAAGTAGTCGCCTCCAAGCAGTCTCACTTCACTTCTGTAGCCCAGTGTTTCCATAGGCTAGAGCGAGTCGGGAAGCGGTAAGATCTCCAGGTGGTTTTGCGTTGTGGCACGCAGTACCCTGGCCTATAGACATCAAAGCTATTAGGGGCGAAACTCCTTATAGCGTCACCCATTCATACCCCGTAGTATGTAACAAGTATAACATTTTGACCTCCAAGGTGGTGCCGGTGAGAGACTTCTGTGCGTTGTTGAACAATAAAAATAGTGCTCAATGTACATGTCAATGGCTGCTAATGGGGAATGAGAGACAGGAGCATTCGTATTTTAGTTAACGCGCAGGCTGCAATCACCATTAGCAGCCATTGGCATGTACATTGAGCACAATCTGACAAGAAAGGGTTGCTACGTTATACTCGCTGGGTGTAACCTCCTTAGCTTTAGAAAGGTTTAGCGAGCGTTGAGCCGCAGTGCCATGAATACAATGAACTTGTATATACCATGAATGAACACGAGGTGGTTAAAAATGGGAAGTAGATACGAAGCGCAAACCTTAAGAAAGTAAAAGCCGAATTCTCCGCCTGTCATTTCCCATTAGCAGACATTGGAATGTACATTGAGCACTATCTGACTGAAAAAGTTTGCTACGTCATACTCTCTTGGCGTAATCTCCTTGGTTTTCGAAAGGTTTAGCGAGCGTTCGGCCGCAGTGCCATGAATAGAGTGAACTAGTATATACCATGAACTCAAGGTGGTTAAAGGTGGGAAGTGGACCCGAAGCGCAAGCCGTAAGAAAGTGTGCGTGTGCCACCTCTCGTTTAGTCGTTTAGTCCTTGGAATGTCCGCTGGATGGCGGTGCTTCTATATGGGGAATATATGATGAAAAGATGCGAGATAGTGGTACTTGGAGTGTTGAATAGATGGACGAACGGACACATAGGCAGATACATGGATTGACGCATGAGTGGACGCAGGGGCGGCTGCATGGGCGAACGCAGGGACGGACGCACGAACAGATGCACGCACGGACGGGCTGATGGACGCATGGACGTTCACACTGACGGACGCATGGATGGACGGAAGCAAGAACGAATGCACGGACGAATTCTACGCCCCACTCTCCATGATTCACTCCGTGGATATGCTGCAATTTTTTTACGTGTGGTTAGCGCGAGGATGGTGTAGTAGCGGAAGCTACATCTATGGGGTAATCATACGCAGCTCATACCGCAGCTTGCACACCCGCGCCAACATGCAGCTGGTGCAGTGCGACGGAGCAGGAACGCCTGGCCACAAGAACCAACATGGCGCCTGTTGCCACGGAAACCGGTACGAGCAACATTGTGTTTTAGTGTGTGGCGGCAAGGGGTGGGTCAAAGGCTGACACCACCCTAAAACACGGAGACGCGCGCACATGGAGGCTCCCTAATTCTGCATATAGAAGCACCGCCATTCAGCGGACATTCCAAGGACTAAACGAGAGGTGGCACACGCAGACTTTCTTACGGCTTGCGCTTCGTGTCTACTTCCCAGCTTTAACCACCTCAAGGTAACTGTATATACTAGTTTACTGTATTCATGGCAGTGTGGCCCAACGCTCGCTAAACCTTTCTAAAACAAAGCAGGTGACGCCCAGCGAGTATAACGTAGCAGCCCTCTCTGGTCAGATATTGCTCAATGTACATGCCGATGGCTACTAATATCCATGGGTTGAATGGTGGAGAGGGGGGCGAAGCATCCATCCGTTCATTCGTTCTTGCTTCCGTCCGTCCATACGTTCGTCTGTGTGACCGTCCGTGCGTCCACCCGCCCGTCCATTCGTGCGTCTGTTCGTGCGTCCATGTGTCCATCCCTGTGTTCGTCCATGCATCCACCCCTGCGTCCATTCATGTGTCCAACCTTCCGTGCAGTCATTCATGCGTCCATCCATGCATCTGTCTGTGTGTCCGTTCGTCCATCTAGTTAACACTCCAAGTACCACCATCTCGCATCTTTTCATCATATATTCCGCATATAGAAACACCGCCATCCAACGGACATACCAAGGACTAAACAAGAGGTGGCACACGCACACTTTCTTACTTTCCACCTTTAACCACTTCGGGTTCATGGCATATACTACTTCACTGCATTCATGGCACTGCGGCCCAACGCTCGCTAAACCTTTCTAAAACCAAAAAGGTTACGCCCAGCAAGTATAACGTAGCAACCCTCTCTTTTCAGATGGTGTTCATTGTACATGCCAATGGCTGCTAATGGGGAATGAGAGACTGGAGAATTTGGCTTTTAGTTTAAGCGCACACTGCGAATTTTTTATTGTTCAACAACACACAGGAGAAATCTCCCACCAGCACCACCTTGCAGGCCAAAGCGTAGGACATGTTACGCACAACTACGAGAAACGAACGGGTACCGCTTTAAGAAGCTTCGCCCCTAAAAAATGGCAGATCCCACATACAGTGGAAATCAATGTTGTGTGACGCACGAATGAGAAATGTTGATAGGTCACTTTAAAATCAAAACAAAGTTACAAGGTGGAGGTAAATGATACCGTACATGAGTTCCGTGTCATGATTATCATGTTTGGATGTGTCGTTTACCTTTGTCATCTATTCACGCCACGTGATACCAATTTTAGTTTATGTAGTGCTAGCGAAACGGCCACGAGCACGCTATGAGCGTGGTAACTTGTCATGTTCTAGTCATGACACGCGTGTCAGGATTATCATGTTTGCACCAGTCATTTGTTTAGTCTTGCATTGACGTCGCGTAACACCGAATTCGGTGTATGTTGAGCTAGAAAAAATGGCCACGAGCGCATCACGAAGGGCCCAATATGCATCAATGTAGCTTTGACGCGGGCGCACGCTGGGCACAGTGACGCTACGTTTGCAAAATGCCAGCACTCTATAATCTGACCCCAGGCGTGACCTGTGCGACCAGCGTCCGTCGGCGCGGTCCGTCGGCGCGGCCTGATGGCAACCAGCGCAAAATTCGGCATGCCGATTTTTGTACCGATGCGTTACTCAGACAACACAGCGTTTCCTCTTTTCGTGACGAGGGACGCTGGACGTGCTGAAAAGCACATGCGTCGAAGCAACGCAGCGTGGCGCGCGCCTGCGAGTATATCGCAGGCGCGGCGCCTGGCGTGGCAACGTCGGCGAACACACGCACCGCGTAACGTCGAAATGCATTGGTGCCTTGACGATGACATGTGGTCATGTTCTCACATATGACAAGCATCTCATGATTACCATGTATGCACCAGTCCCATAACTTCTTATTCGATTGGTGTCACGTACTTTCAAATTGTGCATATGTGAAGCTAGCGAAACGGCAGTGAGCGCATCATCAGTGTGGTATGTTGTTACATAACACACATGTCGTAATTATCATGTTTGGGTGTGTCACTTGCCTATGCCGTCCGTTCGCGTCGCGTAATACCGACTTTAGTAGATGTGTAGCTAACGAAACGGCCGTGAGCGAATCATAAGCGTAGCATATAGTCATGTCGTTACATGACACCCATCTCATATTTATCTTGTTTGCACCGCTATCATACCTTCGTCATCCATTCACATCCCGTAATACCAAATTTGATATAAGTGAAGCTAGCGAAACGGCCACGAGCGCATTATGAGCGTGGCATGTAGTAATGTTGTTACATGACACGCATCTCACGATTATTAAGGTTGCACCAGTCACATATCTTTGTCATCCATTCACGTTCTGTAATACCAAGTTTGATATATGTGACGCTAGCGAAACAGCCTTGAGCGCATCATGAGCTGTAGTCACGTCAGATGTAGTCACGTTGTTACATGACAGAAATGTCATGATTTTCATGTTAGGGTGTGTCACTTGTAATCGCCATGCAATCATGTCATACCATACGAGTTTTGCAGCATATCATGTGAAGGAAACCCCCGCAAGAGCTGCAGGACCATGAAATGACATTCATGACATATATGTCATCATTTCCATGTTAAGACCAGTCAAGTATGTTCTTCTTACAGTGAGGTTATGCCATGCCAACTTTGGTATTTATACCATTGTCGAAACGACCAGGAGAGCTAGAAGTCGTAGGTGGCTAAACAGATAGATAGATACATAGATACGCTCTAAGTTGCCGAAGATTGCTAAGAAATGCTTCGCATTTAAAAGACGAAATAATAAGCATTCCTAAATCATACACAATCACGCAACGTTCGAACAATGCTCCACCCCCTCTTTGATGCATTTGGTTCCCCCTGTGGCATGACGTGGGTAAAAATTTCTTATAGAAGGTTTTGTTCCGAAAGCAACGCGAAGATGGGCAGTCTCGCGTGGCAGTTCTGCGCAAGTGAGAGGAGCAGTGACGTCACATGGCGCACAGCTGGCCTGCTGGAGAAGTCCTAAAAGCTGCTGGAGTGGCACTCCCGAAATGTCGCTGACTGGAAAATGAATGTCAATTCATCTATCCGTGGTTCGTTCATCTGCACTTCCATCTTGTATTTCGTTAGTCTGTTTGTCCGTGGTTCAACCATAAACACGTCCGTTCGTACATCCAGGGTCCACCCGTTTGTTCGTGGTCCATTCATTGTTCTTCCATGTGTCCATAGCTCATCCGTCAGTTCGTTCATTCATGGTTTTTTCATTTGTTCACCTATTCATTCATCCATATATCCATCCATCCTTGGTTTGTCCATACGTCCATACATTCGTGCGCCCATCGGGGGATCTTTCATTCGTTCATCTATAGGCAACGCTACGTCCATCTTGGAATAGCCGATATAATCCACTGCTAATTTCTTTTGTGATGCATGCCTACGTATACTCCGAATGTTTCAGCCTGTTTTCTAAACTGGCTGACAAGCTCTTTAGCAGCAATGTTCGTCCACAACACCGCGTCCGCTTTGTTACTCCTTCAGATAAAGTCATTTCACGACAAAAAATGCACACGGCACTTTGTCAGGGTAATGAAAATATTTTTATAACAGCGTAAATCAGATACTCACACTACTAATGCAAATTAGCTAAACACTTAAACAGTGTTATGAAATCAGTTACAACGACTACGCATGTGCAAGCCTCCATCCTTCGTAGAGTCACGTTAGTTTGCTTCTTACTGGAAGTGACAGGTCTCCAAGAAAACAAATTAAGATCAGCCCAGTCAGGAAAATGTATAAGCAAGCCTTAGGGTTGCCCATGAGCACAAATATGGTGAAAATATTTAAATAACAGCTATGCGACCCGCTCGGCAAATCAAGCGAAGCGCGCTACATAGAACATAGCAGATGGTTGCAAAAGCCAAAACGGGCAAGTTCATTCTGAAAAAGCTAGACAAAGGCCATCGCTGCAAGTGGAAAATGCCGATGTAGTCGCGATGGTGAGAAAAGAAATGGAAGTCCCACCCTTGCCCCAAAACATACACCCGGAACATCGCACCAGCAGGAGAAATACGAGGACGCTACACTTGTAAAGAAAACGCGTAAATTGCAGGGCTGTGGCATTCGTGGATGCGGTGAGATATGCGAACAGATTTAGCTACGTGGTCATGGTGGGCGACTGTGAAGGGACATGAAAGACGAGCGTTACGGTGCAAAGCCCTGATGGCGGAGGATATGGCGGAGGAGATGGCTGTCACTGTCGAGGTGGCCCTCTCCGACACCGCAGTAGATTAGCCACTCGCAAGTGAAATATGTAACAAGGAGGAAATATTAAGTGGAAAGACAGGCAGGTAAGCCAGTTCTTAGACTGGCTGGCTACCCTGTGGTGGGGAAAGGGGTAAGGGGAATAAAACATGATAGAAAAGAGATGTTGCAAAGAGAGAACGAGAAATTATAAAATAGTGCCGCCATCTTCACGAAGTGAATAGTGATAAGTGGGCGAAGCTCCGGAGGTAAACCTGGTAAACCATGAATCCACCATACATTTTGCCCAATCGATTTTATTACAACGCTTCCTCTAGTGTACGTCACCGCACTAAATCTAACGATTGCCTTCCACCAAGGAGACGTGCCTCATGTTCCATCATTCCTATTTTATAACACCTCACATCTTTTATCATTATCTACAAGTTCTGTCGTCTAGTTTATAACAGCTTGCATCTTTCCATCATCAGCTACAAGTACCGCCATCTAGTGAACACTGCGAAAACTAAACAAGAGGTGGCTACATACAGGGGACGGTACCGCCATCTAGTTAACACTGCAAGTGCTAAACGAGAAATGGCTATATACAGGGGACGCACAGCCCACGCTTCAAGGAGTTTAGCCCCTAAACTAGCGAAAGAGGAAAAGCGACATCAAAGGAAATAAGACACTAAAGTCTGTCTGTGAGACCAGTTGTCCGAAAAAAGCCTAACAAAGCTTTAAAAGCCTTGTGGGCTGACGAAAGACTCGGCCAATGACCCGGAATCCTGTGTTCCGACAAATGCCGATCATCTAGTCTATTCAGAGCTTAAGTAAGTTGTTGTTTTGGCACGTTGAAATAGGTGCACTCACACAGAAGGTAGGCGATGGTTTCTTCGCAGCTGCTGTAAGTGCATGTAGAGGAGCTGGACAATCCAATAAGAAAAAATATAGGAAAAAGACACAAATCCGAAGGTCAAAATACAATCAAAGAAGACTTAAATATACACTGCCACGAAACGAATTAACTTAAAGTAAAAGATGACTGATCTATCTTTCTAACAATCGGTATACCACGAAGGTCACAAGTGCCTTCCAAGAGCAAGGTGAGCGCTTATTGTGCATGGTTCGCCACGGGGGCAAAGATATGACTGCAACAGCAACGAATCACAATATCACGCGAAGGATGGCAAGCAACTTGATACTTGAAGAGAACACATCAAACTTAAAGTGCTCATGAAATTAGCATACACAGGAAAAGCACGCGTTAACAGGGCACGCGTCACACTTCAGCCATTAAAGCACGCTGCTCAAGCACAAAGAAAGGCGCACACAACAAACACGCAAGTATACTCGAGATAAACGTGACCTTTCACAATTCTTCCTTCTTCGCGTGTGAGCAGCACTCTTCTTCCAGAAACGTGGCTGCAGTAGTGAGACGAGTGACCTTCGTGCTCTCTTTAACTCATGTAAATTTAAGGCAAACGTCAGGTGCAGAAAGTTGACAATTTCCTGGGGCAGCATGGCCAAAGCTACGTGGGTAGAGCTTATGCACACGTGCACTATTCGTTACAGTTGAGAAGAACGTGCTGAAGTTGCAGGGTTCTGAAGACGACCAAAAATATATGGTGTATGTAAATTGCTCGCCTCTAGCAAGCTGGAAAACGTGTACTCTGTGGCATAGTGTTTTCGCCCCGCACATTGTGGAGTGTGAGGTCACAGGTTGGGCGGCAATCAGTCAATTTTTTTGTAGATTATTTTTGCAATCTCTTGGTGTATCCTTGCAACACCATATCTATGACTTATCTACACTAGCGTGAAGTCTGGTGGACCTCGGCATAAAATACTTTCCTTTTTTAAAAAACAGGCAGTTGCGCAGGGGCAGCAGCAACTACACACCTACCCTAATCCTTCATCTTTGTTACCCTGATGTATATTTAGGAGACAAATCCACGGATTGTAATGGAGAGGCAACACTGGTTTACTTACTATTGGAAGTGCTATATGCTGGGATTGACCATGACTTTGGGAACGTATTTTACTCTCGGATGTGACGTTGATGAAACGTTTGTTGGAAACGCAGAGGCACAGGAGGCGGGACACGTTCAAGACCCTTGCGTTCGTGTCCTTGGCTCGCATCTCGTCGATGTTACCCGCGCGCTTCCCAGGCTCACGCCTTGTCGGTGTTGACTTCACCATTTGTGAACGGGATATTCTTCGCTAACCCACGCAACGTCGGCGACAGCCGGGGAACGTGCGCGCACACTAGCGGGAAGCATGCCACGGTGGTATTCCGCCCGTTGGCAGGATTGCGCGGCAAGTGGCGGCACGCTGTAAACATTGCCTGCGCCACGAGATTATCGAAGCCCGCTCAGTGCACACACCCACCGGCTCACGGCTTCTTTTCGCCGACAGATGGAGAGAGGTGGCACGGGTGAGATGATGCCCTTATGAAGATAGGGCTAGAGCATTTCGAGCGGTGGGGAAATTGAAGCGAGAGAGAGGTGAGACGTGGTGAACACGCGGCCGGCGAAGGAGAGAAACGTCACCGCGCACTGCTAGGAGGGCGTGAGCTACTTGGCACCACTCCAACGCCTGCAACGTGGAGAGCGGTGCGGACAGAGGGACAGCAGTACACAGCCTAGTGAAAGAGCTGCTTCGCATTTAATATTCCCCCACGGGGAACTGAACACAAAGGCCAACTGGCAATTTTTCAAGGTCAATTGATCTAAGTGAAATTCGCTGTGTACATTTCTTTGCACGTTACCGTCATTTATGCCAAATTACAGGCTCTAGAGATGCTCTGATTGTTTGCAAATCATTTTAAGGATTGTCTCGAAATGCCTCACCTGGCTTGCCAGAGCTATTGGCAACACTGCCTGTGTTTCGTTGCGTGTTGCATGTCAATGGAAGTGACGCCGCCGATGACATCGCTCTTTGGCTGCTGCAGTTTTTACTGTGCTGGCGACAAGACGATGGTGGCGGTGATCGGCAGTGTTCTACCTTGCTGCGTGGTTTTTCGCCGGCGCTTCGCTGGTTCGGTGCGCCATTTTCTGTTCCCTGTAGATGGATGTGCGATGACTGGTAGTTGGTGTTGCGTTGTGGGTTGCACAAACCACTCACACAAGACGCAGAGTGTTTGCTATCACGGCTTTCCACGTGACAGTGCCCTTCGTGAGAAGTGTATCAGTGCGATCATATGGGACAGCTGATTAGCGAGCAAACCAGCACGTGCGTATTTCCATCATTTCTCGCCGGAGTCCTATCGGGACAGCGTTCACTTTATGGTAACTTTTGGGTTGTAATTCGTTTATAAATCCCAGAACAGCAGGAATCTCTCGGCAACCGATATTCTCGTCGGTGCGCGCTGGTCTGCAGTGGCCACAAGTGCAACTTCGTAGCAACAGTATGATTGTTCATATAATAACAAAACAGTGTCTAATCATCCACAGGTGTCTAATTATCCATATTGCAGCGCCAGTTGCTCGGCTTGTTCAGCGACTGGCCGTCGTGGCGGTGCAAAAAAATCACAGCATATCCACGGAGTTCATGACGATGAGTGGAGCAAAGCGCCCATCACTCCGTCCGTACTCCCGTCCACTCTCGCGTTCGTCCATGCGTCCGTCCCTCCGTCCGCCTGTCCATGCGTCCATCTCTCCGTCTATATCTCTGTGTATCCGTCTCTTCGTCCATCTGTGTGTCCATCCGTCTTTCCACCGTTGCGTGTACCCGAACACACCGCTGAGTGTTAGAGCACCGCGTTGAGTTTTCAGCCACGGTAGTATACTTCACAAAGGCCACTAAAACTGATGTTTTATTTTGAAAGAATTGTCTCTTTCTAGCGCGCATTGTAGAATGGAAACCACAAAAATGAGCCCCATGAACTGTAGCACGAGTTATATGGCAAGATCAAGAGCGTACAAATTAATAGCCCTTAAAGTCTTACCAAGCAGATTTTTCGATCTCGTGCAAAAGACTGTTGAAATTATGGCCATTTTCTGCTTAAAATGACGACGTCATCAGTAACCATATCACGAAATGCAGTGATTACGCATAGCTCTTCTACTCATCTAAGCCCTGGGGGCAAGCCTGCAATTTTCTCGGCTCAACTTGGTAAAAAAAAATTTTGTCTTGAAGCTGCAGAAAGAAGTGTAGACCACATTCTCTTTATTCATTTTTTTAGTTCTTGAGCTTCTAATCAAGTGATTGGCGTTCGGCGTTGCCTGCGGCAATGGGTGTGAACAGATTATAGTTCTTCCTTTTTGCTGCTACTACCACCTACCACATCGAAAAAGCAGTGGTTTACGCAAGTCCTAAGCTGTGTCGACGTAACCACGGATGGAAATGAATATGCTTTTGTTGTTATTACATGCAATTGCACGTGAATGATTAAGGATGGGTTGGCACATCAGCCCGGATGATTTCTAATGAAGTCAAGTAAAACAGGCTACACAATTGCCTAGAGGAATGTTCAAAGCGATATTAGAGGGAGAAAAAGAAAGGCTAAACATTTCCTAACTTTCGCACTAACTCATGAAGATGAAAACCAAAAGGAAAGATAGGCAATCAAAAATGACTTTGAAAACACGTCAACCAGTTTTCAATGCGCATGCTGCTAAGAAAGTGGCTGTTTACACCTTATATAAAGTGCTACAGTTTTCCACTATTTTCTACCTATAATTCCCAGAGTGGGTAACCTCATCCTCCAGTATTTCCCAAAACAGGTCGACGCCATGATTTGAGCAAGACTGATGTTTTCAACCCCTAAACTATTTATTTTTGATCCTTTTTCTCAAAATTATCCAAAACTATGCAAGATCGCTGGCTGTACTGCGGTTTTCTTAACAAGTTTGTTTCTTTTTATGCATTAAATTGCGGGCAACAATTATTTTCCTCCTGGTTGTGAAGTTTGATGATATAGTTTGTCATAACAGTTTGTAGTCAAATTGCTCATATTCTATCGTCATATTGTCGAGTGCATATATTTAATTTCATCGGGTGCATGGGTATTTAAAATCAAGTTGTTACCTTTATTTGTCAGTAACGAAAGCAATACCACTGCCATGTCATTTAAAATCAATGAACTTGTGTTCTGTAGTTTTTGAAGTAGAGTGTAAACGACAGTAAAATAAATAAGGGTTGGCAAAATGCACTGATACTGTAGGAATAATTTCGCACCCTTACTTCAACCATAACAATTTCTTGCCCTTAAGTGTAGCTGGCAAAGTTCCCCTTTACTAAATATTATTTGGATCCCTTGGAACATATTCCTACTTGTGCTTATTTACTGAAGCCAATATAAACTGAGTAGAATACTTTGGCATTTCTTCGTCATGGCCACCCTCTAATAGAATAGGTTATTTTTGTTAAATATAAAATACTTTTTTGCATAAGATAAGTAAAGGCTTTTTGCGTAGGATCAGTAAATCAATATCGCCTTTTTTCTGTGATTTATTTTCGGTTTGTGCTTCTGGGCGCTGCATTGGGCTTTGACGTAGAAGTGTAGGTAGCTTGATCACGTGACCACGCAAGAATTTTACGAACGTCATGCTAATTATCATCTCCTCTCGCACATGCGTGCCACGCAGGCATCTGCAAAACAAACGGGCAGCAGACATGGTAATGTGGCGGTACGAACGTGGTGCAGGTCTCCGGATCTCATTCACCTCGCTATAATAGGAGCGCGAACGGCGTTGAGGGAGGAGGCCGCCACTATTTTACTTTCTTATGAGGTGGGGGTGGGGCTACACAGCTCTACACAATACCATCATGAGGAGAGGGCGCTGTCGCTCAAGGGGAGGGGTGAAGTCAGCAGCATAGAGAGAGAGAGAGAGAGATAAAGATGCAAGGAAAGGCAGGGAGGTTAACCAGACGCACATCCAGTTTGCTACCCTGCACTGGGGAAGGAATGAAGGGGAGAAAAGAGGTTGCAGAGAGATTGGAAGGTATACATAATCACGAGCACACTCGGAGGAGCACACACACTCTACAGGCGGTCACTAAGGTTTGTTGACTTTAAGTAAAGTAGGAGTGCTTTAGTCGCTTTCTGCGCAACTGAGGCAAATGCCCGAGGTCCTAGAATCTTCTGCACACAAAATGGTCTGGAGTCAAATTGATACAAAACCACCCGGAGCTGGCATTGCTGTGTGTCGTAGCAAGCGCAGCTGCATAGTACGTGTTTAATGGTCTCTTCAGCTCCGCAGTAGTCGCATGTAGAAGTGTCTGCCATACCAATGCGAAAGGAATACACCTTTGTGAATGCCACACCCAACCAAAGGCGGCATAACAGTGTCGCATCAGAGCGGGAAAGTTGTGATGGTAGCTTTACCTTGAGCGAAAAATCCAGTTAATAGAATTTACACCTTTGGAAGCTGGTAGACGACCAGAACTTGCGTGTAAGATCTCGAGCCAGCAGGTAAAGTTGTCTTGCTGCATCATTCTTTGATAGAGGAATCCGGACAACACGGGTTTCTTCATGGGCTGAGCGGGCTGCATCATAGGATAATTGATTTCTGGTAATACCGATATGTCCAGGCAGGCATTGATATATAATATCATGCCCTCGTGCTAGAGCTTCATGATGGCAATGTCTTATTTCATGTACCAATTGTTCATGATTCCTCCTATGCATGGCAGACTGCAAACTCTGAAGTGCTGCCTTCGAATCACAGAATATGACCCATTTTCCTGGACGCTCTTGAACGAGATATCGTAAAGCAGCCCTTATAGCAGCAAGCTCTGATGCCGTGGATGTAGTCATAAGTGACAACTTAAATTTGATTGTCATTGCTGCAGCCGGAATCACAGGGGCACCTGATGCGCTGTTGGACGATATGGACCCATCAGTGTATATCTGCGTTCGGTCTAAGTACAACTCATGTAATAATAGCAGTGTTGCTTGCTTCAATGCTACTCTGGAGTGATTGCTTTTCTTTTTGATACCCGGAATTTGTAGACGTACTTGCAGCTGGTCGAGACATCACAAAGGACATGCCATTCTCGTCGCTGGCGTATATCCTGATGGAATGCTGTTTACGTGCTTGGCTATGACGTCTGAAAACGTAGCACGTGGTCTTCCGGGAGGTAGAAGGGCTAAGTGGTGGTCGGAGACACGGCTAGCATGTCGAATGTGTGCTCTTAGGCAATCCACAACTCGATATGTCCTGACCGTTTGGTCTTTGGCAAGCATGATTGTGGCATAAGTAGAAGCGCATCGGGGCAGTCCTAGGCAGATACGCAGCGCCTGACCTTGCAAACTCTCCAATGAATGAGTATTGGCTTTGCAAGTTTTAGTCAGTACCGGCAAGCTGTAGCGCAATAGACCCAGAAATAGGGCCCTGTACAGCTGTAGAATGGAGGCCACAGAAGTTCTCCATGCTTTCCCGCACATGCCCGGCTGCGGCGGCTGCATTTCCGATGGAGGCGGAAATGTTGTAGGCCCGTGTACTCAGATTTGGGTGCACGTTAAAGAACCCCAGGTGGTCAAAATTTCCGGAGCCCTCCACTACGGCGTCTCTCATAATCAAATGGTGGTTTTGGGACGTTAAACCCCACAAATCAATCACTCAATCAAGCTTTCCCGCACATGAATTTCATTATATGCACAATGAATAGCAGTCTCTTCTTCAATTACGCACAATGCGGGCTCCACGAAAGACTTCTGTCGATTATTATGGCCAAGAAACGATGCGTCTGTGCATATTTGACACTCTGCCCATTGATGTAAACAGGGTATGGCGTCATTGGCTTGCGTGTAAACGCCATCAACGCGCACTTCACAGTTGATATATTTAGGCCTTGTTTCTGAAGGTAGGCTGTTATGAGGGTTGCTGCCCGCTGTATTCGTGCATTCACCTGAGGGCGTGTAACTGCAGCACTTCAGAGGCAAATATCATCGGCGTATATGGATAGGCACACCGACTTTGGCAGAACCTTCACCAGACCAATGAGGGCAACATTGAACAATGCGGGGCTTAAAACACCTCCCTGAGGTACTCCGCAGTAGGTGCAATGTTCAGCAGTCGTACCCTTATCTGTTTGCACAAAGAAACCTCTGCCAGTTATATAATCTTTTATCCATTTAAACATTCGTCCACCAATGCCCATTGCTGCGAGAGAAGTAAGGATGGCACCGTGAGCTGCATTATCACATGCACCTTTCACGTCAAGAAAGAGTGCCACTGATATGCTATTGCGACTTTTTTGTTGCTGAACAAATGTCGATAAGTGAAGGACACAGTCGATGAAGGAGCGGCCCCGACGAAAGCCTACCATGCAAGAAACGTATTCGGTGTATCGTTCCAAGTACCACTCGAGATGAAATGAAACCATTCTTTCCTTCACTTTTTCGAGGCAGCTTGCGAGGGCAATAGGGCGATACGCTGTCAAGTCCAATGGTGATTTTCCCGATTTCAGAAGTGGTATTAATCGACTTATTTTCCATTCTCGGGAACACTGCCGCTGAGCCAGGAGTTGTTGAAGCATGTTAAAAGTTCTCTTCTGGCTTTTTGTCCAAGGTGTCTCAACGCACTATAAGTAAAACCATCAGGACCTGGTGATGACTTGCGCTTAGAAGCGACAAACGCACCGTCCAGTTCTTCCATGGTGAAAGGAATGCCTAATTCTAGTAATCGCGTCTCAGAAACGATCACGGCGTCGATGCTCTCGTTCTTAATATTCCCGGCAACTCTCGTGCAAAATTCTTCAGCCACCTCAAGTTCTGTTTTTCCATGATGAAGTGCCAAAGCTTTAAAAGGATGCCGTTGTTGCGGAGAGGAGTGAAGACCACGAACTGTTCTCCAGATATATGGCAGCGGTTTATGAGGGTCTAGAGATTCGCACAATGCTTTCCAGCGTTCTATCTCCAGCTTGTAAATGCGTCGTTGAATCTTTTTCTAGAGCCGTCTTGCTTCTTTCAGGTCGTAAATTGATCTTGTGCGTCTGTATCGTTGTTCAGCACGCCTTCGTATAGCTCGTTTTTTTCAGTTCGATGTCGAACTGTTTTAGTTTAGACAAAAATGGTAATTTACATTTGGACGTTTGCATAGCTTCCACGATGGTATTTTCCAGACTGCAGGCAAGGCCTTCTTGGCAAGCGTCTTCAACACGCAATGTAAACATCGACCAGTCAGTGCCAATTACAACACCAGAAGAGAATTTTTTTTATGATACCATCGATCTTCACGTAGGTGGTTATGTGATCACTCCCATGAGTCTCAATATCGCAAAACCATTTAACTTTTTGAGAGAAGCACCGTGACACCAATGTCAGATCAAAGCAACTGCGATACGTGAGACCCCGCAGATATGTTGGGGTACCATCGCTCATGATGGAAAGGTCGTAGTCAGAAGCAAATGTAACAATGTTCCGGCTCCTGGCATTCATCCTAGTGCTCCCCCAAAGCATGAGATGGGCGTTGAAGTCACCGGTGATGATCCAAGGCACATCGGTCTTCATTAGGATCTCCTTTAATCTGTCGCAGTCAAATCGCGATGATGGAGATATATATCCACCAATAAGCGTGAACGAAACTGCATTCTTCTTTACACGAAGACACACGTACCGATTGTCGTCATTTGAACTTATTGGGTGCGAAAGGTAAGTCAAGTCCGTGCGAATGTAAACAATTACTTTGCTTCGTTATTCGCAAGCGGCTGAACAAAAAGCTTCATGACCAGACAATCTATAAGGCGTTCATACGTTTGGTTCACTTATGACAAATACAGGAATTGATTGGCCCGAACAAATTGGCGAAAGTCCGAGATACGGGACTTCATGCCTATGGCATTCCACTGAAAAATCGACACACTTTTAACTTCAGTGCGGAAGATGAGATTTTGTTGAGCCTTTGTGCTTATATGACGTTAGCAAGAACTGGATTCAGTGCATCCAGTGTTTGCAGTGCACTCCTAGCAGACGGAGATTGTATGCTGCTCAGTAGCGTGCGAATTGTGGAAATTAATCATTGCACGATTGCAGTCTTGGTTGGAAATATCTCGAACCGGGATCGTGGGCTGGCCGTCATGAAACTTTTTCGGTTCGCTTGATGCTGCTTCCCTTTGAAGTGCAGGCCACTCTGTCACAGTTAGGGTATGCTCACTGGCTTTGTCCTTCACAGCCTTTCCCACAGCATGTGGTCTGGGAGGTAAAGGAGGTGGTACTGATGAGGGATCTTGCAAACACGTCGAGGAGGTAGCGGGCGTCCTTGAAGACCAACGTCAACGTGAACGACGCCTTATGACTTTAGCTGGGGCTTCTCAATGAGATGAGTAATTGCGCACCATCTCCTTCAAGATGGCAATTTTCTTTTGAATCCACGGGCAGTTCTTCGATGTGGCTTTATGGGATCCATTGCAATTAGAGCATTTCTTGACAGTAGCGACGCACTTATCCGCTGCATGGGGCTCGGCACAGCGGTGGCATACCACCGAATTCTCGCAGACGCTGCTCACATGTCCAAGTTTCATGCATTTGTGTCACTGGAGAGGCTTTGGAATGAAGGCCGCACAGCATGTATGAAGCACCCCACCTTCACATGAGAGGGGAGTGATGTGCTCTTAAACGCAATCTTCACATAGCGAGACTTGCCTAGCCGGGTAACATCAACAATTGGAGTACCTGTTGCTGACTTGACAAGAAATTGTAAGTCATTATTGGAAATAGCCACATCTATGTCGTAGATCACGCCGGTTACTGCATCACATCCCAAGGGAACATGAGAGCGCACCTGATTGCCGTCCAGGTCAGTTACACTGCGCAGAATGCCCAACGCACTTGCGTCCAAAACTTCAACAGTCAGTATATTCTTTCTGGCGTTCACTCTTATGTCGGTGATCTCATCTGGCACGAGCGCTTCCAGAGACCTCGACACACCATACATTTACATAATAGTGAGGCGGTTATCAGCGATAAACCTTTGCCCCCCCTAACTCTCCTCCCCACTAAGGAGAAACCTGCATTTGCCTACACTAACTACAGCTCTGGTGTGACATCGTTGCAACTTTCTTTTTTGTTCCTTAAGAGCTACGACAGCTCTGGACGCACTTGGGACCGTCGATCGGGAAAATGAGCATTTAGGAATTCTTTGTTCGTGCATTCAAATACATTATAAACGTTTGCTCTCTCCGACTATTCGCGTGGAGTGTCCTAGCTTACATCAAAAACCCACGAAAGGCTTGTTTTAGCCTCGGAGTTTGATGGCACCACTTTTTTACTGTTTACTCGTCTTAGAAACAGAAGTGAAACTCTGGCGTTAAAGATGCTGCTTTTTTAAAACAGTACATCCACTAGAACATGCTTTTACACGATGTTTTGAGAGTTGCGGCTGCACATTTTTTTTTGTATCGGGGAGCTTGCTGCAGTGCCCGCTGGGAGCACTGATGATTCAGTGTCGTTTCAGTAGTGTCGTTCTGGACGGGTAATTTTTCAGCTACTTGTACATAGAGAATGTTGATAATAAATGGAAGAAGCGAACTCGAAAAGTAATTGTCAAGCAATTATCAAACAGCAGAATAACGAGGCAAAAGGAAACATCGGTTACGAAGAAGGGGGAGGAAACAAAGACGAAATTAATGTGGAAGATTGGAATGCTTACAGAATCATCACAGGAGACTTGCCGAACTTTCAAGGAGGATATTGCAAAATAAAATATCTACATTAAGCGTAGGGGTTCTTCTATGCAGTTCTAGGCCAGAAGGGGCAGTATTGCGGACCGAGACGTACCAAGACAAATACGAATACGAAGACAAATACGAAAATACAGACACGGTATGTAGTACCTGTGGAGAGAAGGAGGAAACGGCTGAACATTTCATAGTGTTCTCTAACGATCTCCACCCTATTGTCTAAGATAATGGTGCTGAATTTTTCAGAGAATTCGGGGGTTTGGGGACAGTGAAGGCAACATAGACTTTAAACGGGTAAAAATAACCAGGAGGAGGCCACCTTATTAGTGGCTGCGATCAAAGGGCGAGTGAAATTCAATCCTTCAACACATAGTGATAGAACATAACCTTAGGGCAAGATGGCGTGAGCCACCGCTCGATCTAAAGGGCATAGCCGGGTACATTCATCTATCCATCCTTGAAAGCTGCATCTGTTCACGCATCATCAAAGTTCGGACGTAGCGAAAAGCTAATAGCAAGCTTATAAAGGTGGCTATGAGGTGCGCCTAAAGTGGGGCCGTTGCAGTTCATGAAGAATGCTAGAGCTTTGGCCATCAGTGGTGATTGTTCTGTGAAGCTGTGAAGCACCTTTTGCCATCATAATTAGGAAGGCTAGAAAGAAGATGAAAGACGTGGTGAAGGGCTGCCTGAAAGCAATGTTCCTGGGAAGGCTACAACCAAGTTTTTTATGGGAATAGCGAGAATGTAACTATTACGAAGGCGTAGTTATGGCAATCTACGCCTTTTCTACATTGCAAGAGCATAATCTCAGCTGTTCTCTTTTTTTCTTGTTATCTCAGCTGCACCAGCAATCAGGCGTATAATAGGAATTGGGAAACGTGCAATCTTCACGGGTAAGCAAGAACACAGAAAGCCAAGAAATTGGGCTCAGTCTTCACGGGGGCGTGTTATGTTCTTGTATCCTATCTTTCGGCGAGCAATTCATCTTTACACGCTCACTTTGTTCTCGCCCAGCGAATACGCCGTTACATCCAATCGTTCCTTGCATACCGGTGGGGTGGTCCATTGTTCTAGGCAAAACCTCGAAAAAGGAAACAAAACGACAAGTCATCTGCTCGAAAAAAGAGTGAGGCATTGCTAGGCTTATAGCTTTTTCCCATTGTAGTAATTGCAATCATCGTGAAATGATTTTTGAGGCAGCACAAGTTCCGGGAAAACATCATTCAGCTTCAAGTCGATATACCTCGAAAAGTAAGAACTTTGCGTTGCTTCTAAAAAAATTGAAGATATATCTACTCTCCCAAGTAATATAATGCACTAAAAGTTACGTTAGGTATAAGAACTTTCACAAACACCAGCTTATGAGCGAAGCTTCAATACAGACCAGTATGTTTCTCGGTGCCGTGGGTCTCTATTTATATATGTATGACATAAGTCATATTGTGTGTGAAATAGGCGCAAGAATAATTTCTAAGAACTTTCTGCTCGGTTCCACTTTCTAAGAAAGTACAACCAAGCAGAAAAGAATGCAAGGTTATAGTACATACAACGGGGAACAAATGAACTCATTCTTGGTCCAGTGTATCGAAAAGAGAAGCACGTTTATACGAAAAATGAGTCTAAGTAAGAGAAATACGGTTTTTTATTGGTAAAATTGGGCGCGTATTTGCATGCTTTGCTGCAAATGTCGTCGACAGACGATGTCTTCGGTCGGCTTTCTTTCGTGAAATATGTCGCATTTTTAACGCGGCGTAAGAAACAGTAGACCATTTAGAATTACTTATTTATGTATTTCCTAGCTTGCCTTTTTGATTCAGAATGTTCTCGAGTGTGAACGCAGCCACCAATTCAAAAAGACTGGGCATTCAACGAGCGCTTAAAGTTTGGTCGCGTGACTTAATTGTGTGACAGACAGAGAGACAGACAGTCGAAAATTTCTGGTTCAAGTATCTAAAGGTAGACAACAGTAATTGAAAAACGAAGGAATAGCTTTAAAGTCCACAGCGCCATGACACCTTTGTCTCATTCGCCCAAGTAGTTGACAAACACTCCGGGACATGAAGTTTTATTGTATTGTTTTTTTCGTTTTTGCCGTATCTCTCGGTTATATGGTAAAGTTTAAATCTCAAAAGAACCTCTTGGAAGCCTGCGACTTCGCTTGTGGAAGCTGCTCGGCTAATATATACATGCGAATGATGAATAAGAAAGATTTGCGATTGGTCCCAATGTAAAACATGTAGCGTGTCTGGCCATGTAGTTTCTTTTATGCTTCTTCACTCATTTATTGTAATGATCTTGTATATAGTTATGTTGGTAGCACATCTCCCCCTCACCCCTACCCGCGTTTTTGTTCTAGTCTGTCACTGGTACCACCCCTCATGTAATGCCTCCTTCTAGGAGGCCCTTGAGGTATGAAAATAAATAAATAAAAAAAGTTTGTCACCAGGTTACAGCGATAAAACGAAACCAAAACAATGTGAGGCCCTCGAGCCATATCAGCTAATTGGAAAAACGTTGGAACTTTGGACCTTTCAGAAATGCACCTACCTTTGCATCATAATTTATGACGTTCGATTGAACGTCTTAACAAGGGTTTCCAAAACAACAGTCTATGTAGATATCTAGTACAACAATTATCTAAAAAAATCACACTGGGCGAACGCTGCAGCAATCAACGACATTCAGTTATTTGGTTATATTTGCTTTAGGTTCTATTTTCAACGTATATGCTGTATCTGCTCCATACCATGGGTGCCTGGACATGCCTCTCTCATTGTGATTTTCGTCTCTATACATACGTGGATGCTCAGCTTTCCTAGGCGCGTAGAAATTCACAAAATAGTTTGGCTTACGCGGCTTTATATTGAAATTTTACCGAATGCCTTGTCCATGAATAGCATCGTCATACAAAAACTTGTTGCGCAAGTTCAACTCTATATGAGCTTTCTGTTTTGATCACTTTATACACTTTATTAAACCTATTATATTTACATATCGCATAAGATTTGCACCATTGGTTGGTGAATACAGAAAACTTCATAAGCTGGTGTTGTTGTAAGAGAAGACATTTAATGGATAATTGAGCCCCGGAGCTTTAAAACATGGGACTCCAGTTCTTCGGATCATTTCGAGACGCATTCAATACAAGTGACCGTCACTTCTTGCATTTGCATGAACACGCCTGTGCTTCCATTTCATAGCGACTGCATGGAGACTGGGATGGCGCATTCTTTTAACCACGTGCACATCCCTCGCCTCGTGTAGGTCGGATTCTGGTCCAGAACGCATCCTCCCAGCGTTGCTTCCCAACAATATTAGCAAACTGTCTCGTGGAAGGAGTTTTAAAGAAGTTTTTTTCAACTTCCTTGGTCTCGCTTCAATCTATAGAGTTCCGAAAGCTTGCAAAAAAAAGCTTCTTACCAAACAGCAGCTATGTTGTATTGGTGCGTTCTTTTTCTCCGCGGTGTATAACGAAGCGCACATATCGTGTAGAGCATCGTTTCGTGTTGCGAAGTACTTCTGTTATGGCTGCTTGAGTTGCATTCTTTAAGACCGTTTTTCTTGCTGCTCCCACTGTGCCTGTGAATAAATCACACTCTGTCTTTTACATCAACGCGCGCTGTCTTATACATCAACTCAAATGCAGAAGATGCACATCTTGACCGTATCGGTGTTCACGAACACAGGTTTAGGATGGCTTTCGGTTCTGTGCGCCGGCGTAGCCTAGCAGCAGTATTGGTGAGGAACAGAAGCCTTAACGAGTAGGCAGTTCATTTTCATCAGCTTTTTCCCTGTGTCCTGTCAAACATTTCAAATGCACTTTCTTTTAAGCTAGATACAGCATTATAAGAGTTAGTCCTCAATTTCTAGTGCCTTTTCACCTGATAGCAGAAAAATATACTTTCCTTACTCTTAGCACAACTTGAAACAAAATATTTCTGTTTCGCTGTTAGAGAGTAATAAATGAAGCGAGCGGAAGTTTATTCGGTGGCAACACGTGCTGTTGCTATTATTATATTGAAACAAACCAAAAAGGCCTATATTGGCCTCGAAGACGTACCGTAGCGCCACCTACGTGATGACGTCACTCATAGGATGCCGGGTTGACTTTGTCTGCTAGAACACCACAATTCCTACGCTTTTGCGGTGGACACCGTTTATGCTTCCCTTTGTTTTGAAGCTCAATACTCAAAAAGTCGTAAGACTTGATATTACGGGCAACCAAACCAGGAATTGGTGCCCCCGGTGGCACTCTCGTGCCTAATTAGGATCATGAATTCGCGACTAAGAACCGGTGCAGCCATGGGAGACGATGCAAGTGGTGTCGCAAAAGCAAACCTGTCGCATTCCACAACGACACATCTTGTTTGTGACGTCAAGACATTCGCAGCGCTGGCCTCTTAGGCCCTCGCGGCTAATAGCAGACTATATATAGCCGATTCGACACTTTAGTAAAACAGTCATCGTGTGCTGCTCGTTTTCTATTGACTACTAATGCCATGTTCAGCTAATTACTCTACTTTATTTCACACATAGGTAAATCACTGGTAAATCAAGCTATCGGAGCATGCGTAATGAAGTTCCTTAAAGTAAAATAGATTGAGTACGAGAACACGGAATCCTCACTGCGGAAGGCTCCCATGAAATTGGGTAGGAACGAGAGAATCTAAAGAGAATATTTTTAAATATGTGTAGTTGTTCCGGCACAGTTAAGGCGCTGCAGAAAGACAAAGTGGTCGTGCGAAAACGTCTGGGCTGTGCGTATGCTGTTAACTTTTCAGCAGGTTGCGTATGGCTCTCATGTACTCTAAATTGTCAAACATTTTTTTTCGAAACCCAGCTGTTTGAATTGTCATGGTAACTATTGTAAGGTTTGTTTTGTAGTTGCAGTGCATCACTTCTGTTGCCATAGCCTTCGGCTGGCTTTTTTGTTACTTTTAATGACGGAATTTATTAGTATCTTGTTTTTGCGCACCTATACATCTTTTCGAATTTTTATGACAGGGGGCTACCATATCGAAATGAGCGCCTTCTGACAAGTTTGGCAAACTCGCATAACTAAGGGGCGCGTGTACTAGAACCAGTGGGTTATTCGGTGGTATGGAATCCCTGCGAAAGTCTGTGTTCGCCCATCTTCGTTTGCTTAGATCGTTTGTGTGATGTCGTTGCTGCCACTTACCAATCCGTCACTGTCTGAACCGTTCAGCGACGTGCATATGCGTTAGCAATGCAAGAATGAGCTCCGCGTCTGCGAACGCCGGTGCTTCGTTGTCGGTAATAGCAGTAGCAAGCGCACACACGTAATCACACTTGTCTAGAGCTGCTGGGTGCGTGGTTAGAGACGCTTTTGTACGCAGCTGCTCCATCGCAATATAGACAGGAATTCTGATCATGATTGATTTATAGCAAAAGGCTGCATGCGGTGTATTTATGTCAAGTACGATTTCAGCATCGGCACTTCCGCATTTTTGCAGAAAATGACAATCAAAGCGCCTGTCTGGGTGCTCTAGACTTGTATGATTCTGTCTGTACCTTTTTTCAGCATCGGAGATGCAGCGCATGAACATTGTTATCGACTATTTTCTTACCGCCAACGAAGTGCCGTGAACAGAGGCGTTTCGGGCCAAGCGGAAGGTATTTCTATTCAGTGATGACACCCACTGCTTCCTCAACTCAGGCGACGACGGAAAGCAATGCAGCTCGAACATATCCTACCTGCACTCATCGCGTGGCGCACTTGCGTGCAGGCACGATTTCACTCAAGACGTCTTCTCTTGCGGTGACTGCCCGTGCACCCCTACATGGCACAGTGATAGCCAGATGGTCTATTCTTCAAATACGCAGTTTTTAGGGGCGAAGCTCCTGTTTAGAAAAAGTTTATTCTCTCATGGGACGCAACAAAGCAACAAAGCTAAGGGACAAGCGTCTGTATAACAGGCACAATAACAAACAAAAGACAAAGCACAACATACATTACACATTTAAACAAAAGTGTCCAAGTCCGTAAGATGTCCATAGTCCATAATACTAATAACTATACATACACTACATAAATGCACTAATCACGATATGGACAATGTACATGATGATATATGTGCAGAATTTACAAGACTTGGTGAAGATGTTAGAAAATATGTACAACAGGTATCATATTCATAAAAGTTACATAACTTACAGCGTTAGAATGAAGTGCATATATAGAAAAGCTCACACCAATATGGGACATACACAAACCCATAAAAATAGTAAACACATACTGATTACATGCACCAATCAGACATTTACAGGTGACCTGGCTATAGGAACCAGGCCAGGTGGAAGACCAATCGAACGCGTCTGTCAACTACGGAAAGAAAGCGGCACGACCCTTGTCACAGAAATTCTTCCTCCTCAAGGAAGAACAATTCCTCCGACAGAAACGATAAGAGTTCAGAGTAGAAGCGTTCCAGAATCGGAAAAAAAAGCACGACGACGATGACCTGCCGCAACAGCTTCGCACCTATTACGCCATAAACAAAAAGCTCCCGCAGCTATTAGAAGGCGTGCAAAGCAATTACGCGAGCAGCGACCAGATGTTACAAAGCGATTAACACCTATAGCCACGAAAACTAGTGGTGACTGACTTCCAAAACACCTTTTCAATGACACATTGCTGCAGCATATGCTGGTTAGACTCATGTAATGGGCAGTTAGGACAAGTGGAAGATGGCACCATGCCCCATCTCTCCAGTCTGTCCCGTGTTAGGAGTACTCTCCATCCAAGACGCCACATGAAGTCATGGAGGTGACCAGGCAAAAAGGATGCCGTTATCGCGCTCCACGAGACATGTATCGATTGCGCTAGACGGGCTGGAGGAACTAGAGGAAGCAGAAGAGCCGCCGTTGTATCTACAATGCGGCTTTCAAGATTGTCCACATCGGGACAAACCTGCTGCGCGTGTCGATAAAATGCTACTGCCGTTGAGGCAGGCACGTTAAGTGTTTGCGGTGCAGAATTAAGCCGAGCATCTGGTAGTAAATAGCGTAGTTTGGTGCCTAAGAAATAACAGGCAAGATCACGCGCGGGGCACTGATCACCATGCAACAACCGAAGTAAGAATCGTAGGGCAAGCAGCCGGCAGCGAACAGAGACGGATGGGAATGCGAATCCACCGCAGTTTCTCGGTTGCCCAAGAGCTGCTCGGCAAACTAGCTCTGTTCCACCTGACCAAAAAAAGGAGCCAATGAGGGATTGCATTGACCTAGTGATTCGTATTGGGGGCGGTAAGACATGAGATATGTACCATGCACGGCCGCAAAACACCGTCTGTGCTAAATACCTTCTTTAGAGCATCGGTAAATCATACTCTTGTGCTTCCAGGACGTGTCGTTTTACATCTTCGACTACTGAATTCCACAAGGAGGCTGTTATGCCGTAGCAAGTATAATCAAGCCCCAGAATACGAATGGAGTCACTTTTTTGAAGACCGAAAAAGGAACATAGACATGCGTCTGGGGAACCAATGAATAAATATCGACATTTTGAAAAATTTACCACAGCACCTGAAATCATGCCACACGTGGTAAAAAGTCGTAGGCTTTGGGATAAACTGTCCTCATTCTTCAAATACAACGTGATGTCATCACCAAATGCTGCTCCTTATCGCGTGGCTTGTGCGTCCCTAGTAGAACGTAACCACCATGGCACAAACCCGAAATAGGCATAACATTTGACCTCCAAGAAGGTGCCAGTGAGAGATTTCTTATGTGCGTTGTTTACCAATAAAAAGTAGTGCTCGATGTACATGCCAATGACTGCTATTTGGGAATGAGAGACAGGAGCATTCCGCTTTTACTCAACGCGCACACTGCGATCCCCATTAGCAGCCATTGGCATGTACATTGAGCACTATCGGACAAGAAAGGGTTGCCACATTATACTAGCTGGGTGTAACCTCCTCAGTTTTAGATATGTTTAGCGAGCGTTGAGCCGCAGGGCCATGAATACAATGAACTAGTATATACCATGAATGAATTTGAGGTGGTTAAAGGGAGAAGCAGACACGAAGCGCAAGCCGTAAGAAATTAAAAGCTGAATCCTCCTGTCTCTCATTTCACATTAGCAGCCACTGGCATGTACATTGAGCACTATCTGAGAGGAAAAGGTTGCTTCGTTATACTTGCTGGGCGTAACTTCCTTGGTTTTAGAAATGTTTAGCGAGCATTGGGCCGCAGTGCCATGAATACAGTGAACTAGTATATACCATGAACTCAAGGTGGTTAAAGTTGAGAAGTAGACCCGAAGCGCAAGCCGTAAGAAAGTGTGCGTGTGCCACCTCCTGTTTAGTCCTTGGAATGTCCACTGAATGGCGGTGCTTCTATATGGAGAATATATGATAAAAAGATGCGAGATGATGGGACTTGGAGTGTTGAATTGATAGACGAACGGACACACAGACAGATGCATGGATAGACGCATGAACGGACGCAGGGGCGGATGCATGAACGAACGCTGGGACGGGCGCACGAACAGACGCATGGACGGTCACACAGACGGACTCATGGACGGACGAATGCTTCGCCCCACTCCCCATCATTCACTCCGTGGATATGCTGCCATTTTTAGGGGCGAAGCTCTTTATGGCGTGGCTTGTGCGTCCCTCGTAGAACGTAACCACCAGTGGCACATACCCGAAATAGGTATAACATTTGACCTCCAAGGTGGTGCGCCGATAGATTTCTTCTGTGGGTTGTTTAACAATAAAAAATAGTGCTCAATGTGCATCCCAATGGCTGTTAATGGGGACTGAGAGACAGGAGCATTCGGTGTTTAGTCAACGCGCACTCTGCGATCCCCATTAGCAGCCATTGGCATGTACAGTGAGCACTATCGGACAAGAAAGCGTTGCTACATTATACTCGCTGGGTGTAACCTCCTTAGATTTAGAAAGGTTTAGTGAGCGTTGAGCCGCAGGGCCATGAATACAATGAACTAGTATATATCATGAATGAATTCGAGGTGGTTAAGGGGGGAAGCAGATACGAAGCGCAAGCCGTAAGAAATTAAAAGCTGATTTCTCCTGTCTCTCATTTAACATTAGCAGCCACTGGCATGTACATTGAGCACTATCTGACAGGAAAAGGTTGCTACGTTATACTCGTTGGGCGTAACCTCCTTGGTTTTTGGAAAGGTTTAGCGAGCATTGGGCCGCAGTGCCATGAAAACAGTGAACTAGTATGTACAATGAACTTAAGGTGGTTGAAGGTGGGAAGTAGACCCGAAGCGCAAGCCGTAAGAAAGTGTGCGTGTGCCACCTCTCGTTTAGTCTTTGGAATGTCCACTGAATGACGGTGCTTCTATATGGGGAATATATGGAGTGGGCTCGACAGCTGTGCTACAGCACAGAGCAGTAACCCGCTTACTTTTGCCATGCAGGCATTCACGCTTGCTATCTTGTGCGTGCTGTTGCCTGCCTTATCGTTCGCCACCACCGAGACAGCGTGGACATGCCGGTTCGAAGGAAATGGCTGAGAAACTCAAGTCTTCTACCGAACAACGCCCCTTACCCAACCGGAAGCCAGCACCTCAACCGACCAGATGGCGCTAACCATGGAACACTCGGTCCTCCCTTCACCGTGGGAGACCGCATCGCCTGGAACATCAACCTGTTTGTCGCCTACAAAAGAGCAGCGATCTACTGCCGCGGCTCTTCGTGGGCTCGACAGCTGTGCTACAGCACAAAGCAGTAACCCGCTTACCTTTGCCATAGAGGTTAGTAAACCGTACGCTCTGTTCTCAAAGAAACCAAGCAACTACTTTTTGCTGCAGCTGCCGAGCCCACGGTGCTGCATTTTAATTGTTGTTGAGTGTGCTGACGTCATTTATTTTTTGCTCATGTTATCGGGTGACGTCGAATCAAATCCGGTTCCTAACGCAACCGCTATACTTGACGAGTTGCATAAAATATCAGCTGGTCAGTCAAAACTAATTTCAGAAGTAAGTGACCTGAAAGACTAACTTCTAACCACGAATCAAACTATCGCCCAGTTGAGTCAGCGGATAAATGATGTTGAAAAACATTGTCAGAGCCTTATTTTCCTTCGTACAGATATAGACAACATAAAGTCCAACACTGCCCAGAGAGCTCGCCAAGTATTCGAACTCGAGACACGTCTTGACGATGCCGAAAATTGATCCCGGCGAAACAACTTGGTATTTTATGGCCTGCTTGAGCCTAGTAATTCAGAAAGTTACACCCAAACCGAAGAATTGGTCATACAGCACTGTCGTGACCGCCTTGGCCTTAAAATAAATCCAAAAGAAATTGAAGGGGTTCATCGCCTAGGTCGTCACCCTATTGAGCGCGGTCGCCCCATCATCATTAAGTTAGCCTTCTACAAAACGAAAGAAGCTGTTCTTTCTAATGCTCGAAAATTAAAAGGGACTAATCACAGTATTGCAAAGGACTTCTCCCGCTCGGTCAGAAACGCTCGTAAGCATTTGGCTGCTTTTGCCAAAACTAAATCTGATTACTTTCAACTGTGTTACAAAACACTTTCTATGGCTCAAAGAAATATATTTATGACCAAGTCTCGCAATCTGTCAGAGAACTCAAATAGCAATCAACGGGCTGTAAAAGAAAAAAAAACATCATAGCAAAGTTCCTTGGGCTAACCTTACATTGTCTGTAATATTTACTAATATTCGCAGCTTCTTGCCGAAACGTCAGCTTGTATCAAATGTTGTCTTATCATCTACCAGGAATGTGCTCATATTAACTGAAACGTGGCTACATAGCAACATCAGTGACGATGAAGTTCTAGCCGACCTGCCTAACTTCCATATTTATCGCAAAGATCGCACAGATGGACGTGGGGGTGGGGTCCTTGTGGCAGTGAATCAGCAGCTATTATCTTCAGTATTACACATCAATTCGGACATTGAAATATTATGGTTCATCTGCTGCGCGGTACCGCGAACCGTACTTTTAGGCGTTTGCTATAGGCCGCCCCAAAGTAACCCCGATTTCCCGTGCAAACTGAACAGCATTCTAAACACTCTTACAAGAGTGCATCCAAACGCTGACATCGTTTTCTTCGGAGATTTCAATTATCCTCGCATTGATTGGCATAACTTCACAACATTTAGCCTAGAAGCAACTAACTTTGTTGATGTGTGTCTGAACTTCAACCTCTCGCAGTTGATAACTAAACCAACGCGTGTCACACAGAGCTCGTCAAACACCCTTGATTTGATACTAACAAACAACCCCGACTCTATGACATCCATAACACACTTAAGGGAAATAAGCGACCACAAGGTTGTTGATGCAACCTTTAACTTTGCCCCGCTAGTATGTGAAACTTACAAAAAAAACAATTCGACATTATGATAAGGCCAATTATGAAGCTATCAACAGCGAGCTAACCCGCCTTTTCCCGGTATTTGAGACGCAATTTAGTAATCATCCAGTGCAAGAAAACTGGTTGCTTTTCAAGAGCAAAGTGCTAGAGCTTATTGAGAAGTATATTCCGGTATGTAGTTTCTGTGCTAACAAAAACAAACCATTGTTCAACAAGTCACTGAGGCGACTAGAAAATAAGAAAAAAAGATACTTCCGAGCTGTTTAACAGAGCATTAACCCACTTCTGCGGGATAAGTACTACTCAGCGGAAACCGAATACCTCACGGCACTACAAAACGCTAAGTACAAGTTTTTTCACAATGACCTTTCTTGTTTGCTAACACAAAATCCTAAGCAATTTTGGCGGGTGATTAACCCAGAACAAAACACACAATAACACTAGCTAATGAAAACAATGATGGTATAAGTAACGCAGAATGTGCGGACGTATTTAACACCGCCTTCGAAAGTGCATTTACTAATGACCATGCCATGCCTCCGATTGTACTAAGATCTCGGTGTATTACCAGAGAACTACCAATGCCTGACATTGTATTTTCCATTGATGGCATAATATCTTGCATAGAACGTCTCAAGTTAACATCATCTGCTGGTTTTGACGAAATTATTTCGAAGTTTTTACTTAATACTAAGAACATTTCGGCTGCTTTCTTGTGTCTTCTGTTTTCTCAATCCCTTTCAACAGGTCACTTGCCCGATGACTGGAAAGTGGGAAACGTCGTTCCCATCCATAAATCTGGCAGTAAGCAGTCATCATTAAACTATCGTCCAATCTCGTTCACAAGTATACCATGCAAAATCATCGAACATGTCATTTATTCACAAATTAGTACCTTTCTAGACCTAAATGATTTTTTTAATCATTCGCAGCACGGTTTTCGCAAAGGTCTATCCTTTCCTTCATGATTTACACTTAAACTTAGACTGTAACCAGCAAACTGATGCCATCTTTTCAGATTTCGCTAAAGCGTTCGATAAAGTGTCTCATCAGCTCCTGCTTTTTAAATTTTCTAGCTTAAACATTAACCCTAACGTTCTGAATTGGATTGCAGCATTTCTGAGGAATCGCTCCCAAACAGTTTTTGTTAATGAGTGTGTTTCTAACCCTCTACCAGTTACGTCAGGTGTTTCCCAAGGTTCGGTGTTACGTCCTCTACTGTTCCTAATATACATTAACGACTTACCTTTGCAGGTTTCACGTCACATTCGCATGTTCGCCGATGATTGCGTCATTTATTGTACTATTACTAATCCATCTGAGCAGCAAGCACTTCAACGTGATCTGAACTCTATTCAAGCAAGGTGTGACCATTGGCTCATGACATCTAACCCAACTAAATGCAAATCATTATCTTTCTCACGTCGTCAAAACCCTTTAACTTTTCCTTGCACACTCGGTAATGTTGACTTGGACAGAGTCGAATCTTATAAGTATCTAGGTGTAACATTGTCATATGATCTAACGTGGGGTGCGCATGTCACTAACAGAATAGCGGGTGCTAACAAATCACTTGGATTTCTGAAACGTCATTTACGCCACGCTCCCAAACACCTGAAACTTCTAGCCTACAACTCTATTATCAGGCCAAAGCTTGAGTATGCGGCTGCCATTTGGAGCCCGCCTCAGGCTTACTTAACAAATTCACTTGAGGCACTGCAAAACCGCGTGGTACGATTTATTCATTCATCATATTCATATCATGTCATTGTGACATCATTGAAAGAAGAATCATCTCTATAAACTCTTGCACTTAGTCGTCGCATTGCCACCCTAGCTCTGTTCCATAAGTTCTATTACAGCTCACGTGACCGACCGGACTTTTATCACCACTCCAGCCCGCATACCTCATCGTATCGGTCATGCCCTACCCGTCACCCGTCCACGCAGCCACACCAAGACATTTTCTGCCTCCTTCTTTCTACGGGCATCATCTGAATGGAACGACCTTTCCCACAGCACTGCCGCCATTACCTGCCCGAGTTTATTTTTACAAAATGTAACACATTGCCTGTCTCGCAATTACCATACATGGTTAGCATTTTTTTGTATAATTTCTCTACATCCACCCCTTATGAACACACCCTAGTGGGGTCTTTAAGGTAATAAAATGAAAATGAAATGAAATATGATAAAAAGATGCGAGATGGTGGAACTTGGAGTGTTGAATAGATGGACGAACGGACACACAGACAGATGCATGGATGGACGCATGAACGGACGCAGGGGCGGATGCATGAACGAACGCAGGGACGGGCGCACAAACAGACGCATGGACGGTCACACAGACAGACGCATGGATGGACAAATGCTTCGCCCCACTCTCCATCATTCACTCCGTGGATATGCTGCCTTTTTTTAACCCCGAGTTACTTTTCATTGAAGGCAGGCGCCTATTACACATACTACACCCATGTGTACATGTGCGGCACGGTCTCCCAAGGCACGACGGCAACACTGAGAACATTTTCTTGACCCCTGCAGCTCAGGGGTTCGAGAGCGCTCCTGTGAAAAGGTGTACAGCACTCGCTTGGGTTGGTTGAATAAACTTTCCACTGTTGAAGTGTCTCGGTAGGTGATTGTGGAATACTGTACTCTTTTTTTCTCGAAGCATTTCCAGGAAGATATTACTCCGCGTTCACGGGACATTGCTAGACCGTTACGACGATGACGTCATAAGGAGGTCATCGTGGCGTCGCTAGGACGTCACAAATGTTAAAAGCGATTCACGAGACGATCACGTATGCTGATGACGTCAAGAAGTGGACTCATCAATCGGATAAGGTCACAATTCGCTTTGGCGAGAGAAGTCAGTGTGACGCCATCAAGACATCATCGCTTCCAGAAAGAAGAGTGTATCGTGCAGGCGGTGCAGAAATATTTCGAGGGCGTAAAGAATGCAGTGCCCCAGATTGCAGAGGCTGTACAAAAACCCGTTTTCTGCAAGAAGTTTTGGTGGGGCGGAGAAAGAAATAATACAATTAACTGAGAAAGCGAAGACGGTTGTCGACTTTTAGTTGTCGAAGGAGAATACACGATGCACAACGGGATGTATTTCACAACACCTGTCCTTTATTTACAGTATATTGACAAACTCCTTTCTTCGGGTACCTTATCGCAAAATTGCTAACCCGCGTACTTAGAACGAATTCATCTTTTAGCCAAATACGCGAACAAGGACGTTTATGTTCATGAAAGTGACTAAAATTTGAATTTTTTATCGCCTCAATAAACGTTTAAGGGCTGCCTCGCGCAATCCACGCCGACTAACTTTTGCAAACCACGCCGATTTCCAGCCGCAAGCAATAACGCTGGAATATTCGATGGTATACGTATAAATGCCGACGCGCAAAACCGCTTGTCAGGTTTATCGATGTCAGACGCTCTGTTCGCCATTTTCATGTTCCAGTGTGTACTGCTACAAACTGTGACTTTATATTTCTAGCCCAATAGTTCAGCCAATAAAAGAGTTTCTTTCTTTGACACGCTGACTGCTGCATTCGTCAAAGACACGACCACGTGGCAGTATATAACGAGGGACGACAGACTACAGCTAGTACGTAGCAGAGAACAGTGCACTGAGAATGAGTTTATTTGTGTTCGTTTATCATTGCATTCACTAAATAAACGCTGAATCGCTATTACTATCATGAGAGTCAAAGAGAATGAACCCATGCAACCAACCAAGAGCTTAAGCAACTCCCAATTCAAAAAAGATATTTCGCTGGCATGCTACTCTCTATAGGGATAGCATGCCTGTGGCATATAAAACAACTGGTATGCTACATCTGACGTTTTCTAAAGTTCCTGACATTTTCAGAAGACGTCATTTTCAAGTGACCAATATCAACATGGCTTTTAGGACCATCGAATGAATGTGACGCAAATAACTTATGATCCGGCGATCTAAGTGTTCTAGTTAGTGTGCTCTGCCACAAACTTGCGTGTGCTTGTTTTGCCAGTTTGCCAGAAAAATGAGATTTCGGCAATTTTTCATGTATGCAATTCTGAAGTGCTTCTATTGTTTTGAGCGAAAAGACTTTTGCTAGCGGTTTAAGCCGGTCCTTCTTTGTTTTTTGGGGGGCATACAAGCTATTACCCTCTTTGCTATATAAAAGAGTGCAGTTGGGCACATTTCCTCTGAAATCATTCACTTTACTCTTCACAACACAAGTTTCCTCCTCAATGAACTCAAAATTTGCGACTTCCCAATTTTCTCAATAGTTCACTTATGCGTGAACATTATCAGTCATACTGTTTAATAACGGGAGCCTAGTACTATTGTGCGTCATGTGAATCTACTCGTCAGCCTTGCCATTCTTAGGCATACCGCATTTTATCCGCTGGAGATGTTCGCCTGGCTTTTCACCTGACATGCTGGTCCAGGTGCCGGATCATAACTATAATATATACAGCTATAAACACATAATACATACAGAAACACTATTTAGAGATTTTCTATAAGGTCCGCAAGAAAGTCAGCCGCGCGTTCTTGGCGCCTAATACACTGGAGCTGCTTTGTCGTGCACCCGCACTATGTCTCAACTCAAAAATAAATCGCTAAAGGAAAGCATGTTAGGCAGACAAGCGTCCGGTTCACTACCCTGTATGGGGGGAAAGACTTTAGCGTGGAAAGAGGCACAAGAAAAGAAGCATGAACGGAATCACGAGCGCGCTTGAAAGAGTACGCAATTCAAGACTGGGTTAGGCGCTTTCCCGTTTTGTGCCTTTTGTGGCCACATCAGTGACATGAATATTTTATTTGAGTCTGCTCGCGGTTTGAGAGGGAAAAGGCAGCAAAGGTACACAGAGTAGAAAAATGATTGTCCCAGGCAGGGGAGAGTTCATGGTGTCCATTTTTCACGAAGGACCCACGGCAACGAGCCCGATAGTGCAACTGATCGTCATGGTATTCCTGTGATACAATGGGGTCAGCGACATTAGGTGGCGCATGCCAATATTTGATGAGATGCTAAGGGTCAATAATATACCTTTTTCAAGCAATCCCTGAACGCACCACGGGTGCGCGGTGCATTATGATGAAAGTTGGTACGCCGAGAGAACCAGCCCTTCATCCGCCTACTGGTCGTTGGCGCAGTGCGAGCACAGAATAAAGAAACATGCCGTCGCTTGTCGAATGGGATCTGAACGCGCACCTGCATGCACATCTACGCAAGAAATGTGAAAATGATAACGCTGTCACTACAAGTATCACTGGACGGGTGTGCGTAGTAGTTGAGCGGCGTGCGAGTTGTTGCGTACCGACATATTGTACAATGTTGAAGGTCTCGGGGTGTAATAAAACGTATTTTGTAAAGGGCGAACCTGTGCCCACAACTCAAAGGGACTATGGTTGTAGCACGTTACAGCAGAACACCAAAGATGTCTCCTTCTTCTTCTTCTTCAAGAAGAGTCCCAAGCGCGTGGCGCACATCAGCCGGGGCCAGCTGGGTTCTCGTGCTATCATCATCGTCTCTGCGCAACACTAGATGGCGCGCGTGTATGTCCCTGTGCGCGCGGTGATGGGCGCGTTGTTTGAATGCAGGCAATATGTCGCGGCGATATGTTGTCAAAACATGCTGTCGTCCAGAATGTGAGCTGAAACACAGAATTCGTAATTATTCAACAATTAACTGCTCATAAAGCGGTGTGGGTTCTATCACCATTGCAGTTTTATTGTGTCGTTAACGCAAGACTGCAAAAAAGTGTTACAGCTACTAATTTTTAAAAATTTTTATTGACAAACCACGCACTGCAAATATGAAAAGTACACAAATTCAAAACGTGTTTAAAGACGAAGGAATGGAACTAGAATTCACGTGAGAGATACCTTGCTTCAATAATATTCGGTTTCGTACAAGATGCTTCAGTGTCTGCAGAGCATGTTTGCTGGCAGTATATTGCGCATTGAGTGAGACCACTGCTAAATTTCACGTTGGCGCAATCAAATGTAGTTTAGTGAGGAATAATGATATCGTTCCTACACTCGGCAAAGAAAGAAAAAGAAACTTTCGCACGCTACATGAGCAATAGTTTGCAGCTGCAAGAAGGCACAGTGTCTTGCCTATATATATTATTGCATCAGTTTGTGAACAGCTCATTCTCACTGGAAAAAATAATAATAAATAATTCGGACGACCTACACCCACGAAGAAAGTAGAATGTTGCACCTAATCTATGCATACATTTTGCGCAGTCTGAGAGAGAGAGAGAGAGAGGAAACTTTATTAGAGCTTGGCCGGCAGCTTGGTCTTGGTGGCCTCAGATGGCGGCGCTGAGTCCCTGAACTCGGGCGGCATCTTCGGCCTGCCGGACAGCCCAGAGCTGGTCGTTGAGCTCCGAGCTTCTGAGCGCCGCCTCCCAGCGGCGGCGTCGCCGACGGAGAAGGTCCCCCGCGGCTCCCGCAGACGGGACGGCGGCGGGAACGAGTGAGCTCGAGGCTTCCTGTTGCCTGGTATTGGCAGCCGCCATAGGCGCATCGCGAACGGCGGCCGTTTCTCGACCATTGTTACCGGCGCATTCCCAGAGCATGTGGCGCAGCGTTGCTCTGTGCCCGCATGCTTTACATAGATCGGTAATGTGTAAGTGCGGGTAGCAGTGGCGTAAGACGACCGGGCTGGGGTAAGAGTGGGTTTGTAGTAAGCGATAGCTTACGGCATCGTGTCTGTTTAATTTGTCATGCGGTGGCGGGAACTTTCGCCTTTCCAGTCTGTAGTGTTGCGTAATATCTCGGAACGTGATGAGACGATCACCCCACGACCGTTGTGGTCTGTGTTGTCGCTGCGTGTCTGTCGAAGTGTCTCGATCCGGCAGATCAGAAGCCCCGTTCTCGGGAGCGGAGGCGGCGGCCACGGAATGTGCCACGGCTCGGCGAGTGAGACCTCGAGCCGCGGCGTGGGCCGCCTCGTTGCCCGGAAGCGGGACATCGGTGTGTGCCGGGGTCCAAAGGAGGAAGACTGTTAAATTTTGTTGTGGCGATCGCGACGCTGAGTCACCATCACCGCACATCTTAAGGATGCGGGCCGCTTCCCGCGAGACGCGGCCGCGCGCGAAGCCGCGGATTGCTGCCTGCGAGTCGCTGATTACGATCGTAGCGTTCGGCACCGTGGCGATTGCTAGGGCTATCGCGGCTTCTTCGGCCGCCTCCGTATGTCCCGTGGTCACCGTGGCGCTCGCGAGGCATTTGCCCGCACGGTCAACGACCGCAGCGGCGTGTGCGTGTCTCCCGTCCCCATATCTCGCGGCATCTACGTACACAACTTCGTCGCTAGTGCCGTACTTCTTTTGAAGGTCTCTAGCTCGCTGGTTACGGCGCCCGACGTGGTGCGTCGGGTGCATATTCTTAGGAAGCGGCGGAACAATTAGGCGGTCGCGAACCGAGGCAGGAACATCCGCTTTTTCTCCCTGCTGAGTGTGGTACCGGATGCCAAGTGACTCGAGGATGTGTCGACCCGTCTTAGACCCCGACAAGCGTTCGTTTTGCGAAACGACATGGGCCTCAATTAACTCGTCGAGTGAGTTGTGCAGTCCAAGTTCTAGTAACTTTTCAGTGCTCGCATTCAGTGGAACTCCAATTGCTCTCTTGAAAGCCTTTCGTATTATACATTCGATTTTGTTTTTTTCTGAGCCTAGCAATTTGAGGTAGGGGGCAACGTATGTTATACGGCTTATTGCGTACGCCTGCACTAGACGGATCGCGCAGTGTTCGCGCATACCAGTACGTCTGTTCGTGATACGACGTAGGAGTCGGATCGTGTCGTCTACCGAACGACGTAGTCTTCGCACCGTCTCACCATTATGGCCGTTTGCCTGCAGGTGTAACCCCAGAATTCTAATTTTGTCTACGTGTGGAATGGGAGTGCCATCTGCCAATAGAACGCTTATTTTGTAGCACTCCCTTTCCTCGTCGCGCGGGGTTTTGCGACCTCTACTTGTAGGTTTGTAGATTAGAAGTTCCGACTTGGTTGCCGAGCATTCGAGGCCCGTTCCTCTCAAGTACTCCTGAACTTCGTCTACACCTGCCTGGAGCGTACGCTCGACGTGACCATCACAACCTCCGCCGGGAACCCAGAGGGTGATGTCATCCGCGTAGATACTGTGATACAATCCTTGTATGCCTAATAATTTCTCGGGTAGCCCAATTAGAACTAAATTAAAGAGTAATGGCGAAATTACGGAGCCTTGTGGCGTGCCCCTCGAGCCCATCTCAAATTCTTGCAGTTCCACATCTCCAACGACGACGCGTACGCGTCTGCCGGCAAGGAAGTCACGTATGTAATTATATGTTTTTTGTCCTAGTCCTAATGTTTGAACTCTGTTTAAAATTGCTTCGTGTTTAACGCTGTCGAAGGCCTTTTTAATATCTAGGCCAAGGATCGCCTTGGTTGAGCTGGTAATGTCATCAACAATGTGGTGCTTCAGCTGAAGCAACGCGTCTTGTGCGGAGAGATTGCGGCGGAATCCTAGCATGGTGTGCGGAAATACATCGCGGACTTCGAGAAAGTCAGTCACGCGTTTGAGGACTGCGTGCTCCAGAACTTTTCCTACACAAGACGTGAGCGAAATTGGCCTTAGATTATCAAGCGCAACCTGCTTGCCCGGTTTAGGAATCATGATAACTCGAGCTCTTTTCCATGCTTCAGGAAGGGAACCGCGTTGCCAGCACTCGTTGATATAAGTCACAAATCGGGAGATTGACTCGTCATCTAAGTTGCGGAGAGCCTTGTTCGAAACCCGGTCCAGGCCGGGCGCCGATCGGGTGTTTAGTTCAAAAAGGACTGCCCGAATTTCCGCTTCGCTAAATTCGGCGTCTAGTTGCTCATTAGCAACGCCGTCATAATCTGGGTGTTGGACGCTCTCTGCCGACTTAAAGTAACGGTCACGTATTGCACCGAGAAGGTCATCGCCTTTATGATCGTTCACAAGTCTCCGAGTTTTATGGCCTTGAGCGGCACGAGTATCTTCCGGATCCAATAGGTGCCGGAAAAGGCGCCAAGCACTCGCCCCGCGCATCTGTCGCTCGAGGCCGTTGCACAGGTCTTCCCATTGTGACCTACAGACTTGGAACGCATGTTCCTCAATTTCTCTGTCTAACCGTGCTATGCGTTTTCTCAACGCCCGGTTATGTCTTTGGCGCTTCCACCTCTTGAGTAGGGCTTGCTTTGCTTCCCACATGTGTAGGAGCCTGCTGTCGATTACTTCGAGCTTCGCTTCGGGCGGGATGTGGCACGTTACCGCGTCTACGTCCCGATTGAGCGTCGCGGTCCACTCGTCTATATCCGTGATCGGCTCGTCTCCTCGCCCGCCTTCTGCTCGCTGTTTGCGGAACGCGTCCCACTGCACTAATTTGAGTTTACGGCCTGTGCTTTCAGAGTATGTTCTACGAACGCTCAGGCCCGTGTCTACCGTAATCTCTATCAGAGAGTGGTCACTCCCTAAGTCCTCCTGCGTGTTTTGCCAAGACGCCGCGGTGACATTCGACACGAACGCGAGGTCCGGTAGCGTGTCTGCGCTCACGCTGTTACCCCGGCGCGTCGGATCGGCGGGGTTCACGATCAGTTCAAGCCGTTGGTCTTGCGAGTCTTCCCAAAGGTGTTTGCCCTTGAGCGTTTCACGCGTGTATCCCCAGGCCCCATGGGGCGCATTAAAATCACCTGCAACTAGCAGAGGTGCGCCGTTGGCGGCCGTGCTTGCTCTCCGGAGCAGCTCCCCAAATCGGTGCTGTAGCGTGGGTTTACTGTAGACGTTAAGTACAAACAGGCCTCGGCCGCGCTTAGGAATTAATTCTACAAAAACATGCGGTATCCTTACGCACTCAAGTTCGCGCTGCGCCACCGTGATGTTACGTCTAACTAGCACGGCGGCGACCGGCGCCGGACGCGGCGGGGGCGACGACAGCGACCGCGGTCGCGCCGACGACGAGAGCGGATCGCTCCGCCTTCGGCGACCCGCGGCCGCCCCCGGCGCCCCACCACGCGCCGAGCGCTGTGTAGCACGTTTTTCTTTCCGCCTGTTGTCCGCCGCGGCCGCATTTATGGCTTTGTAACCAGCTAGTTTTGCCGGATAATTTGTTTCCTGCAAAAGGATAATGTCCGGTTTCGTCTCACGGCTTCGAATAAATTGCTCGAGATTTCCCCGCTTCCTCCTATATCCCCGGCAGTTCCACTGCCAGATCGTGTACTGTTGTTTGTGAGTGTTAGTGTGAGTGTGCGCGTGTCTAGCCATGGTGATGCTTGTGTTTAATTTAGCCCATCGCCGTCGAGGCGACTGGGGTGCGGCTGAATCTGCGGCTCGGCGTCTGGCAGCGCGTTCTGCTGCTGCTGACTCTGTTGCTGTCTAGCGTAGGGCTTACTCACCGTTCTAATCGGTCTGCCCGCAGATGGCGGGAGTCGCGCTTCAATGTTTTCTATGCGCGCCGTGTGCGCGGTGAGCATTTGTGTCATTTGTTCAGAGAGCTTAGCTATCGCACTATTGAACATGTCATTCATCTGAGCCACCTGTTTAGCTAAACGTTCATCGAGGCTGGTCTCTATAGTATCGATTTGTTTCTGTAGCTTATCATAACGGCCAAACCGCTGTGTGGATTCGTGCCTGGCAGGATCTAGTGCTATCCTTTTCGCGGTACACGGGCGGTCTTCGCGTCCGCCTGCCCCCTCTCCCGAACTGCTCTCATCCGTCTCCGTCCCCGCCGCCTCGGGTCTCGACGGAGTCGAAGACCGAGGCGTCGGTGGTGGCGGCGCCGTCGACTGTTGCTGCGGTTGTTGCATTCGTGGAGCCTCTCCTTTCAATTTGGAATTTTCCGCTCTAAGGGCGGCGTTCTCGCGTTTCAGCTCTGAAATTATCGATTGTAATGGTCCTAGGCGTTGTTCTAGCGCTCGCTCTACCGCTAGCTTGAGCTCGCTCCCACCGCCGCCACCGACGGCGGGACCGCCAGGACGTCCCGCCGAAACAGCGCCGCCGGCGCGACAGGCGGCTACATCCGCCCATCTCACCTGCTGCCATGTGCACAAGGGTCCTTGTTGTTGCGGCTGCCGCCACGTCTGATGCTGCTGACTTTGTTGGGTGCCTTGGTTGACAGCTGCGGCGCCCGGAACGGCGCCACCGCGCGTCTTCGACATGCTTCTCGGCCTTGGTGTCCGGCTGCGAGAGCGGGACCGGGATTTACCGCCGCCGCCTCTCGCGTCTCGGCTTGTCGAGCGTCCTCTTCGGGTGGCGTTGGATGAATGACTGTCAAACGCCGGATAATGATTGTAGTAACCTCCGTTGCCTTCGGTGCTAATGCCGCTGTTGTAGATGCTGTCGGACGCCGCGGCCGCTTGCTCTTCTTCACGCCGCTTTCGCTCTAGGCGGCGACGCTTGACTATGTAAGGAGTCTTGTATCTCGCCTTGCAGACGCGGTCACCCGTGAGATGATCCTTGCCACACAGTTGACACCGCGGCTCGCAGCGATGGTCAGAAGGTGGGTTACTGCTTCCGCAGCCACGGCAAATCTTGTCGGCAGGGTTGGGACACACGTCGGAGCGATGGCCCAGCCTCCCGCACGCGTAGCACACGTCGATGTGCTTTCTGTAGAGGGAGCATCTCACAAGCATAGGTCCATAGTATACGTGTCTGGGAACACGGAAACCGTCGAACAATACGATGATGTTGTCCATGGTGCCCATTCGCTTGGCATGCAGCACGCTGGGGTTGCGCTGCGCCACTAGGTTGTTAACGATGTCCTCCGGGCTCTCGTCTTTGGAAATGTTCCTAATCAGGCCCTTGGAAGTGTTCTCCGGGGCAGCCTGATAGGCGTTCGCCTCGAACTCTCGGTTCCCGATGCAAAGCTTGCTGATGGCTCCGTAGCGTTTGGCTCTGTCCGCGGACGGAGTGCTGAGCACCACGACGTTCTGTTTAACGTTGAGGCAGATGCTGTCCTCTCTAGCCGCTTCTCTACCGATACCTGCCGCGTTACGAAGGCAGCAGTAAATGCGATCTATCTTGTATTCAGCCCCGTTGAATCCGCCGCGGGGGCGCACAATGATCCTGTAGTCATCGGGCGGTAACTCTGGCATTCGGCTCGCCTTAGCGAGGTGCTGCAAGTAACGAGCACACTTCTTTTTATTCTGCGCCGCTGTGGCAGTATCCGGGGCAATCCCTGTAGTAGCCGCGGCAGCCGCCTGTTGCTGCGTCTCCGTCTTCTGGTCTTGCGCTGTCTCGGACGCGCCGTCGGCCTGTTTCGTTCTCTTTACGCTGCACCATCCTGCTCCCTCGCCGAAATCTTCCGGCCGTATGTCCTCTCCTTCTACCTCTACGACATCCATTTAGCCCTGGCAAAGGCCTTGTACGCTGCCGTCGGGGATCGGGAGCTCCGAGGAGGTCCGGCGACACGTTAGGCTTGCAGGCCCCACCGCCGCAGCGGCCGGCCTATGGCGTCGTGCGCAGAGACGCTGGACTTGGCGTTCTTGCTTTCGTGGTGGAATAAAAGGCGCCAATACGTGGCTAAAAAGTGGTCCCACCTGGCAAAACTTGGTGTCAGGGAAGTCCTTGAAACTGCCGTCGATCGATGGTGACAAGCGTTTTCCACGATAAATTCGACAATCCACCAAAAACATAGGAAAATTGCGGAGCCGACGCGCAACACGTCCGCACTCCGTGGCCCCCTAGCGGTGTTCTGCGCAGTCTGAAAAAAAGTTTAAAAGCGATGCAAGGTGAAGGTAGTGTTTTACTTAGTAACATTTCTTTTGTAGAGCTCAAAAGGCCACCGGGGTCTGCAGTAGGCAGAGAAAAGTACTATAAAGGCATGTCAATTGTTCTTTCACTTGTTGTGCAAGAGTTACTAATCGAATTCATCTTGTGTTAACATATATAGATCGGTCAGACTGATCGATGTATCAATACGCGCACAGAGCATCAAAATTCGTAGAATGAAGTCATCTGTTCTTACATTGAATTTTCAGTTTTTCAAAAACAATTTCATCTTTGGAGGCCTGGTAATCTTGCAGTCACCCTATCCAGACCACGCGAGAAATATTGGACACATATCATGAGAAACACCGCACCTCGATTAAGTCAACGCACCTTCGCTATCGCTACAACACAAGACACTTAACCTAATCAATCCATGTTAGTCTTTTTATACCTATTTGTGACATGCATGACGCACCCTAACTTTCTCTTGTGTTTTCTTTAACACGTGCGATAACCTTTTAGTTGTGAGTGAGTGTTTCTGGAGTGCATATTTTTTCCCTAGTCGTGTGTCACACATGTCCCGTTATTAGGGAGGCGATCGCCGGGCTAATTCCAAGGGCCGAAGTATCGGCCCCCCGAACCGCACCACGAAAGCGTGGACAATTTAGAAGTGGTCCTTTTTGGCGCGCCAGCGGACGCCGGTTGTGGCCCAAAGAACAAGTCAGAGCCGAGAGTTGATAAACAAACAAATTATATTCTCAATAATGGCAGATCGAAAACAATACACAAAAATGCACACTCCACAATAGTTGCATACAATATGTCACCAATCAAACCAATCAATCAACGTACTACACAATACAATCAGCCACACTTGAAACAACGGACACAGACAACTATACGCACTACTATGCAGTCGCATGCATTGAACAACCTAGACACTTAAAGACTATAGAGATAGAAAACCTATTCAGTCCAAAGTTCTTGGAACCAAAGTCTAGATGATACTCTTTCGAGAATCACTCACTCAAAGTCCAGCGTTGTTGTCGTTCCGCAGCCCTCGAAGTTTCTCTTCCAGGAAACCTCGCCGGAGTTTCTCTTCCAGGAAAACTCCCGTCTTCAATTGGCCACTCTCCAAGCTTCAAACTTCTTCGCCGGAACACGTCGGCTTCACACTCGCAGCTGTTGCCACGGGTCTTCGCTCGGTAGCGGTAAACACACGCTCTTGCCTGTAGCCCGAGCCTTCACCCCTCAGGTGGAAATCCTCTTCATCTCCGGCTTCGTCCCTATGGACCAAAACCTTCGCCGACTACACGGCGTAATCTCTACGCGCTCTGGCGCTCACTTCCGTCTCCTCCTGATCTCTCATCTCGGCTGCTTGGTTAAATATCTTGCGCGCGACATTCCAGACGGTTCTCGTCATTTCGTCGGCGCGATACGCAGTGAAGGCTGGGGAGAGGCGAGACGGTTTGTCTGCCTCCGCGTCGGATGACTCAGCTCGGCGTGGCCACGCCTCCTTCGTTCTAGAAATATCGCGGGCTTGCTGGGCCGCCGATGTGGGGTGAGGAGGTTCGTCGGCGAATGCTTCCAAGGGGAGAGCGCGCGCCCGGGGAGCCTTGGCCGTTTGTTTTCTTTTTTTTCCTTTTTTCTCTTTTGACTTCGCGGCGTTTCTCCCGCCCGTTATCGCAAGAATTTGGTGGCGCGCCCATTTTTAGCGCTCGTTCTGTGACACTGCCCCCCACTTTAAGAATATTATCTCATAATATTCAAAACCACACAAACGAGCGCGAACAGTCACCACACACTCTCACAGACTGTAACATTGTCCGTCGCTCATGACATGTCACATTCACAATAGATCACTTAATACAATTGTACATTGTAACTCAATTACACAACACGTGAAAACACAACCACAAGCACATGAGTACAACACTCCACCACCCATTCCCAATAATACAAATGTACAAAGTTCTCTCCCTACAACAATGGTACAATACTATACATCACATCACAGCAACACACTTCGACACTTGTGACACAGGATACCACAACATTAACACAACATATGGCACTCAACACTGCCAAACACATTCAGCTTTGACCTCAGCACTTATCCTGAGTACTTCGAGCAGCGCTTGCGCCCTGTCTTGCGGTGCTCGCTCGATTTCTTCTTGTTTTTCCTTGTACTTTTTCGGTGAGCCTTTTCCAACGATGGTATCTGAGGCAGCGTCTCAGCCATCGTTGTCTCTTCCGACACCGTTAACGCGTCATTACATTCGACGGGTCCTGCCTGTTTATTTACCCGCTTGATCATGCCTCTACATTTTGCCCGGTTGGCCAACTCCGTCTCCTTTACACTGTCGGTCGGTTGAGGTCGTGCCGACGTAAGTTCGGTTGCTCGGCCCGTGAACTTATTCGACACGATCGTCTTCTCCTTCGCTGTCTCATGCGCCGCAGCTTCACCTTGGGCTCTAGTGAGATCCGTCACGGGATGCTCCTCCACTGTATCTCGCGGCCGCTGTGTTGGCGAGGGCTCTATCTTCGGGTCTTCTCCCAAACATTCTGGACCACTTGGCCCTCGCGCCCCGTTGATGTTTCCGATGACAAGGTCGTAAAGGGGGGTCGTCATGCATAGAGCTGTAACCTTCCCGCTGAAGTACGGTGTTTCAACCTCAATCTCTGCTTCGGGAAGCATCCGAACCGTACGATCAATTAGGCAAACCGGTTTCGTTCTGCCTGTCAACTCCCTTTCCCGTACCAAATCTCTCCGCACGATAACCGTGGAGCTGCCGGTATCTCTTAACACCGTAATCTTTTTGTCCGCAACTATTCCAGGCAGCGTTGGCATTCCTTTCGTAACACCGGTTGGCTGTTTTGACATTACAGCACCATCAATAGGAATTTTCTCCCCATTTTTCAATTCTACGAATCCGTCGGTGACGGCATTATTATCGGATTTCGGTGCCACTTGCACACAGGATACCTGGTGAGTTTGACTCACTCCGTTCCGACAAGCGTCTGCTTTGTGCCCAGTCTGACCACACCTAAAACATTTTACTACCGTAGGGCTCGTAAAGATCGTTCGACAGTTTTTCGCGCGATGACCCGCTCGGTTACACAGAAAACATCGCTGAATGCTCTCTGGTGCACGCTTCTTTTCTTCGGGAGCCAATTTCTTCGAATCATCGGGACACTCCTTCTTGACCTTGGCCAAATTAGTTCCACCTTGTGCTTCCGAGAATTGATCAGCCAATTCAAGCATTCCTTCAAGTGACTCAGCCTTCCTCTCTTTCAAGTACAGCGACAGGCTTGGGTGGCAACTAGTAAGAAACTGTTCTCTAATCAGGAGCTCTCTAAGCTCATCGTACTCCTGTGCTGTCCCTGAAAGTTCAATCCATCTGTCGAAATAATGGCAAAGTCGGGCGGCATACTGCGTAGCCGTCTCCCCATCAGCTGGCTTTCCTGTCCGAAATCTGTTCCGGAATCCCTCTACAGTAAATCTAAATCGCTTCAGCATAGCGGCTTTCACCTTGGCATAGTTGGCTGCATCGGTCGGCGTCAGCTTACCGTACACACTGAGCGCTTCACCACTCAAGCAAGTACTCAAAGCAGTTGCCCATTGATGTTCCGGCCAATTCTGGCTCTTTGCAATCGTCTCAAATCTGTGGAGGTACGCGTCTAGGTCGTCCTTCCTTTCATCAAACGCTACGAGCAGCTTGCTTGGGTTCAAGCGGAAGCCGTGATCTTCCCGTTCGCTGCTTTCAACTCTAGCTTGGACGGGAGTTTCACTTCGCTGTTGCAAACGGAGCCGCTCGAGTTCCATCTCGTGCTGCCGCTGCCGCTCCCTTTCAGCCATCTCCGCTTCTCTTTCTTCTTTCAGCTGTCGCTCCCTCGCTTCTCTTTTTTCTCTCGCCGTTTCGGCTGCCAACTTCTCTCTCTCCAGCTCCAACTTCAATTGCTGCTCTCTTTCTTCTTTCGCCCTTTCAGCTGCAAGCTTTTCTCTCTCCAACTCCAACTTCAATTGTTGCTCTCTTTCTTCCTTCGCCCTCTCAGCTGCCAACCTCTCTCGTTCCAACTCAGCTGCTTTTTCTTCCTTGGCTCTCTCAGCTGCCAACCTCTCTCGTTTCAACTCAGCTGCTTTTTCTTCCTTGGCCCTCTATGCTGCCAACCTCTCTCGTTCTAGCTCAGCTGCTTTTTCTTCCTTGGCCCTCTCAGCTGCCTCTTTCTCCTTATGGCTAACCCACTTCCGTAGTTCGGCGCCAGAAAGACCCATCTTCTCACCAAGAGCTACTAACTTTTCGAGATCCATTGTGTCTCGCAAATAAAGTCTTGCCGCGTGCAAAAAGTATCTGCCTAAATCAGTCTATCGAAACACTCCCCTGCTCCCCTGCACTCGTTAACGAGAACACCGAGCAACACACAAAGTCGTTCCGACAGCACTATCAACAACTCGAGGCTCTTTCTCACTACTTTGGACACACTGTGCACCAAAATGTCCTGTCGCGGACGCCAGAATAATTGTCACACCCGTCCCGTTAAATAGGGAGGCAATCGCTGGGCTAATTTCAAGAGCCGAAGTATCGGCCCCCCCGAACCGCACCACGAAAGCGTGGACAATTTAGAAGTGGTCCTTTTTGGCGCGCCAGCGGACGCCGGCTGTGGCCCAAAGAACAAGTCAGAGCCGAGAGTTGATAAACAAACAAATTATATTCTCAATAATGGCAGATCGAAAATAATACACAAAAATGCACACTCCACAATAGTTGCATACAATATGTCACCAATCAAACCAATCAATCAACGTACTACACAATACAATCAGCCACGCTTGAAACCATGGACCCGGACAACAATACGCACTACAATGCAGTCGCATGCATTGAACAACCAAGACACTTAAAGAAGAAAGAGATAGAAAACCTATTCAGTCCAAAGTTCTTGGAACCAAAGTCTAGATGATACTCTTTCGAGAATCACTCACTCAAAGTCCAGCGTTGTTGTCGTTCCGCAGCCCTCAAAGTTTCTCTTCCAGGAAACCTCGCCGGAGTTTCTCTTCCAGGAAAACTCCCGAAGTTTCTTTTCCAGGAAACCTCCCGTCTTCAATAGGCCACCCTCCAAGCTTCAAACTTCTTCGCCGGAACACGTCGGCTTCACACTCGCAGCTGTTGCCACGGGTCTTCGCTCGATAGCGGTAAACACACGCTCTTGCCTGTAGCCCGAGCCTTCACCCCTCAGGTGGAAATCGTCTTCATCTCCGGCTTCGTCCCTACGGACCAAAACCTTCGCCGACTACACGGCGGAATCTCTACGCGCTCTGGCGCTCACTTCCGTCTCCTCCTGATCTCTCATCTCGGCTGCTCGGTTAAACATCTTGCGCGCGACATTCCAGACGGTTCTCGTCATTTCGTCGGCGCGATACGCAGCGAAGGCTGGGGAGAGGCGAGACGGTTTGTCTGCCCTCCGCGTCGAATGACTCAGCTCGGCGTGGCCTCGCCTCCTTCGTTCTAGAAATATCGCGGGCTTGCTGGGCCGCCGATGTGGGGTGAGGAGGTTCGTCGGCGAATGCTTCCAAGGGGAGAGCGCGCGCCCGGGGAGCCTTGGCCGTTTGTTTTCTTTTTTTCCTTTTTTTCTTTCGCGGCGTTTCTCCCGCCCGTTATCGCAAGAATTTGGTGGCGCGCCCATTTTTAGCGCTCGTTCTGTGACATCGTGCTTCTTCTTTTTTTGCCCTGTAGGCTTTATTTCTATCTGCAGTTGCAGTTTCATGGTAAGTTTATAGATGCATATTTTGTGAACGGCGAGCAGTGGTCTATTCAATGTACTTTATTTTAAGAAGTTCTGCTTACTTCTATAGAACTTTTTAAATAAAACAGAACCGTACAAGTTACTCGTAAAAAGCATCAAAGACATCAATTGATTCCTAATGCATTCGTGAATTTGTAGACATGTACTTCTTGCACTTTATAGGCAACGAAGTTGTACTGTATTTTTTTGTTTTGTCGAAGCCGGAAGGATGATAATAATTAACTGATGGTCTAACTGACGCTTCTCAGCAACTCAGCTGGTTGAACCTGGGAACAAGTGCAAATCGTTGACATGCCATCGCACCCAAACACTGCAGTTTCTGAGTGAATCACGGAGTAAAATATAGCGCCTTGCCGAGTTCGCTTGATTTGAAACGCGCTGGCACGGTGCAAGCGGGAATTCGAAACATGAGGCCCGCGAGCTCGTCACGGCAGCCGCTCTGGCATACCAACTTCTTATAAGCGCTTGCGCGCCCGCTGGCGGCGCTAGTGGGCTTGAAAATGCTCCATTTTCACGCTAGAGATAACAGATTAATACAAATATCTGGGCGTATGGATAAGCAATGGGACCCAGTACCAAACGAAACACGAAATACACGTGAAGACTAAAGGTAACAGGAATGCAGCAATGATTAAAAACAGGGCACTGTGGATTTACATTAGGTATGATGTTGTGAAAGGGATATGGAAAGGGATCATGGTTCCTGGTCTGACGTTCGGCAATGTGGTCTTGTGCATGAGATCCGAAGTTCAAGCAAGATTAGAAAGTAAGCAACGTGGAATAAGTAGGCTTGGCTTAGGAGCTCACGGGAATACACCAAATCAGGGAGTACAAGGTGATATGGGATGGACATCATTTGAAAGCAAAGAAACTAGCAGCAAGATGAAATTTGAAAAGCGATTGAGAGAATTGGGGGAGGAGCCCTTGGTTAGGAAGGCACTCAGCTACTTGTACATGAAGAATGTCGATACAAAATGGAGGAAGCGCACCAGAAAATCGACTGGTAGATACTTAAAAAACAGAAGGTGGCCAAACCAAAAAAAAGATAATTGGTTAAGCAGAAAAAGAGGAAGCTTAGACCGATATGGGCAGAATCGGCATGAATAATAAGTCCGCACTACAGATCTAACGAACTTTTGAGCGGGAAATTGTCAAAGAGAGGGTCTATCATAATACTCGGGGTAGTCCTCCACTGTTTGAGGCAAGGACGGTGGTATTGCGAACCAAGACATATCGGGCCAAATACGAAGGGGTAGACACGGTGGAGGAAAAGGCAGAGGAGGAGGAAACTGCCGAACACTTTATAATGTTCTGTAAAGGGCTTCACCCTATAGTTAAGGAGGATGGCGCAGAGTTTTTCAAAGCACTGAGACTTAGGGACTGGGAAGGCAAAATAGACTTTAAGCGGGTAGAATTAAGTAGAAGGAGGTTATCTGATTGGTGGCTAAAGTCAAGGCACGAGTGAAAAATAAACCCTTCACTACAAAGTAAGTGTCCTCAACTTCACGATTTAAAAGAAAAAAAAAGGAAATCTAGTTTTTGGTTCACCAAGTATTACGGATTAGGGGCGTTAACCACCACCCGATCTAAAGGGTACAGCCATATCCACCCATCCATCCGCCCATCCGTCCGTCCATCCGTTTTTTTCTTCCGTCCATCCATCCATCCATCCATCCATCCATCCACGCATCCACCCATCCATCCATCCCTCCATCCATCCATCCATCCATCCATCCATCCATCCATCCATCCATCCATCCATCCATCCATTCATTCATCCATCCATTCATCCATCCATCCCGCCTGTTGCAACACCACAACCGCCACCACCACCACATCCACGTTAACGAGATCTGTAGATTTTCGGTATTCAATAGCGTTTCCGTTACTCTCTTCTCCTTCTACACACATGGCTGTGGTCATAGAATCTAGTTTCAAGAAACGGGTCGCGAGTCCACTTTGTTCAAATGCACCCGGAGTGGGCGTTGGTGGTTGGTACTTCGAGCGCCGCTGTATGCGTAGTCCTCAATTATTTCTCCACTTCCGCGTGTAGAAACTGAATTAGAGTTGCCCCGACATCATTCCAATGCAAAACAACCAGACCTTTGTGAATCCAACAGCCATTGAAAGGCTGTATAATGGTGTCGCATCAGAGCGACCGATTCGCGATCACTATGGAGTGACATAACACGATGAGAAGATTTCGGTTATGTCAAAAAATGGTGGTTGCAAATGCTGTTCCTTACGTTCAACGAAAAGCGAACGCTGTGCTTGGTACTGTTAAGTGTGCTCCAGTTTAGGTAATTTCAAAGTTGATCACGGTGTTAAATTACTAGTATTAAAAGTAAAAGCACTCAAAAGTCCTACGTAGCACTTCAACTACGAAAAAGCAGTTGAATGAGGGAGGGGGAAGGGGGAATCGAGCAAGTGATCACCTACGGCGCAAACCGACCAAAGTAACTATATTATAGGCGACTTACGTTCGCTACTGGTGCGCCAGAACAGACTAGTCAAAAAACCAGTTGGATGCATTGAGGAAAGATACTCTCACGGCAGTTTGTCTGCGTGGTAGCAATCCGTCCAGAAAAGATTCAACTGTCCCAACTCAGTGGGTAGTAGCAAGAATTACAGTGGTGGCCGCAAAAGAGAAAACGGAAGCAATTTTGGTGTGCTCTGCCATAGGCCTATTAACGTGGTAGCCGCTGCCTGTGACGTCGACGATTCTATTTTCCTCAAGCAAACGCCAACCATGATTTGCCCAAAAAGGCGCACTTCTTTTTACAGCCTCACATTTTATTCAGCTGATTTCTGACCACATGCATCAAAGGTGCAAACTGGAACAAAGAGATATAAAAGCAGGACTTTTTGCCGCGGAATGCATAAAGCGGATCATCCAGCGATCTGCCAATACTCTTAGGGTGGGTAAGGTGGACAAGATGCGTGCACTATGAAAAAGCGTTCAGGGCGTGATATAATGGAGGTTCATCTAACTTTCTTTTCTTCGTATGTGTTTTGTGTTTACGAAAAAACAGAAGAGACACAAAAAGGTGCTGAAGTTGTAGGGTACCAACTTTTAATGTAAAGATCGCATTTTTTACCATATTATTGACTAAGCTGGTGTGATGTGGATGTGCTTTTACTGAATGCAATTTTTCCATGAAACAAGGAAGAAGCACCTAGATGATTGGTTAACTAGCACTGGCTGCAGGTTAAATTAAAATTGATACGTTGTCTTACAATTGAGTGTATGCAATGCGATTTCGTTAGGCATGGCATGTACAAATTGAATGATCAGGTTTATTTCAATAAATAAATGATTAATTATGCAGAAACCATTTCATCCGCCTCGAAGCACCACACTAAAACACACAGATCTGTTTGTTTTTTTCAGGAGCTGGGTTTCCGACGCTTCAAGTTTCGTCGCTACTGTTAGCTGCAACAAACTTCTGACAATCGAATCAGGTGTAAAAAGTTTGCGGCAACATTTCCCTGATTCCATTAGACGTCCCTCTTTTTTTAAATGTTTGGCAAACTAACAAGCTTGAACACAACACCAAAACTAAAGTCTCACGTATTATTTATGCTCAGGCCTAACACATAAGACGTAGCTTTCTGTCTCGACTTACCTTTACATTATAGGCGTTCACTTTGGTGAAAAACTCGAAGACATGCACAAACTTGTGTGGGGCAAGCCAGCCTGTTGTAACTTTTCCGAATCGCCGCTCAGAATTCACCCGTGCACGCACACCATTATGAAATAGCGTTTCTTAAACATTCCCGGTTGCATTCCAGGTGACATCGAACCTCAGTTGTCGTGTATTTAAGCAGAAAAACAAGAGACATCTTTCTGGACGTCATCGTCAGGTACGTGTGCTCCAGTTTAGGTAATTTCAAAGTTGATCACGTCAGCGACGGTCTGATATAACACATCGCACTCGGCATGCTCAGCTTCGGTATCACCCGGATCGGAGCCTACAGAATTCCAATGATCATTAACAGTAATTACCTTCAGTTCTTCAGTAATTTAACAATTCAGCATGCTATAAATTGCTTCATTCTCACAACCCTCTCATTCAATGAACCTCAATTGAATATTAAAAGACTAAAGCAATAACGTTTGCTTTATTGCTCATTTTGATATAACTTTAGACGCTGCAGTGTTTTTCGGCCCGGTTGTAGATGTTCTTCACGAATATGACAGCGACCTATATACTCTAAAGTGATGTTTATATGAAATTTGCATTGTCTTTAAAAAACACCCTGCATAAGAGACCGACCTACGTAAACTGCCTTCAAGTATTAACAACAATATCCGCTTCTCTGATTCAGTAGTTGGTGTGGTGATTCAAACTAAAGCCTCACACCTCCCATTGAGCTTCTCCTCCCCGAAGAATTATTGCGCGATTCGGCAGTGCCGTATCTAGAGCCCCCCGTCTTACTATGTCCGGCCCTCAGCACTGTGTTGGGAACATAAGATGTCAAGACCAGTGTAGAGGACAGAAAAGATCAGTTTTCATCGTGCTCTCGGAAATAAAGCGAAACTTTACTACCGCCCAGTTTTACTGCGTCAGTGTCAGCAATTCTCTACACCCTCGCGTTCAAGTGCTTCAGCTACAATTCCAGCAGAGGAAGGCTGGCGCCATAGGACTATGCTTGCTGGAGTTTATTCGCTCGAGAGAAGGAATTCGCGAGTTGTTGGCGCCGGTACTACCTGGCTGAAGACACAGCTGCCAACGATAAAGTCTAGGGAAACGTTTTCTATATATTGTCACCTTTGGGTTACCAATAGTTCTGCACACACGTGTTCGCAGAAGCTAAATGAGGAAAAGCACCATACATATTGTACACGTGTGAACCACCCCTCCCATATTTCGTCTATGTAATGCTCTGTTCTTTTTTTGGTACCAGTTAACACCTCCTGCTCAGAAACACCTTCTTACATTTGGTAAGTCTAATGAGCCAGGAAACGGCTACAAAAAAGAGGGGGCAAAAAAAAGAAACAAGGTAAATTTCAGGACTAGAAAATTATTCGTGCCGCGAGATGCGGACACTTCTGCTCACATTCCGGAAGCCCATGTGTTATTCACTCGACTATCTAGACCCGCTACTGGAGCGTAGCACAGCCTTAGCAAAATGGTTTCTTGACCTTGCTGCTTAATGGCTTCTGAAGGCCAAAATATGCAGAAAAAGCAACTCTTGTACAAAGCGCACGGGACTATTGCAAATTCGAGAGACATGCGTGTTTATGCACTAGACGCGAGCATGCGGCACGAGACGTCAGGGCGTGGGGGTGAAGACGACACCACCGCCAATCATCATCATCATCATCATCTTCATTATTATCAGTTTATTCGTCATGAACGTTATCGTCATGGCATATTGCGGGTACCTTCCACGTACTGCGTCGTGATGGCAGACGGGTAATGTGTGGTCTGGAACGCGCTTGTCCTTCACCGTCATCAGCATCATCGTCAGTGGCTGCTACGGCGAACAACCTCACCCGCAGCCAACGAAAAAGTCTCAATCTTAAGGAGCTTTGTTCCTAAAATATAGAGAAAGTGCAACAGCAACCTTATATTCGGACCTACGCTTCCGCTTAAACCTACGCTTCCGCTTCGTCACCGTGTGTGGGACCACTGTCAGAAAGAAGATCATGCTAGTAGACCTCCCTGCAAGTAGAGCTTCCACAGTACTCACTTTGCATGTGAGTTTGGTGGGCACATATTCTGGCGAAGGGTCAACACGCCAGGCGCGGCTCCACTTTCTAGAGAGATCAGCGAACGGACCACCCAGTAAGTAGAGAGCGGCCCCACACAATGAGCGGGTGGGGTGAAGTGGAAAGTTATGAGGCGAAAAGCATAAAATAACTCTTTATCTCTTTCCATTTTCTCTCTGTTTTCACTGCCAGAACAACGTATTACTATTGCTTGTAGTGGCCATTGTCCCCACTTTCCTCTGTGCACTTTCCTGTAATTTTTTTCTTGTCTGATATAGTAGCGCTAGTCTGTTTTACATCTTTTGCGCACACAATTTTTTTCACTTTTTGATATTACCAGAGTATGCATCCTACTCCAGACACACATAATTCACCACTACACACTCAGAAAACCCTGGATGTTTGATAGCACTCAGGACTCTGTTTACACGCAGGTGTAATGCGCAAGCAGTTATGTCTCTTTATCTGTTCTTCATTGGTTTTGGTAATATGAACCTTCCTACCACAAGCACTCACCTTATCCGGATAACGGTTACTTTGCTGTCCTACGTAAATGTGTTCTGCGTGGTAGCGACATTATAGTTTATATGCGGCGCTACTGAAGAACAAGACACTGAACAGATCAATGTTCCACTTTCATTCACAGTAAGCAGCCTACGGTGATGAACTACATTAGAGTGGGCAGTGTGTGGGAAAACATCACCACAGGGTCTGAGAAAACAGCTCTGCTGTAAGACATTCGGCGGATCACACGTACCTTGGTAAACGTTGTAATGCGAAGCATGCGGTGGAAAGGTTACTGTGTTGTAAATTTTTTATTGAGTGAAATGCTGCAAAGTGGCACTGAATAAATGTACAAGTGTACGAACCGGCGTATCCTAAATATTAAACCTTCGCGCTTCATAAAAAGCAGGTAGGAGAGCGCACACTTTTGAGTTTAAATAGATTAACGCTTGAATTAGTCATGAATTTAACGCAGGAGAGTTATCGTTCATAAGGCCAGCACGATCTAACTTAAACATCATTTAACGGCTTCTCTGATCGCGTGCATGGTATACATCACGGGCTCTGTCTCGCATGCATGCGCGATTCCCTACATGTATGTACGTATATCGGTGACTGCAAGCGATTAATCACAGCATCGTTAATCGTGCAACTAGTGGAGTGTAGTGCCGACTCAGAGAATTGATTCTGTATTCTGCGGAAATTCGCAGGTAGAATTGTCTGAATCCATATGTGCAGAGAGAGTCACATGGTTTACGGTTTTGGAGGAGGAGGAAGGAAAGAAATTAAAGGCAGGGAGGTCAACCAGACGCACGTCCGGCTTGCTACCGTGCACTGGTGGAAGGGGTGAGGGGATTAAAGGAGAAGAGAGAGAGAAGTGAAGGGCAACGTTTGCGTAGATGTGACCTTGTCCATTGCACGCTTATGAGCGGTCGCGTAGTCCGGTCGTCTTTAGAAAACTTAGCTACGCCCGCGTCGCTTTACTGGCCTGCGACGCGTAGAGCCATGAACCAAGGATCTTCTCTTCGGAAAACGGTCTACTGTCTAGTGTCTCTAACGTTTCGCGCAGCAAGTTGCGTTCGCTCGCAAAACGTTCACATGAACACAGTAGATGTTCTACTGTTTTGTCAGTGTCGCACGATTCACATCGGGAGCTATCCGCCATTCCTATGCGAAAGGAGTACGCCTTCGTAAAAGCTACTCCTAACCACAGGTGGCACAGTAAAGTTGCATCTTGGCGGGAGAGGCCCAATAGAACTTGAACCTTTTTCGATGGGTCCAATTTGTGTAGGTGGCGGTTCCTGACACTGGTGTCACTTAGCCAAGTTTCCGACATGATGTTAGCAAACGAGTGAAGGCCCCTTGCAGCGTTGGTTGTCGACAATAGATATGGGGTTGTCTGGGCGCCCGCGTGGGCGCATTGGGCAGCATTATCAGCAAGGTCGTTATCGACAATACCACAATGTCCCGGTAACCACTAAAACACCACGTATGTCCTTTCGATAACACTTTGTGAATCACTTCTCTTAATTCATTCAATAGTTGTTGATGCTCCCTTTGTCGTAAAGCTGATTGCATGCTCTGAAGGGATGCCTTGGAGTCGCACAACACAGCCCATTTTTGAGGTCGGGCTTCCGCGATATAAGGTATAGCAGCACGTAAGGCGGCAAGCTCCGCTGCAGTGGATGTTGTCCTATGCGACAGTTTGAACTTTATAGTGACCTGGTACGTCGGGATGACAACAGCCTCTGTGGAGCTGTCAGCCGAGACCGATCCATCGGTGTAAATGTGGGTCCTCTGGCCGTATTTTTCGTTGAGTAGGGACAATGTCACCTGCCGTATGATTTTACGATTTTGGTTTACGGTTTTGCGGTTTACGGTTTTGAATTATACTAAAACACATAAAAGCCATTGTAGGTATAAAGCAGAACACAGCAAAGAAAAGCAGTTCGAAAACGGAACATGGAGTGAAATCACAAGAAAGCTGGAACTTCTCGATTGAGACAAGAAGTTTCGCCTTCACAACGTTTCCTGTTGTTCTCGGGGATGACTGCAGGGGACGTAGCTAGAGATGCGACAAAGGCCAGTGATGGCACCAGAGCAAACCCAGGATTCGCGGACTTTTGTAGTTCAACGCTGTTTCACGGTATGGTTGGAATGTTCGGTAAGCTCCGTTCTGTGACCGTACTGTGGGCAATAAAGTCCTGTAATGGTGTACGCTGATAAACGCTTCCTGTGCTTTGTTTCCACAGTGCAATTGTGGGCTCAGAATGCCAACGCCCTCTCCCGTTATCACCGAAGTAGTGTATGCCACTGCGGGTGACACGCTTTTTCGGCATTTAGCACAGATTGGTGGGCAAAGGACTTGCGTTAGCGCTGCCGCAGATTTGCATGCAAACTTGCGCAAGCCCCGAATGGCGTCACGTACACCTGAACAGAAGCCGGAGGGAATAGTTTTACGTTATCCCGCTCTTTGACCGAAGCATTCTCTATTGATTAGAGCTAACAATGACTAACGTATACAAGCTCATCCTTCGCTTAGTTTTGGTCTTCAGATGTCAGCTGTGCGTCTTTGATGGTACAATTTTTTTAACAACGCTTACTATCTTATTTGTGCCTTAACTTGGCATATGTTATCCGCATACAACTCAGCTATTTTATTTTCACCTTCTAATGTTGCTTGCAATAACGAAGGACATGGCACGAGTGCGTTCGTGCCTGGCCACAACTCACAGCATTTCAAGCAGCATTTCATTAGAACACTTACCGCAACATTTCGCGGCAACAATTCTATTTCACCACAACAATTTGTCGCAGACACAATAAGCTTGTCTACTTCGCGTCAGGCGGCTGCTGTCAAGAAATATAGGCAATATTTAGCGATGAGGGCCTTTCGTTACCTCTACCCACTGCGTCACCAGCGGGATTTGTGGAAATGATGCGGAATCGACGCTTCAGTTAGCCGTTGAGCAGGGCAGCTAATGATAGATGGCGGCGGGGGCTCCCAACTGCGTTCGGGAGAACGTCATTCCATCACTTCTCTTTAACGGTCCGTGTAGACGCCTACCGGAAGAGTAGAGGTGGAAGGGCTGCAAACACGAGAGGGGAAAAGGCTAGGAGGGAGATGTCAATCTCACCGCTTGGAATCTCCCAGTAGCCATTTTGTTGCTTTTTTTCACACCACCGAAGCAACACGCTTCCTCACTTTTCTTCCCTTGAGTGCTGTTTGCTGCTTTCCGGATTGGTTTCCAATAGACGGCCGGTTCCTAAAAGCACCCGTAATGAACGCCCGCCTTGATGGGTAGAAGCCGCGCGTCCCCCTCTGCTTAGTACTATTGTTCTTTTATTTTTTGTGTTTGTGAGGCGAGATTTAGGGGTGTTATTTTGGTATTGGTGTGACAGTGTTGTTATTTCTTTTTCGTGCAACCCAAACATTGAAGTCACCTCCACTGATGACCAGCTTACTTTCATTGGTGACCTCATCGCAACATCAATGTATCGTATAGCCTTTGTATATCCCCTGTGCCTGCACGTTCACTGACATAAAAAAAACTACTAACAACTTAGTTTTAGCCCTTGAGAAAATCAGTGTGCAGTCGAAAAGCTCCAGGAACTAAGCTCTACTGTTCTGTTTTTTTTTTGTGTGTGTGCCGCTTTGCCTTCTGAGTAATGGAATATTGGAACATAAGAGGCCAGATAATCATCTCTTTATAGCTTTCGTCTTCTTAGCTTAAAATATTAGGGTCGCATCAGTTCAATGGCAAAAGCAAAAAAAATAATGCCATGCTTTTTTTCCCCAAAAAAGAGATTGAAAGGACGGGAGGTTAGCCACTTTTTACATCGGCTGGCTTATCAGTGTTGGAAAGTCGAAGTACCTCAATAATATGAAAAAATGCTCGAAACAAAAAAGTATACATAGAAAATGGCTGGCCCTACACATAGCTCTTATTTTTCGCCCTCTAACGTAGGTGCTAGTTTATTTAGGTCTCTACTCTTGGCAACCTTTCTTTAGTTTTTTTTTTAACTGTGAAAGCGAATATCAGAGGCTACGTAGCAAGTCACAAATAGTTCACATCTGCTCGGCCATGTGCCTCAACAATGTCGCCAACTCACAAGAAAAGCGTGTTGACTTTAAGTAGTCTGTTTAGAGCATTTGCATTATCTTGACAGCTAAACTGCCCTTATGATGAGAAAACTTGTGCTCCGATATGTGTATTCAGTATGACTCTGCCCCGCCGCGGTGGTCTAGGGGCTGAGGTACTCGGCTGGTGACCCACAGTTTCGCGGGATCTAATCTCGCCTAGATGGAGGCGAAAATGCTTTCGGCGAAAATTTTTGATGGAGGCGAAAATGCTGTAGGCCCGTGTGCTCAGATTTGGGTGCATGTTAAAGAACCCCAGGTGGTCGAAATTTTCTGAGTCCTCAACTACGTCGTTCCTCATCACCATATGGTGGTTTTGCGACGTTAAACCCCACATATCAATCAAATAAATCAAAATGACTCTTAACTTTAGTCCGAAACATTCTTTACGTAGTGCATTTATTCTCTACATATCTTATAACACACCGCTTTAGCAAATCATGCCTTTTCAGTTGACTCAGGAACTATCCATATCCTAAACATGTATCTGCCCCAGACATGGTATAGATTTCACAAATCCCGTAGGTCCACTGAACATGGTGAAGGAAACGGTTAGCCCGAGAAATAATTCTTATCATGAAGTGGTGTGTGTCAGAAAAATGGGGCAAATCCAGCTACTCATAAATGGTCCACTGAAAGAAGACAATGCCCAGCAAAAAAAAATTGACTACGAAACGATGCCGGCACTACGAAGAACCCTAAGTAACTGCAGCATTGGAGAAACAAGAGTATGAAAAAGGCAAAAACGTACGGCTGCAAGGCCAGCTCGAAGCAACGGGGGGCTTACGCAAACGACGAGGCCATAGAGTTATGAACCCTTGGTTTCAGTGGTAGCTGCTCTCTCTAGAGTTTGGGCACCCGTGTCATGTCTTTGACTGCTTCCCGTCTAACTCAAACTTATCAGCACGGAGAATCAACGTAGAGGCAGCCTACTGTGACCTAGCTAAAGCTTATAGCAATAAACTAGAACCCTAGTTACCTAGCTAAGGCCTAGAAGCAATCTGTTACTAGAGTAGTTTTCAGCATCATCCAGTGTTTGAAGCCTTGAATAACTTTGTGGAATCTTTGCAGTTTTCTTGGTATTCGGAAAAGCAAAAGTACTGGCGTGGAAAACAAAAACATAAATAAAGAAAGAATAGCTAAAGAGAGAAGAAGCAAAAAAATGGATAATAGGACATTGCTCCAATTGTGTTCCTAACTGTGTTGTGCGTTAGAAAATTAACAGTTAGCTCTTTCGAAGCCTTCAGTGCCGAGGAGGACTTCAGTCACTTTTCCAGAGCATTTACCTCCGATTAAAGACAATTGTCAGCTCCGTTTAATGTATCTATGGAGTTCTTCCTTGCACGTACTGAAAGGGGAAAGCTGACGGAAAGATGGGCGACCTGTTTTTCGCTGCTACCATTGTCGCATTCTGGGCTGTTGGTCACTTCAGCGGTGTCAGTAAAGGGGACTGACTGCTGCTTATTTGTCATTGTTATTGCTTCTAAGCCTTTCTTCACTGTTGTCATCCTATAGTATCTGTATACAGAATGTTCACTGGAGTGCAAACAATGTATTGCGAGTATTGTGAGGTGAAGTCACTATTGCCTCAGTGGTCATGAAGCGTGAATTGTACAGATAAATTTGAAGATTGGGCGCATATACATGCATTTATCAAGTCATTTTTGGCGACTGTTTGAAGCTCCACTTTATCTAGTCCAGCGTATATCAAATTCAATGTAGTGGAATGCCCCACAGTACGATTATTTGCGTTTCTTTCATTCATTTGCCTTCCTCCACCTCCAACAAACACGGGGTACATTAAAAAAATACTAACACAGTCAATCGGATATGCAAAACGCATGTTTCATAGTAATGAGCGTCACATACAGCGCAGAAGTGAAAGGAAAAAAAATAGCTATCCCTCGTTAGAATAATTCCTTTTTTATCGATAGCAAACGAGAGGAAAGAAACAGCTTCGGCGTCTTTGCTCACTGCTTAAGCCCGAGCCAAATCGCTTCCGTTGCGGTGCTCACTGCACGTAGCAATATTAGAGATATCACTTGTTTTCTCTCTCTTATATTTGTAGTTCTGAGAATTCGTTCTTTTTTCTCCATTTCAAACGAGTGGATATTGTTACCTGCACGACAGTGTTTTTTCCCATTTAAAGATGAACGAAAGGGTCAGAAGGGATTATACGGAAATTGCCAAATTTGTGCACGATATAATACAAGCCCAAGTGCCGTAATGGGTTCATGAAATAAAAAATAAAAATGAATTGTATTGCGTATATGCCTTAAGGGCATGAAAGCAACGAATACGGCGCACGGAAGTTACCTTGTCTTGTATGTTTTTTTTGTTTTTTCAATAGCTTAAGGCTCGCCGACTATGCTGACGTCAGTGCAGCGGAACATCCACTCGCATAAAAATGCACGAGTACGCTGCAATATAGCTATATTCCAAGAAACAAACATTAGTAATGTTTCAGCAACAAAAACTAAAAAATATTTTTTTAATTGCGGAAACTTGCGCTTATAGAAATATTACAGATTTTAATTTTTACTGTGTGGCCTTCAACGTACAGACGGCGCTGTTTTGGTTCCAGAAAGTGGAATAACATCTTGGAAAACGTTATTTCTAGTAGAGAGTGTTTGAATAGCAGTAATGCAAAAATGTTATTCTATAATCACCTTTCCTGTGATGTGGTTCTGTTAACACCATTGCTGTGAAGTTATTGAACATAGCTTAGAAACACACTGTTGTTCGCTCAGTTCCCACTACCTGTGTCCCTGTCATTATTGTTCGGTGTGCTATCTATCACTATATATGCTAACTGTATGTTTTTTTAAATTGCTACTGTTATTTGGTGAGCGATAGGAACAATTGTTTACTCGGATATTCCCGATTGTGCGATCGCGGCATAATACTGATATTCTATGCTCCTTTGTCATTCAAATAAAATTATTTTGGCATTTCGTTTCATGTAAAAAGCTGCCCCATTGTTCTTGAGCTAAATTGGCGTGTAATTTCGCACATATAGTTACGTGTCCTCGGGCAAATCAATCCTAAACTACGACTTGAAGTAGCTATAACTCTAAAGTTCCAATATTTTAGTTTGTTCCTTATGTATTAAAATCTTGTCATCCACTTAAATTTTTATTTAAACCGTGTAGTTGATGTCCTCACATGAGGTTGAGATTGCGGCTCTGAGGTTGTGCTGTTTCTAGCATAACCGTGTCTCCTTCATATGTAGGAAAATAAGCACTATGCCACCTTTTGTTAGTTGGAATTTTCAATTCTGAATTCTGACACCAATATATTTGTGATGTTACTGTATCTGTGAGCACTGCTGCTCATACGGTAATTTAATCTGTGCTGTTTCTATTCCTTTCATTTTCTATATTTCAAAAATGTGTACACACATCTTGTTTGAATATGCTAGCATTTGCTGCTGAAAGCCAGAATCCAGGAGTCCGCGCAGTGGACGAGCTAAATAATGCGGCGTCACTGCCTTCGAGCATGTCAAGCATTTGAGTGTACGAGTTGTTCTGTATAAATTTTTCCAATAGCTTTCATAATCAATAGGAGCTAATTTAGTGCAACTTTAGTCAATAGCGTTAATCAGGACACTCGAATTGAAATATAGAACTATGGCTCTTTCTGTGCATGTCACGTGGTTCATAAATATAAAGACCTCACTATAACCGTCCTGAGGCCTTGAAGAACATATTGATTGCCCCACAGTTGTGGTCTAGTGGCTAAGGTACTCGGCTGCTGACCCGCAGGTCACGGGATCCATTCTCGGCTATGGTGGTTGCATTTACGATGGAGGCGGAAATGTTGTAGGCCCGTTTTTTCAGATTTGGGTGCACAATAAAGAACCCCAGGTGGTGCAAATTTCTGGAGCATTCCACTACGGCGTCTCTCATAAGCATATGTTGATTTTGTGACGTTAAATCCCACATTTCAATGAAGAACTTAATGATTGCTAGAAAGTTTCGTACATTTAGTAATGACTTCAAGAGCCACAAGCGTTTCATGCGAACCATAAGCTTTAGTTCAGTTAGCGGCTGCACACCTCTCGCTCCGATCACCATGTGTTCGACGGATCATCAAACTAAACGCACTTGCTCTGGGCTGTCTGGACGGAAATGCTGGTTAACCTCAAGCTCCCTGTCTGAGAAGACTGCGTGGCCAGGAGGTTTGGACACTGAAGTGGTAATCAAATGACAAGTATTTATTACCCCGTGGTCCCAAATAAAAAAAAAAGAATGCAACATGTACATAGAGGCTCTATCGAAAAGGAGGGAATGTCACGCTTAGGCGGAACGCCCGCTCTCGCGGGAAGTCGGTGAGACACCATGCCACCACCGGCGAGATGAGCCCATGATGAGGGTCGCGTCAACGAAGCAGCATGCACGAGACGACCACACCCTCGAGAATAATACGTTTCCATCCGTCGTACATCAGAGTCAGTGTGACGTGCTAGCCGTCGGTCAACAGGAGGCAGTCACGGGAAGAATATTGAAACGCTGTTGCTGGGCGGCCTACATCGGTTAGAATGTGCAGATGGGGACACCTAGGGTAGCCTGACAGAGATACGAAGAACTGGAATCACGTCGCTGCCGATGCATTCCCCCAGAACACAAAAAATATAGGCGACACGAGGAAAAAATATAGCATGGACAACCTTGCCATCTGGCCTTGCGTATATGTTGCGGTTTCATCTGCCCATATAAAGTATACAAGGGGTGTTGAGAGCGCTCAATTTCCTTATGACATCATAATTGCATCGCAAGGTATATACATTGAAAAACTAAACTGAGTTTCATGACTGGCAAATTTTACAGTGAAAGCTGGCATGAGATGGCAAGAAGGACCGATTTTTTGGCACCGTAGTTTTCGCCGCTGCTGTCCGTAACGACGATGGCAATAAACTAAAAAAATTAAGTAAAAACGCCGAGAACGGAGTGAGATTTGAACACTGGCCCTCGGTGAGCCAGCCCAGCGAAGGGAAGGAACCAGCGCTACCTCGTATTACCGCTCAACACGATTTCGTATGAAAAGACGGCCACGCCGCATGGGCTCATGGGTCACGTGACCCATGAACACGGAAAAGAAGCTATTCGTTTTCGTCATCTTCTTCGAGTGATGACAATTTCAGTACAGATATTTATCTTGTTTTGGAAGTGAACACCGTGATGGCGGTGAATGAGTAGCTCCATGGGTGATAACGAGGACAGCTCGGACGCTAACATTACGAGTACCCGCCAGCGAAGCCGCTTTGCGGTATTCCGTGTTTTGAAATTTTCCACTCAGCCCCGAACATTCCCGAGTGAAATACACTGAAGAGGCTTTGCCTACAGAAGTGAACGAACCTGCTTTATTTGTAAGGGTTTTATTTATTAGCAGCAGGTAGCTGGTTTCCGATGTACTTTTTAGACATATTTTAATACGATCATTTGACTAAATAAGTGGTAAAAATATGTTTTTCACATTGCCTAGCTACTCTTTAGTTTATTGAGAATCGGAATGAGCAATAAATAACAACACCTTTTTACTGCAAATTAAAAAAATAGCGGATAAGGGGTTAAAAGCCTTCAAGATTTAAGTAACAATTTCGCATGAGCTTGAAAGGGCTGTGTTTTCGAGCAAACTTGTGGTGAAGATAGAATTGCGATAAAATGCGCTTTTGGGTTGGTTATGCTTACTACAAGTTTGCAGAGCACCGTGCTTCCAAGTTATAGATCGGCGTATTCATTTCAGATGTCTACTCATGGCATGTTGCACATTTTATATCACTAGCTTACGGTTCCTTGATGCGGACTAGCAAGAATGGATAATAAGAGTATACCGGCAATTCTTTCATACAATACAATAGTCGATGGAGGAGCTATCAAGTACATATGTAGAATGCAGTTTCATCTTGTGCAATTTGGAGCCTCAGTGGTCACGTACAGAAGCTTAGTGATCAATGACGCCACTCACATTAAATATTGATAATGCTGGAGACAGTCGTTGGCCTCCCCCTTTATTATGCGCCGCCAGCTTTCTGTGATATATTAATAATGACAATTGACATTTGTCCATGGTTCTTTTGAGTGGTGCACAACTATTGTGTCTGGTTATTTTTCTCCTAAACAGTGAATAGGAATAGTTTCTGACGTATAGCAATATTGAATGACCAAAAATGCAAAACCAAGAAAAAGAACATACCCTGTCAAAGAACACGCACAGAATGCTTGGTCCACCATGAGGCATACTGTTTTGCCCTAGTTTGGATGAAATCCACCAGATTCTGAATGTATATTTGTTTTCTTGAATGAAATGCAACATAAACATCAGCAAAATATGTTGCCTTAGCTTCAGGTATAGGATAGGCTAGCTAGTTTGGCAAAGCAGCATAAAGTAAGACCGTGAAGTGCCAGCTCAAACCACAGACAGTTTTGCATTATATAGAATAGTGTACAGTGCTAAACACGAATAATCACTTTCAAAGTTTACTGAGATCGTACGGAATAGACAGTTTAATTATAATGCCAACCACAACAGCAACTTTAAACAGTGAAATTATTTGACACATACTAGTGTCACATGATTGAAAATGGCTGTGCGCAAAAATATTGCAAATGTAAGCCTAACCGAAGCCTTAATTTGATATAGATGTTCATGGACATAGTAAGGTAATAAGCTAATTTGGTGCCATATTCTGTGCACCACACTTGAGAGCCAAGATACAGTGGTAACAGAAATATAAAGCACAAAAAACATGTAAACCAATGCTGCAACTGCGTTTGCAAAGAAAGTAAAAGTAAATACCGTATGACCAAGAAAAGTCTTACGAAACTAATTGCCACAGTGACTCATCACATTTTATATATTGCTAATTGTATGACTGCGAGAGCGCACCCTTTCTTACTTCTAGCAAAGTCTGCTTTCAAATGCCCATAAATGTCATTGCGCGTACTTAATGAATATTGGAAATTTATCGCATCTGATCAAATATGTTTTTTTCAAGAAAGACTGCAAATTGAAAGAAGAAAATATTTTTTATTTGCTCTATTGATGGCTACTGTTGTATTTGTGCATGCAGCGGTTTCATTACTGAATTTACGAATTGCAATATCATCAAATGGAGTCACAGCCATGAACAGCAATGTTCAAAACTCTTGTTCTCTTTGAAACAATGCAGTAGTGACAAAACGGGCAAAGATCTGTCAAATACGACTGGAAATACATTTTTTCTGAAGCCTAATTTTTAATGCTATAGTTCCAACACAAGAACTAATTCTTTGCTTTCAATGTCTATATATTACATGGTTTTTGGTGGTGGCACCGCGTGCTATAAGATCCGTCTCAACGTGGACCAAAAATATTTTCTATAAGTGGTAAGGTTTTCTCATACTATCAAGAAACCTCAGTGATCTCAAATATTTTTATTTTATAATACATCTTCGCAGAAAAAGTAGTCATTTCCCGGATACGCATATATGCATATATAAAAAGTGTGGACGAAAATTCTACAGGCGTTCATGACAATGACATTGCAGTCACATTATTTGTATTCGAGCACCATACTCTAACACTTCTGCATATTATGTATTGTAAAATTTTAATTCAAACGACAGCCCCGCTGCGTTGGTCTAGTGGCTAAGGTACTCGGCTGCTGACCCGCAGGTCGCGGGTTCGAATCCCGGCTGCGGCGGCTGCATTTCCGATGGAGGCGGAAACGTTGTAGGCCCGTGTGCTCAGATTTGGGTGCACGTTAAAGAACCCCAGGTGGTCAAAATTTCCGGAGCCCTCCACTACGGCGTCTCTCATAATCATATGGTGGTTTTGGGACGTTAAACCCCACATATCAATCAATTATTTCAAACGACAAACGACGCCCAAAGAATACCCTTTCTCACAAAAAAAGCTTCAGACGACATTATGCGAAATGTGGAAGGCTCCGATGGGACGACAAGGTTCTATTCACCGAAATACTTGTGTAAGGCATTGCTTTCAATCTAAGCAACCAAAACAATTTTTTGGAATACATTTGACATACCCGTTAGAATGGCAAATATGTATGGCATAGAACCCACTGAATTCTATGCTGTGCCAGTTTTGGTATATACCAATTCAAGAAAGCAGCTAAGAGAGCACCCAGACAAAGGCAGCACGCAAACGGACGAGCGGATGGACGGACGGATGGATGGACGGATGGACGCCCTGAATGCACATACACACACTTCTCTACAGCAGTAATGTCTGTCGGTGCAAGAAACGGCGAAAAAAAGTGACATATCTGAAGGACTGTGTGCAAACAAAATCTTTCGCAAAATGCTAACATCGCAATGATTCTTTCTGCTTCTACCGGGGCTTCAAAGAAAGCGCTTCACATCTAAAAGCACGCACGCATTTTGTGTGCCGTTAATTTCCAGACTGTGGGCGGCTTCGGACGCGAAAGAGTAAGAAGATGCTTCTGGAAAAGTTCTCTCCTCCTGGCAGCAAGGAGTGTATTCTTAATCGCCAAGGTTTGCCGAAGAATGCGACAACCAAATGTAACAACCGTAAAGGGTACATGCTCTTGGTAGGCGGTAAAGGTGTTTCTTCACTATCGCCACCTTGTGACAATAATATAGAACTTTTAAAAGACATTCCTGTGAGCATAATTATTGCCCTGTAGTTACGAATATATCAACCCTAAAGAAAAAAGAACTTGCCATCACGATTGCATTTAAAGTGTTTGGTATAAACTTCATTGTGTGGTGTAACTTCTTACTTCCATACTTTAGCGCAGTTTTTCACGCCTAATATTAAATGACCGGTCTAAACGTGTAGCAGACTGATTCATAAGTTTGTATCGCACAGGATAATTTTTGATTTGGTACTACAAAACACAGATCTCTGTGTTGTGTGTAGCTCCCACGTGGGTACTCAGATGCCGAGCTCTCCAGCCAACTCGCGAGCTTGAAGCCATGTAAAACTTAGAGCCAAATGAGAAGAAATGCAGAGCAAACAAAGTAATAACAAGCCATATGCACCTTTCTTCGTTGCGCACCTTGTACTTGCACTCATGTTTTTTTTATATGGCCACGCGTATACAATACTAATGAGCCCACTTACCATCCTGTTGCCCCACCGCGGTGGTCTAGTGGCTAAGGTACTCGGCTGCTGACCCGCAGGGCGCGGGTTCGAATCCCGGCTGCAGCGGCTGCATTTCCGATGGAGGCGAAAATGTTGTAGGCCCGTGTGCTCAGATTTGGGTGCACGTTAAAGAACCCCAGGTGGTCTAAATTTCCGGAGCCCTCCACTACGGCGTATCTCATAATCATATAGTGGTTTTGGGACGTTAAACCCCACATATTAATCAATCAATTGCCATCCTGTTACCTGGTGTCTCTACAGTAAAGGGTTCAGGCATAACTAATGCGCAACTTTTTTACTTTGCTTGCAACGTTGACTTGTCAAACACACCTTTGGAACAGAAAGCATGGCATAAAGATATTACTTGTCTTTTCTTTGTGCTGCCTGAGTAAAGCTCAGATTTCCGCCCATTAAATATTGACATCAACGAAAGCGCTGCGCGTTTGCTGGTTCTACGAACAGTGTTGACATTATCAGACACGGCCTTATTCTTGCTCAAAAACGGCGAATGTAATCAATTTGTTAGAATCCCTAAAGTCACCGATGGTGGCAGAAGCCTTCGATAGGATCCCGATGTGGTGTACGGTGAGTTCGTCATCTCGCTTTATCTCGAAAGCACCGACCGAAGAAGCAACACCACCTCGGTGTGCCTTGTTACTGTAGCTATCTCCTTATTTCCTCGGTGGCTTCTCTATCTTATCTGAGAGCCCCAAACTTTGTTTCTGGAACGAGTGATCTTTTTATAAAACGCAAACGCCCCACAGTCACAGCAGTCATGACATGTGCTGCCAGCCTGAAGGCAGATTCTACTATGGTCCTTTTATAGTTCATAGCTAGGGAAAGAACTCTTTAGTGTTCTAAGCTTTTAAATATTTAAATATCTACAGGTTCCCAGCGTATATTAAGAAGAATGATTGGGCTACTCTGCCCATTTGACTTTGTCGTACGAGTCGATACCTTCTATGCTCAGCCCGGTCGGCTATTTTGAAGAATGCCAATAAATATTCCCTGTATACGTATTCTTTGCTTTATCCATAAAATACTGATAGTGCACCTTCTCTAACAATTTTTGAGCATGGTGTTTCAAAAAATACTGCGCATATTGCGTAGCTTCAGTTTTTGCTGGGATACTGGTTCTGTAGTTGCACAATTGAGAGGCATCGTATGGCCTCCTGTCCCAACCAAGCTTATGTAGATTCCACTGCATTTAAAAACAACTTCTAACTAAATACATTTTGCATATTCTGGTTGTTCATCATTAGCCTATTTGATCCACGCACCATTATTTTGTTTTTCACGAGTTGTGACCTGTGGCTGTTGGTACTTCGTCTTTTGCTGCTTCCCAGCTCTCAACAATGCCTTAACTTTGCCTTGCTGATTCAATCTTTAGACATCCTGGAAATTCTCCACAGCAACTATACGTAATCCAGTACATGCTTTGCTTTCTTTATATTTGATTTTACCAGACTGCATTGAGAGCATTTAAGGGTATTGCTACTCACCAATATTCTTCTTGCCTCGTAGGATTTATCACTATGATTGTAACTATCGAAGCACCCGCAAATGGTACGTCCCTTCATTAGATACACATCGCAAGGACAAGCTTTCCATTTACATCTAGCAAATGTAGGACAGCGGAACAGAATAGATAGATTTGATGTTCTTAACACTCATAGGCTACTTATTCTAACCACTTTCACTTACACCGTCTCATTGCAAAAGGCTACGCATATAATGCACTAATCTAAATGAATGCATTGGCTTCACTTGCAAAAAAAAGAACATGTATTTACGACTTCTGTCTTTTTTCTTCTAACTGGTTTGGTTATTCATTTAAAAGACTGACTTTCGGAGTAACAAACATTGAAAATCAGGGACTCTTAGCAACTGAAGCAAACAAGTAACACTCGTGGTTAAAGTTGAACAACGTTCGGTGGAACGGGGCTCTTATCCATCCTTTAAAACTCCCACTCTAGCATTGTTCTTGAAAATGTTTAAGAAAAGTAAGCACGTACAATTGCAGAAGGCACTATCTGAGGTGCCTCGTGGGCGGAAACTAAGTATGGAGTCAGCTCTGAATAGTTTTATCATGCATAAATTACACACACAAGTGCTACTGGGAGCGATGGCGATAAACTGCAAACGACATCACCCTCCACCATTTTTCTCGTGGCTGCACACTGCCCTTGTAAGCGTGAAACGAGGCGGATACTTGATATAATTGATGTACTCGTTAGGAGAACGGCTGAATATTTCATTTTCTCTATGAATTAGGTAATTTACACAAATGAAAGGGCAGAAGGGAAGTGATTCCTTCGACTTACAGCTTTCAGTTTTAAGATTTGCGTTCCCATTACTATGCAAAAGGAGGGAGACAGACGCAGAAAGGCTCAGGTCTTCTCGCTTAACAACAGAGCTAAATCATAGAGCGTAGTACGCTTGCATATTTCTTGAAGTGTATTTTCTTACAATGTCATATGTGTCGATTGAATGCACAGCGGAAGTAACCTGAACTGAGTGATTATCAGGAACAAGGTATTTGTTCCAAAGTTCATGGTTTCACAGGTTCACCGTGCGTTTTGAGCGACTCACCATTTAAACTGTGCCCTTCTTTCGATGCACCCCCCGATATACCTGCTTGACATGTCAAGTCCTATTATTTTTTGCGCGAGCCTGTATTCGAATGGATCCTTCTGCAAGAATAAAAAGACATAATTCTATGGCTCGCATCAGTGTTGTTGGTCAGAAAGGCTTAATTTTTGTTCATTACAATGTTGCTGTCGTACACAAAGCCACGTTATAATTATATTCACTAAACAGCAATAGGAAATATGCTGAAGTAGCGTTTTATTGAAAAAAATTAATGTTTCTTAACCATCTTTCTCAGAGCAGTGGCTTTGAAGTTGCACGGAAGCGTGCGGCCTATTTAGAAGCTTTGGATTCATTACCGTTAAGGTATACGCAATATTGATTCTGTGCCTTGGTGTGCCATGCGCGAAAATTTATTTATTATACTCAAACCTCACATTGAGCGCTTTTCTGCCGACTTCTCTTGAATGATGGCTTGAAATATTAAATTACAAATTTTGTGTTGTATCTTGCCTCCTTTTTGTATTCATGGCAGTGTAGCTTCAAACTCAGTCCTCGGAACGAAAGAAAAAAATTGGGCCCGTATTTCAATGTCACACTGCAAATGTCGTTGCCCCGTTGCGGTAGTTTAGTAGCTGAGGTATTCGGCTGCTGACCCGGAGGTCGCGGGATTGAATCCCGCCTGCGGCGGCTGTATTTTCTATAGAGACGGTAATGTTGTACGCCCGTTTGCTCATGTTGGGTGCACGCTAAAGAACCCCAGGTAATCTAAATTTCCGGAGCCCTCCACTACGGCGTCTCTCGTAATCATATTGTGGTATTGGGACGTTAACCGCCACATACTAAATGTCGTCGAAAGAACAGAATCTTGCGTCTGGAGAGTGAGCAAAATGTTTATGAAAGACGATAGTCTTTCGTGGGGACCTTCGACGCAAAAATTTTGGTCTGTCTGTCTGTCTGTCTGTCTGTCTGTCTGTCTGTCTGTCTGTCTGTCTGTCTGTCTGTCTGTCCACTTCTAACAGCACTGAGTATTCGGAACAGCTGACCCCATCCCCAACGCCCACCTATGTTGCTCAAGATTCAGCGTTCATACTTGTGCAATTGTCGATTTAAAAGCAATTATTGCGCATGTCTGAAGCACCATAACAACACGCATGTAATCTGCATGTGCACCTTTTACTAGAAAAGCCACACATAAGTAATTTTAAGGACCGTAGCGCTTATCACGCTACGCTGACCATGCAACGCTTGCACGGAAACGCGAGCGTTTCCAACGCTTTGCTAAATCGAGATGGTGGTGGTACCTACCCGTCGCCTTGCGTTCTACACCTTATCACCACTGAGACTGGCGCGCACACCCGTCTCAAATCCACGCGCTTTGTTTTTGAAAAAAAAAACTGCCAGAAGGCGCCCATGTCTCACGTGTGACCTGACCTGATGCGCTCGTTCACCTCCGCTGCACGCTCGAGGCACTCTAATGCAGCACCTCCGGAATACCATTCACCGATTTTCTTGAGCAGAACATCAAATAAATGTTTTCTTCTCTCTCTACACACACAAGACTGTCGTCTTTCGACGACATTTGCAGAATAAATGCAGTTACGGGGCATATTTTTTGGAAAAGCTATCTTAAAAAACAAAATGCGTGGCGTGCGCGCCCGTCTCGGAGGTTATAAGGTGTAGAACGCAAGGCAACGGGTAGGTGCCACCACCGTCTCGTCTTAGCAAAGTGTTGGAAACACTTGCCTCTTCGTGCAAATGTTGCATGGTCAGCGCGGCCTGAAAAACGCTGTGGTCCTCTTGATTATTTATGTATGCCTTTCTAGTAAAAAGCACACATGCAGAATATTGACGTGTTGTTATGGTGCCTCACATATGCGCGATATTTGCTTTCAATTTGGCAATCGCACAAACATGAACGCTGAACCTTGAGCAATTTTGGTGGGCCCTGCAGATGGGGTCTGCCGTTTGGGGTATCGTCTGCTGTTTTCTAAGGTACCATTAAGGATAGACAAACAGACTAATGGACAGACAGACAGACAGGCAGACAGACAGACAGAGAAACAGACAGACAAACAGACAGACAGACAGACAGACAGACAGACAGACCAAGATTTTTGCGTCGAAGATCCCCAAAAAAGGCTATCGTCTATAAAAGGCGGGGGGAGGAGGGGAGCCTAAATCATGCAACATATCATTGTGATTCCATTGTACTCAATGTATCCTAAAATAGTTTTGTGATCGCAGATTCATGACGTAATGAACTCCGATACTGCGGTCAGTTGCTCTTTGTATCTAGAAGTTCCCCAAGGTTAATTCGCAACAACGCCGTTATTGCGTGTCTGTGAGAGCCACGATAAAACTTTTTGGAAGGACGTTTACTGGCATTTACAGTGAGCTTTTGCATTGATGCCTTAAAAGTTTCTTATGCATCCACGAATGTGATCTGTCGATGTGCGGAATGAGTTATCAAAAGAGAACAGTGACGCCAAACCAGCCAGCTATGAGAGTCAAAGACTGCCTCGCTCGCTGTACGGTGCATGGAAGGCTGGCCGGACCTAACAGAGTGAGTCTAGCTGCATTTTGACGTTTTATGGACTCAATTACTTTTCTGTGGGTCCTTTCACCAAGCACACGTGTTTTAACATTGAGACAATGGTGCAAAGAGCAGCTGATGTAAAATAATGGTGGCGGTGAAACTCCGCTTGCAAAACAATGTTCACACTGGTGCACGAGGCTGCCTTGGGGTGCAACAGCCCCACGCGATGGCGTTTGGCCCTCCCATGCTTCGTTCAAAAGCCAAATGTTTGGGAAATTCCTTCTGCTGTAACTGACCACGCCCACACTGTGCCTATATACATTGGCATTTAACGGCTGGGCTTCACATTTTTGGCAGAGACACAATTGTTCCTGGCCACCTAATTAGTATCTCGACGGTGAAAAGCTCACGTAATGTAGCTCCCTTTACTTTCACGAAAAAAACAAAACAAAAAAACGCCCGGCTTGCACAGTAGGCGCAGCACAGTCAGAGAGAAAACTAGGAGAGCGGCCTTTCAGAGCCTTTTCAAAACACTCATTGGGTGACTATGGCAACCACACTTGCTTGGTACTCGCTAGAGCATTAATAATTAATTCTTAAGTTGTAGGCCGGCATTCGCTATGCTATTTTTCGTCATTCTTCTGAGAAGCGTGGTATGCATTAAATATTTGCAAGGAACTTTGTGCCAATTACTCATGCAGTGGATGACAGCAATGAGGAATTATGGTTGAGGTGCGTATGCACCACAGTTAATAGGAAAATAAAAACAAGCTTTTGTAATGGGTTGGAGCATTGGACGGCCCACTCGTTACTCTATTCGCACTGTGCGACGACTGGTTGATCTTTCGCTGTTGTAAAACGTTTTATAGGTCGTATTAACGCAATTGCTTTCCCGATGTCAAGCCTGCCTAAGGCAAGTTTGACAAGTCACAAGCACCGGTGTTGCTCAGCGATAAAATACTGGGCTGGCCCGCAGCGGACCAGGATTCGAGTCCCACTGTGCTATTGGTGCTAGGTCATGCCTGCCTGAGCCAAGTTTGACAACAAGTTACAAGCACCAGCGTGATTCAGTGGTCGAATATTAACCTTACACCCAGCGAACCCAGGTTCGAGCCCCACTTTGTCCTTGGTGCAAGGTTCTTTTTTCTAATTTCGCGTAATGTGGTTACGGGCACCGGCTGCGATGGCGGACAACATGCAACTGCGCGTGACCCGAAAAGTGATCTTATAAAAGCATTCGCTGTAAAAAGACTGCATTTTCCGTGTAGAGCAATGACATTGAGAAGCGTTGCGTGAAGTGTGGAATGTGGCGTGTGGAGCATCCAATAAATTTCTCTAGACTTAACTACCGACAGTAACACTTCTCTCGGTGGTATAAGGCCTGGAAAAACCGCGTTGAGTGCACACTGCTTTAAACACTTGGCGACTTTGTGGCAGACAAAACTTGAGGACGTTCTGAGAAATCATGGTGGGTCAAGTGAAGGGTGTAAGGCATGAATAAGTGTAAAAAAGAACGGTTTTTTTAACGTCACTCGTAGCGGTATTGCTTGATTGTTCAGCGAACTGGGAATGTGGGAGTAAACACAGACACAAAGCAAAGAGTAGGCACACAGCACAAGCTCCCGTGCAGGGTGCCTCCTCTTTGTTTTGTGTCTGTGTTTACCCCGGAACTCCCAGTTCGCTGAACAATCATAAATTACCAACTAGCCCACCTTTCCATCCTATTGCGGTATTGCTTGTCGAACGTCAATTGTGGTTACATGCCTGGCAGTGCAATTAACACAACGCATTAAAGTATGAATATTTACTTTTATCGATCTTGGAGGTACTGTCTAGGGTTTCAGTCTTCGCAAGAATAGGCTAACGATTTGTGTTTTCACTTTCACTTCGTTTCAATAGCAGTGGCATCTGGGCTGTTAGGTCGTGTGGAACAGCAGCAGGCCTCAGTTAATGAGCTAACTGTATAAGCCAGTGCAGTTAACGAGGAAAGAAAAGCCCAATATGTATGTTGAAAGGTACAGACATCTATATTGAGGAGTTGCGTAGAAATCTACAAAAAAACTCTTCAAAACAAACAAAGAAACGTGTCCGCATCGTAACACTTGCTTCAAGGCCTGCAGACTATGTCATCGCTGAATGATTCGCGTAAAATTGATTCCCACAATGCATATGAACTCCGGATTGTTTTGACTTCACCGCCTTTTTCTCTAATAAATAAAGAAAAATACAAGAATTTATACGATCTTTCTCTTAGACACAGAAGCACATCATAAATGATTTTATTACAGACGACCGGTGGTGTAGCGAAGGGTTGCACATTGAGCCCGAGCCCCCCCCCTCTCCTGAAAACGTTTTTTGGTATAGAAATTGAGCGAGAAAGACTATATAAAACGGTGCCCACCCACCCCTGTGAAAAACTTCTGCCGGCATCCCTGCGAATGTCCGCATCTTTCTGCTGTTTTCACGTACGTCACCTGTTGTGCTCGTGTGGGCTAATATTGAAACATTGCGCACAAAGGGTATGTTGGTTACACGTTCTGCACAAAAATCCTCTCGTCGTGATCAATTTTCGCATGATGAAGCCTATTGTATACAATAAATATAGTATCTTTAGGCTAGTGTAAAGACAGGAAAGCGTAGAACACGACTATGCACTGAGAAATAATTGTTCCTGCCGAAAGGCAAACAACTAACGTTTGCACAAACAATGAGTCCCCACAACACCGCGTGACACCCCTTCTCTGGAAAGTGTGCGGCATTGGTCATGCGAACAGTTTGGAGCACTTTCTGTGGACCTATGCTCTGTCACAGCTCACCCTCACTTTGCAATCCTTTTTTTTCTCTCTGACAAAAGCATTTGCATCTAAGCCTTTCGATCGATATTCGTTTTCCCGAACGCATCCAGTCGCCTTCCGACAGCCTCGCATACAGCGGCTTTAACGGCGTTCTCTGGGAATGCTGTACTTTGCAGTGCCACACTAATTAAATGATCGCACAACTGTTGGCGTGAGCATGGCTGCATACGCGTCAAGCGGTGCTATAGCTGCCAAGCTAATGAACATAGTCCAAGTTGTCGTATATCAAGAAACAATAACAAGTTGACTACGTTTGTGGAGACACATTTCATTTTCGTCTTATACTGATTCACAATATGGAAGAATAAGCCTTTTTTTTCTCAAGTACTTTTTTGTCACGTGTACGTATGCATTTTACCAACGTCGTTCCCGGAACGGAAAGGTCGTCAATGATGTCTTGGTGTAAGTGTCAGTGTAAAACACGTTCGTGTTTAGAAAAAATGCACATGTCACTTCTTTCTCTGCATCTGTCTTCTTGTGATCACCCTTTGTTTGTGAGCTTTGCTGCGAATCAGCAACTAGGGCAACTCCATTTGGGTGAAAACAGAGTGAACAAAGAAAGCGAACTGGAAAGAGAAAAGGCGAGAAGATTAACCAGACACACTTCCGGACGGATAACCTACACTAGGGGATAAGGAAGGACAATAGAAAGATCAGAAAAAGAGAGGAAGTAAGAAAAGGGCGACATCCCGAAAAATGTCGCGGCACAAAACTATTCTGGAAACGCACGTATCGCAGAAAGGGACAATTTTTGTCGTAAGGCGACATTTCAACAACCCTAAATGAAAGGAATTCCAATAAGAACAAATGCGGACCCTAAATGGTCCACCAGGCCAGCTGCCGGGCGAAGAAGAAACGACATACTTGAGAACTTTGTAACAAGAAAACCAAGGAATGTAGTAACCCACCTAGCCCACACAAGTGAACTCTGCATCGTTTTACGAGAAGCACGTCGTACACATTCTGCTAGAGATCCGCGTATTGTGCACGGAGGAGTTTACTCTCAGCGAGCTGACCGCAGTGCTCAACAACCGCACGAAGCGGTCTGCCCCGGGAGTGGACGGCCTCACCTACCAGGTGCTGCGCAACATTGACCCCTCCACGCGGCCCCGGTTGCTGGAGGCCTACAACGAAGTGTGGCGCACAAGTCAGGTGCCTCCTGGCTGGAAAGAGGCGCTCGTGGTGCCCATCCTGAAGCCAGGAAGCCGGCCACGGAGCTTTCATCCTACCGGCCAGTGTCACTTACCTCGGCCGCAGGGAAAGTCATGGAAGCCATGGCATTGCGACGCCTTCGCTGGATTGCCACCGCAACCAACGCATTCCCTCCCGAACAGAGCGGATTTCGCCCAAGGCGCTGTACGTTCGACTCACTGGCCGACGTGATCGCCACCCTCGAGGAGGCCAAGTACCGCGGCGATTACGGCATCCTCGTGCTGCTCGACGTGAGAAGTGCGTTTGACTGTTTGCCCCACGCATCGATTTTTGACGCACTTCGTGACCTCGGTGTGTGCGGGCGGATGTTTGACTACCTGGAGAGCTTCTTGGGCGACCGCACTCTTCGCGTTCGTGTTGGCTCCACAATCAGCGGTCCCCACTCCGTCACCGCAGGCGTACCCCAGGGCAGCATATTGAGCCCTTTTCTGTTCAATCTGGCTCTTGCCAAGCTGCCCGACTACATCCCGTGCAACACGGCGTGTGAAGTACATGTGGCGATTTACGCCGATGACATTGCGCTGTTTGCCTGCGGCCCCGGTCGCCACCGGGCAGCCCTTCTCGAGTCCCTCCAGGTGGCCATCGACGCGGTCGACGCATTCCTGAACGGGGTTGGACTGGCGCTCGCCGCCTCCAAGACGGAGGCACTGCTCGTCCACCCGCGAGCGTCGACACGCCGCTCCACGCCTCGGCTCTCACTCCGGGGCCTCCCCATCGAGTGGAGCACGAAGGTGCGCTACTTGGGGGTGACCATAGACCACCGGCTCAGCTGGCGACCGGCCGTCAACGATCTGCGGACGAGCAACCGCAAGGTACTCGGCGCCGCACGCAGTCTCCTCGCGCGAGGTCACGGCTGCACCCCTGCCCTTGCCCTGCGAGTCTACAACGCAGTCGCATCGGCACGCGTGATCTACACTGCAGCAGTGGCTTCGTTGAGTGCTTGCCAGCTAGCTGCCTTGGACGCGGACCATCGCAACGCCGTGCGGGAGTACTACGGACTTCCCCAAACCTCCCAGGTGGGCCACACGCTCGCCGAAGCGGGGGAAACTCCCATCTCCCTGCGGGTGACCCAGCGGACACTAAATCATGTACTGCGGCTGAAAACCACAAGGCAGGGGCAGCTCCTTGTGAACAGGCTATATGCTCTACCTCACTCATCCATGGGGCAGCGGGCGAGTGAGCTCTTGACGGTTGTGCCAGACATGCAGTACCCCAGCTGGCTGGCTATCCCACCCTACCGCCACACCCCTCTGGTGATCACCAAGACCATTGGCGGCATCAAAGCGAAGGCGCGCACCCCGCTGGCAGCGATGCAGCAGGAGTGCTCCGCCCTCCTTCACGAACAGCTGAACGGCCGGCTGCTTGTTTACGTCGACGGGTCAGTGCTTCGCGACGGCTCCGCGGCCGCCGCCTGCGTTGTGCCATCAGTCGGCGCGGTTCTCAAGTGCCGCCTCCCCTCCCTCGCCTCCTCCACTGTGGCGGAACTCGCCGCTATAAATTTGGCAGCCGATTTCCTGAGTGAGCGGGCACCCATGAGCGCTGCAGCCATCATCTGCGACTCCCGGGCGGCCTTGGCCGCGATCTCGCGCGAGGAAGACGGCAGCCTCCTTGCGCAGAGAGTTGCCCGGAAGCTACACGCCGTGCAGCAAACGGGCTGCGACCTTTCGCTGCACTGGGTGCCTTCGCACATCGGAATACCCGGCAACGAGGCGGCCGACTGTGCCGCGAGGGATGCGCACGACCCCGACACCGGCGTCACCAACTTCGTGTGCTCCGCGGATGCCGGCCGTCTCCTCACCGCCCGCTACGTGCGCGAGCGTCATCCCGACCCTCGCGTAGCAGCTGGAAAGCCGCCGCGGCGGCTCCCTCTCAAGGGACTCCCAAGACGAGACCGCGGTTTCCTTCTCCGTCTCCGCACCGGAGACAACTACACCGCCGAGCGAAAACATCGGCACTCCGGGCGTGGCAGTCCATACTGCATGGACTGCGGAGACCTGGAGACTCTGGACCACCTTTTGCTTCATTGCCCGGCTGGTGACGCGAGCAGACAGGTGATGCTCGCAACGTACGGAGCTCTCGGCCTGCCTCGGACAACAACTGAGCACCTCTTGTTCCTGAACAGTGGCCGCGCGCATATCAAGCGTGCCCTTTCAGCGCTGCTCGACTTTGTAGACGGAAGCGGACTGCGTGAGCGAATTTAGAGAATTCGCGCCCCGTGATTTTGGTAGACGATCTGTGCGTCCCCCCCTTCCTTTGCTCGCTCTCTCCTTTCTCTTTCCTCTCTTCGCTCAAGTCTATTATCCCCCATTCCCCTTCCCATGTGAACCACTGCTGAGGTGTCGCACTTAGCTGCAGACAGTTGCGGGGTTCACTTTTCTTTTCTTTTCCAATTTTAAGAACCACTTCCCCCACATTATCCTCGCAAGGAGCACTCCTCGTTCTTTCCCCTCGGTGGTGCCTCATAGCTGTCTCAGCCAAATGCGCAAGGTATCCGAATGAGCAGCCATGCGCGCGCTGATAGCTCTCCCGTATTTTCCGGTTTGACTCCACATCCGATCTCGCACCTTGCAGATTCGTTGAGAACAACTCACTTTACTGTCAACCATTTTTCCTCCTCAGCACATTCATTCTCCGTGTTTTTCGCGTGTCAGGTGAAGTGCTGTGATTGTGCACAAATTCAATATATTGCAGGAATTAAGAAATTTTATTATTTTCACAAATTCAAGTTATTGCACCTCAGTATACAGAAGGAGGTTCCGGAGTCCGAATGTGAGTTGCGACCTTCCGTACATAGTAAACATGAAAGAAAAATTGACTGTAGCATCAACAGTAAGGAAAAAATGTATATGCATTTTGAGAGCATACATATCGCATTTAATATTCAATGCTTTTTGTTATAAAGGATTACTAAAGAAGATTGGTAGATTCCATGTACAGTGAGAATAAATGATTTGCGATGCGTGAATGAGAGAGATGGATATATGTCACTCTAAAATCAGCTCAATATTACGAGGTGAACGTGAATTATGCCTTACATAACTTCCGTGTCATGATTCTCATGCTTTCTCTTGGTATTTGTGTTCGTCGTCTATTCACGTCACGCAATAACAAATTTGGTATATCTGAAGCTATCTAGCGGCTGAAGTACTTGGCTGCTGACCCACAGGTCACGGGTTTGAATCCCGGCTGCGGCGGCTGCATTTCCGATGGAGGCGGAAATGTTGTAGGCCCGTGTGCTCAGATTTTGGTGCACGTTAAAGAACCCCAGGTGGTCGAAATTTCCAGAGCCCTCCACTACGGCGTCTGTCATATTCATATGGTGATTTTGGGACGTTAAACCCCAACTATCAATCAATCCATCAATATCTGAAGCTAGCGAAACAGCCGCGAACACGGTATGAGTGTAGCATGTAGCCATGTTTTACATCACACGCACGTGACGACAATCATGTTTGGATCCGTCATTTACCTTTGTCATCTCTACACGTCCCGGAATACTAAATTTGGTATATGTGAAGCTTTAGAAATGGCCACGACTGCATCATGAGCATGATATAAATGTTTTTAAGGCAGCGTATGAACAATGTTTTCCACGTAAATTAGCGAAACGAGCTCGGAAAGCCCGTAAGCCATGGGTCACGGGGGAACACCTCAAGAGCATGAAAGAAAAAGACAAACTGTATCAAATCTTTATGAAAACAAGAGCTCTAACAGATTTACACGCTTTTAAGCGCTTCAGGAACCAACTGAACAAACAGCTCCGAGAAGCGAAACAAATTTACTTAAGCAATCTTTTCACCCCAGAAGTCCTTAAAAAGCCACACCTTATGTGGAAACGATTGAACACTGTGCTACACGGTGACCCCCAAGAACAATCCACTTTATCAATTAATAGTAACGGCGAAGCATTAACGAATGCACGCTTGGCGAATTCCTTCAACGACTTTTTCACATCACTTGTGAATAGTAAGCACGATCCGAATTGCATTCAATATTTAACAGCACCGATACAGAAAAGCGCATTCTTGTGTCCGACTACTGTGCATGAAATTATAACATCTGTTTTGTCACTAAAAAACAGTATGTGTACGGATGTTCATGACTTCCAAATCAGACCTATAAAATTTGTAATCGATATTATCGCACCAATTCTGGAACATGTTATTAACCTCATGTTTTCTGTTGGCACATTTCCCAAACAACTACAGATGTCAAAGGTAACTGTAATATTCAAGGGTGGTGACATCAATAATTTCTCCAATTACAGGCCAATTTCAATTATTCCAGTCTTTTCTAAATGCATTGAGAAATTGATATATAAACGCATGTCCAGTTTTTCAACGAAGCATAGCATTATTACGCCTTGCCAGTTTGGCTTCCGGAAGGGATGCTCCACTGAGATGGCTCTATTGCGCCAAAAGGAACTTATCTTACAATCTTTCGAAGATCATCTCTGTACACTAGGCATATTCATTGACTACTCAAAAGCATTTGACTCAATTAACCACGATTCCTTGTTTGAGAAACTGCAGCATTATGGCTTTAGAGGCACTTTCTTAAAACTTATAATTTCTTACTTTAATCATCGCCACCAGCAAGTCACTATTAATGGTTTTGTATCCGAATTCAAACCAATTAAGGCTGGTGTACCTCAGGGTAGCATTTTGGGCCCATTGCTCTTTAATTTATATGTGAATGATATAGTAAATATTTGTGCTAATACTAAATTTATCATTTACGCAGATGATACAAGTGTTTTTATTACAGGACGTGACCCTTCAAACCTCATTGAAAAAGGCAATGTCGTCCTAAATAAAATTCACACTTGGAGTATCGCCAACTCTTTGAACCTAAACGCGGCTAAAACGAAAGCTGTTATATTTCGGCCTCAAAACAAAACACTGGGCATCACAAACAGTCTAAAGTTAGGTACATCAACTATAGAATTATCACGCGTTGCTAAAAGCCTGGGAGTCATTTTTGAAGAGCATATGACGTGGACAGATCAAGTGAATGCCACCTTAAATAAACTTTCAAAAACTGTAGGTATATTGTCAAAGTTCCGTTACGTCCTGCCTCAAAACATAAAATTGTTAATTTATAAATCACTATTTTTGTCTAACTTATCTTATTGTCACTTAGTCTGGGGCACGACCACCAAAACCAACGTTCAGAAATTACACAAACTTCAAAAGAAAGCCATTCGTAACATCGTTAGTGCCGCATACGATGCCCACACGGAACCGATTTTCAAGGCTCTGCACTTATTTCCAGTACATGAGCTCTATCACACAATTTTAAACAATCGCTATAAGTCGGCTACAAAAAATAACGACACATTTTTCACAGAATTGTCGGCGCTAACTCGCGCTGAACATGTGCGAATTTTGAGGACTCGTGAAGTCTGGAGATTACCAAGACCACGAACCAATTACGCAACACAGATGTTGAAATATCAGCTACCGCTACTACTTAACATATCCGAAAAACATAAGTAACACTTCCGCGTACTCAATTCGCATGTGTATGATGATAAATGTACCTGTGAATCTCTCTCTCCCCCTTCATTTTGAACGAGTGCATCTCAGTATTGTGTACATTTTTCAGTTCCACTAGCTCGCTTATGTTGTTGCACTGAAGATAACTGTTATGTGCCCGTTTTTGCCTTTGTACGCTACGATTGTACGCCACTCTGTACGCCACGTTTGCCAAGCCCGGGGGTACGGACCCTGTCAAGCCTCATCTATGGCTTTTTGTCCGTACCCACCAAGCTCCACTGAATGTCTTTGAAGCTGAAATAAATCATGATTATGATTATGATTATATATTCTCTTATTCTTACATGACACGCATGTCGTAGTTATCATGTTTGCACCAGTCATAAGCCTTCATCTTTTATTCACGTCACATAACACCAAACGTGAAGCTAGCGACATGGTCGTGAGCGCTTCATGAGCGTCGTTTGTAGCCATTTTCATAGATGACACGCATGCCATGATTATCATGCTTTCACGTGTTTTTTACCTCTGTCGTCTATTCGTGCAATGTAATACCAAAATTTGTATATTTCAAGCTAGCCAAATGGCCGCGAGCGTGAATTCAGGGTGTTACACTGTCAAGTTCTTACATGACATGCATGTCAGGCTTATCATGTTTGCACCAGTCATATACCTTCATCATTCATGCACGTTCCTTAATACGAGACTTGGTATACGTGAAGCATAGTCCTGACTTACATGACATGCCTGTCACTCATGTTAGCCATGTAGTCATACCATACCAGTTTTGCAATATGTCATGCCAACAAAACCACCGCAACAGCAGCAAGACCATTATATATACATCATAGCATTCATGACATACATGCCATGATTATCAGGTTATGGCTGATCCCTTATGCTTGTCACACAGTGATGTTATGCCATATCAATTTTGGTATAAATGTCATTACCGAAAAAACAGGAAAGCTAAATGTCATTAGGTTCGTAGGTGGCTGATCAGTAGAATAATGAACGGAAGGGTGGACGGGTGGTTAGGTGGACAGATGGATGGATGGATGGATGGATGGATGAATGGATGGATGGATGGATGGATGGATGGATGGATGGATGGATGGATGGATGGATGCGGGGCCAAAGTCACCGGAGCTCGCAAAGAAATACTTCGCTTTTAAAAGCAGCACTGTGCGGATAGCTCCTGTTAGCCTCGCTGCACGCACATAGATTTCCCAGTCTCTCTATAAATGCTTTGTATTGTCTTCACAGTAACCTATCGTGGTACTCGAAATAACTCCTCGCTTGCACCATGACGATAGTCTTAAAGCTCGTGTTCTCAGATTTGGGTGCGCGTGACAGAACCCCAGATGGTTGAAGTTTCCGGAGCCGTCCACTACGGTGTCTGCCATAATCATATGGTGGTTTTGGTGCGTGAAACCCCACATATCATAATCAGCAGTAGTCTTGAAATCCTAGCGCAATCACATCCCGCGGTACGCTGTGATTAGTGACCACAGGGTGTTAAAAAAGGGAAAGGGTCGCTTATGCGTTCGCCTAAGACGATTCAAAGGTGAAATCCAGTTTCTGCGTCGTGGTTTTCTTCGCACTTAGCTATACTGGCTCCGAGTGGCATAATAATTGTTGGCGTTTAACGTCACAAAACCATCATAATTTAATTGAAAGCGCCGTAGTGGAGCCATGTTCAAATTGCGACCGCCGTGGGTTTATTACTTGTATCTAAATATCTAAATTTAAGAACACGCGACTCAAGCATTTTTTCCTCCATGAAAAATCCAACCTCCGAGGCCGGGATTCCATCTCGCGACCTGAAGGTCAGCAGGCGAACGCCTTAGCCACCAGGCCACTGTGGGGAGCACGTTATCTCTAATGTTAGGCCGAACTAAAGTGGCATCTTGATGTCGCACCCAACTAATAAAAGCCGCATTCAAAATGTTTTAAAAACCTAAACTGTCTGGGTCAGAATAACGTATACTGTCATTTCATTGCTACCGCAACTGCATTGCGTTGTCCAAGAAAGTGTAAGACCGGAAACGTTGCTGTGACGCTGGACATTGCGCTGTGGAGCGCCAACACATTCAGGAGGAAATGCGCAATTTCGAACGGTTGTTCCCGGTTTCCGCAGATGGGTTTGCGAATTGTGCGAACATTGGTGCAGAGCACAAGTATTGACGTATAATTTTACGAAACTACGGGCGCTACAAAACAACGCTTCTACAGCGACGCGAATCGAAAATTTACCTGATAAATGGGCACTCGTGCTTGAATGCCTCGATTTGTACCGCGTGAAAACGCCAACAAAATCGATGTTTTTCCGCCGATTGCACGTAACAGCGCTTCCGAGATATTCGCAAAGATGGACTCTACTAAATCAAGCGATGGTTTTAAGTGGCACCAACTGCATCCATGCAGAAGCCTCCAGAGATGGCGCACTGTGGATATTTGTTCTCTTCAAACCCGCGGAGAAGCGTTTTTTTTATTTATCAATTCTTTGCGCCACAGCATTTTTGTGAATATTCTCGGAGTACAATGCACCATTCGTGGAGATACCGGTGAAGGCGGTCAAGCGAGCACAGATGGAACTGCCGCATTTTCCGCTCGACGACTCTGCGTCGCTTCTCTGTCGTGAAGAACGACGTTCTGTTGTATGGATCCACCAAGCTTTCGTTCAAGCCATGTTCCTCGCTCTTGTTCTACAGCGTTTTTTTTTTGTCATGAGCCCCGAGTGACATTATTGTTTCTGTTCATAGCACTGTCGGTGTACCACTTCATCCCGCTTTTGTAACATCTTCAAATCTTGTAAAAAGCACCAATCCGTGATTCTAGTTTGGGATAAAAGATATCTTAACTACATATGATAAAGGAAGTTTAGGTTTATTTGACCTCTAAATAAAGCGATGTTGAGATAACAATCGGATATTAGTGGAACGGGCTCATTGAAAGAATATTAATAATATGTAGGGCTTTACGTCCAAAAACCATGATATCACTATTACAGGCACCGTAGCGGAAAGTTCCAGCAATTCAGACAACCTGGTGTTCTTTACCATGCATTGATATCGCCGAGTACACCGTCCCCTACCACTTCGCTTGCTTTGAAAATCAACCGACGAAGCCAGGCTCGAACCCCCGACTTTTGGGTCAGCAGATGAGGAACATCGCCACTGATCTACTGCGGCAGACAATTCATGGAAAGATTGTCACGATTGATGGATGGATTGATTATATAAGCGTCTCTTTCATAACGGGGCTGTGAGAAGTGTTTTTCGTCCACCAGGCTGGACGAAAAAGAGATCTTCTTCTCTTTTTATGTTGCCTGATGCTTTGTCTGCCTCCATGCACTACATATTACTGTAAAAAGGAATGTAAATTTCTAGTCAAGTACTCTGCCCATTACTGCAAATGTCCTTATTATCACTACTACCGATTGTCTTTCCTACTGTATTTATTTATGTATCGATTCTACTGTATTATTTATTTATCAATTTATCTATCTATCGCACAGTCGATATTGATCGAAAGACCCTAAACCAGCTTTGAAAGCTCAGAGAGCTAAAGAGTGCATGGACATTATTGAATAGAAATGCCTTTCCCTGCGTCGAAGATTAATCTTATTTTCCGGAAGCCTTATTGCCGTAATGCATTCCTTTAGCTCCTTACGCAGATACTCGAACGTCTCTGAATTCTTCTAATGGAATTAGAAGTGAATACACAGTGAAAAGCGTTTACATTCTGCACAGTGTCATCAAATTTGTGGGAAAGGACCAAAAATTGTCTGCAATTGGCTCACCCACTCTGAGACCGTATTTCAGAGCTGCACTGGTGTTTTCTTTCGCAGTACACACACACAAAAGAAGAAACATTAGCCATTGCTTAGCACACAAATTAAAAACACACAAAAAGTTTTCGATTTGCTCTACCCAACGATGTATAATTTCCAACTCGGGCACCCATCAGTTCTTGTTAAAAAATAAAAACAGAATGACAGATAAAAAAGTTATGTCTACGTACAAACGCACACAGTCATAGCAAGAAAACAGACGTCACAGAATGCACTGCGCAGCTTCTGCCCTATTTTTGTGACGCAGTTTTTTTTTTGCACGAGGACACGCAGCTTTACTCACAATGATCCAAAGGGGTGGATCAGCAAGTGGTCAGGGTAATATTACTGCAACTTCATTTAAGATTACCCTTGCTGCTTCGGTATACTATTCTGGTTTTCAACGCATTCTTCAGGAAGTTTTGTTAGTCAATATATGGTTCTAATTTTTTTTTATTTGAACAATAAAACTTGTAAAGCCAAGGCCTTTCATGTTCACATAAAGAACAAAAAATACAAAACGGGGCATAAATCATAGTAGTTACGCCAGCACGATATACAAAACTTATATATGCAGCGTGTCCTTACAATATCTTAAGAGTGGTCAAAATCATGAAATATAATAAAATATTTTAAACCTCTAAACTAAACGTATATTTGCGCTGATGGCTTCTGTGCGCAAGTATACAATGAAGAGTTTTCGAAGCTTTTTGGGTAGAAATCTCTTGCCTGTTAACTTGTACAATAATATCGATTACTTCTTGAAGGTCAGATTAGCGAGAAAATGGGATAAAGATATACGGAGAATACGAGTTTTTGTTTACCCAAACAAAACTCGAAAGTTGAGCGCTCATAATATTGCAAGGCAACCAAAGAGAGACAATTATTCGGTGTACACGCACCTTCCTCCCCACGTTCTTCAAAAGCTAATATGCAGAAGTCGAGAAGGATTTCTTTTTCGCGCTGCCTTGCGCCGCCAGTAGAAGCCCATTTCTATGCTGGTTGTATATTTAGCTTAGGCGGTTTCTACAAGTACTTCACAATGCGCTGTCAGTCTTTTAAAAAGCTGCTGTACGCAGTTCATCGTGCTTGCCTTTAGACGACCCACCCAGAGACCAGGCCTCTTCGCCGGGGGTGTTTGTGAACCAGGAAATTTCCAGGAAATTCGCTCAGCATCTCAGTTTAGTGGGTGCATCTGGCAGAGTATTTTTTTGCAGATTTCTCAAGAAGTTGCCATCGATTGAATTGAAAGGCGTTTAGAAGATTGGCAGTCAGGGCCCTAGTCTGTTGTGTTTCTGCTCTCGTATACCCGCGCTCTTTTTAGGGGCGAAACTCCTTATAGCGGCACCAGTTCGTCCCCCGTAGTATGTAACAAGTATAACATTTTGACCTTCAAGGTGGTGCCGGTGAGAGACTTCTTCTATGCATTGTTGAACAATAAAAAATAGTGCTCAATGTACATGTTAGTGGCTGCTAATAGAGAATGAGAGACAGGAGCATTCGGCTTTTAGTTAAAGGGCAGGCTGCGATCACCATTAGCAGCTATTGGCATGTACATTGAGCACTATCTGACAAGAAAGGGTTCCTACGTTACACTCGCTGGGTGTAACCTCCTTAGCTTTACAAAGGTTTAGCGAGCGTTGAGCCGCAGTGCCATGAATACAATGAACTTGTATATACCATGAATGAACTCGAGGTGGTTAAAAATGGGAAGTAGATACGAAGCGCAAGCCGTAAGAAAATAAAAGCCGAATTTTCCGCCTCTCATTTTCCATTAGCAGCCATTGGCATGTACATTGAGCACTATCTGACTGAAGAAGTTTGCTACGTCATACTCGCTGGGCATAACCTCCTTGGTTTTCGAAAGGTTTAGCGAGCGTTCGGCCGCAGTGCCATGAATACAGTGAACTAGTATATACCATGAACTCGAGGTGGTTAAAGGTGGGAAGTGGACCCGAAGCGCAAGTCGTAAGAAAGTGTGCATGTGCCACCTCTCGTTTAGTGCTTCCAATGTCCGCTGGATGGCGGTGCTTCTATATGGGGAATATATGATGAAAAGATGCGAGATGGTGGTACTTGGAGTGTTAAATTGATGGACGAACGGACACAGACAGATGCATACATGGACGCATGAACAGACGCAGGGGCGGCTGCATGGACGAACGCAGGGACGGACGCAGGAACCGATGCACGCACGGACGGGCTGATGGACGCATGGACGGTCACACTGACGGACGCATGGACGGACGGAAGGAAGAACGAATGGATGGACGAATTCTTCGCCCCACTCTCCATCACTGGCTCCGTGGATATTTCATTTCATTTATTTATACTGTTAGCCCAGAAGTGGGCCGTTACAGGGTGGAAGTACAAACAATTATTTGCGAAAAAGAAGTATCGTACAGGTCTCGAGATGATTTCTCGGTATTGTTGTGACCAGCAACTCGAAGTTATACATAAAAAGAAATGGAACACACATGCGATGCAATACATACGCGCAGAACAGCACATGACGCATTTGAGGCGGCACTTTTGCACCGCGCTGAAGATTCGAAAGACAACTACTGCAGAATCATGCAACCAACAAAAAGTACACACGCAAGCAAAAAAAACACATTTGTCACTGTTATTCAGAAAATAAACGTTTTAGATTCTGTTCAAATGATGTAAGCGTGGAACAACCAATTATAGACTCTGGCAGCATATTCCAATCTTCAATAGCACGTGGAAAGTAACTGAACTTAAAGCAATCGTTACGTGGGACTAGGGGTGGTATGTACATATTATGGCGATGTCTGGAGTGTTCTTGTGTGTTGACCTGGAAGTAATCTGAACAGTTTAGTTTAAAATGATTATGAATTAACTGGAAGAGGAATTTCAGACGCTCAATCCTCGTCCTAAGTTCAGGACTATCCAGTCCAGCTTTTTTACAGAGTTCAGTAGGAGAATGATGTCGGCGATATTTATTAAAAATAAATCTCGCACCAAGTCGCTGTATTTTTGCTATTTTATTGCAGTTTGTCTTTGTGTAAGGGTCCCAGACAATTTTAGAATATTCGATAATAGGTCTGACAAGGGTTTTGTAAGCTAGACACTTTATATCAGATGGGGCGGTATAAAGGTTACGTCTAAGGCTATACAATGCCTTGGTAGCCCTGGAGCATACATTATCAATATGAGTGTTCCACCGGAGGTCGGGCGTGAACCATAACCCAAGATATTTATAGTTTTGTACACGCTTGAGGAAAGCATTGCCAATCTGGTAGTTGTAATCTAGAGGTGCTTTCTTTCTAGTTATAGTCATAAAGACTGTTTTTTCTGCGTTCAAACTCATTTGCCATTCTTCGCACCAATCCTTTATTCTTTGAAGATTGTTGTTTAGATTAACTTGGTCATGTTCAGTCTCGATTCTGCTATAAACAACACAGTCATCGGCAAACAACCTTATCGAGACCGTAACGCGGTTTGGGAGGTCATTTATATATAACAAAAATAAAAGGGGACCCCGCACGCTCCCCTGGGGAACTCCGGAATTCACTGCAACTGCTCTAGACTGTTTATTTTTTATTTGAACAAACTGCTGACAGCAGCTGAGATAGGATGAAAACCATTTTGTCAAGTGATTATTTTGAAACGTTTTGTCAATTTTAAACAGGAGCTTTGAGTGCGACACTTTATCAAATGCCTTTGCGAAATCCAAATATACCACATCAGTTTGACCACGCAAATTGATTGTTTTTGAAAGATCATGAACAAATTCGATTAACTGTGTTGTTGTAGATAAGCCTCGGCGGAAGCCATGCTGCTTCGAAAATAATAGATTGTGCGTATCAAGATAGGACATCAGGTGTTCGTTAATAATGTGCTCGAGTATCTTTGAACATGTACTGATAAGCGAAATAGGACGGTAGTTGCGCTCGTCCCGAGAGGAGCCACTTTTGTGAACAGGGGTAATTTTAGCCTGCTTCCACGCTAGTGGGAAAGAGCCACTGCGCAGGGACGACTGAAATATTTTTGTAAGGAAGCGAGCCGCCCATTCCGCGTATCTGTACAGAAATTCGTTTGGTATACCATCAGGGCCGGGGGTTTTTCTTGTATTTATATTAAGTAAAAGATTTAGGACACCCTCTTCGCTAATTACCACATCATCGATCGGCCGCTGCAATGGTGACGTAGAAAACTCGGGCAAAATGCCATTATCATGAGTAAACACAGAAGCAAAAAAAGAGTTGAAATCATCAACACGTTGTTGAGTAATTTCAGGTGGCCTCGGAGAGCTTGCTGGGGGAGTTATAAAGCGCCAAAACCTTGAGGGGGCTTCCTTCAAGTATTTCGCCAATGTCACATTGAAAAACCGATCCTTGGACTGCTTGATCAGACGTTTCAGTTCTTGTCTCATTGAAGAAACGCAAGCTGTTCCTTCAGGGGTACAATATTTTGCACAAGATTTTCGTTTCCGTTTTAGTTTTCTTTTTGTGTGAATGATTTCTCTGGTAATCCAGGGATTGGTTTTACAAATGCGTTTTCTAATCCTGGGTACATAACTGTCTATGCACTTCCCTACAACAATTGAAAATAAATGCCATAGCCTATCAGTGCTGCAGTCAGTGTTGTAAAGGACCAGAAATTCATCAAAGGACCTTTCAAGATAGTCCAAAATAGACACATCATCAGCCGCCATAAAATTCAATACAGTGCTAAGTGTGGGTTTACCCAAGGTGTCTGGGGACAATGCTTGGCGCGTTACTACCATTCTGTGGTCGGATAGACCTTCTACAACTTCACAACGGCTGAGTAACGGCAACAGCTTTGGGGACACAAAAACCAAATCAAGAATAGATGACCTTGTAGTCCCTATCCGAGTAAATTCAGTGACACTTTGCGTTAGCCCGTAGCAGAATGCCAGCTCCAGTAGTTGCTCAGCACTTGCAACCTGTTCCGATCCAGGAGACTGGGATAGCCAATTAATATCCGGAAGATTGAAGTCCCCTAATAATAATACGTTATCTTGAAGGCTAAAATTAGAATCCATAAAATTTCTTAGCTTTGCGATTATATCAAGAGAGGAATTCGGCGCTCTATAAATCCCTCCAATATACACAGTTCGCTCGCTGAACCCACACCAAATCCACAACATTTCTATGTCACAGTTATCATCCAACACTGAAAACCTAATGTTGTCTTTAATAAGAAACGCAACACCACCACCTCTTCCTTGCCGGTCTTTTCTAACAATTGTGTAACATGTAGGTGTTACTTCGAAATCTGCTACATCCGTATGTAACCAAGTCTCTGTTACGACCACTATATCCGATTCATGCTCCGGGATTGCGGCTTCAACTGCATCAGCTTTATTCAGCAAACTTCTGGCGTTTACATTAATAACCTTAACAGATGCTGTCGGTCTCGATTTGCGTCAGTCAGAGCTGGTAATACCTGGGCTAGCATACCTGAATCGCTCGTTGGTAGCCTCATTCCAGCCATAGAGAACGTTGTTTACTTTCAGTTTATCGATGATTAGTTTAACCTTTGCTCCCTTTGCTCTTTCATCCGCTGATGAAATCCATAGTTGTTTTCTGATTTCAACTACTCGTTTAGAGTAATCTTCGCTGATACTGAATTGTGTCCCCTTGAGGTTGCGGCAGTTTTTCAGTATTTTGGTTTTGTCCCTGAAGTCTCCTACTTTCAAGATGACCGGACGGCTTCTTCCAGGTATTTTCTTTCCTAGACGGTGAATTCTCTCAATGGAGCTACACTTTGAGCCAAGTAATTTGTCAAAGATATCGTCATTCACCTTACTTAAGAGTACTGCCTCATCCTCAGATTCTTCTTCTTCCACTCCGCGTACCATAAGGTTGTTGCGTCTAGAACGATTATCTAAGTCATCGATCTGCCTGGCAAGAGCCGTCAATTCACTGTCATGGCGACCAACACTTGATTCTATCATTGTAAGCCGGTTCTGTGTTTCACCCAACCCTTCAAGTTGTTTTTCAATAGTCTGGAGCCTAACATGCATGTCGGAAATGCTGGCATCCGTAGATGTCTGCTTGGCCTGAATTTCATTAACTTTTGCTAGTAGTTTACTCTGGTTACTTAATATTTCCTCCAGCATTTTTTCAACCTCGGGCCCAGGATTTTCCTCTACGTCACTGGACAACTTCAGTAACAGGCTTACAACTGAAACACAGTCATTTAAGCAACCAAGAACAGTGTGTGGACACGGCAGCACAATCAGGCAGGTACAGTTACTACGAAAACCATACTTTCGATCACCAACCTGCACAAGTAGAGGCACGTAAGGCGACATCGTCACGGCGTTGTTGCCGCGTCCACTGAAGGTCGAGACCATGGCCCTTGCTTTTATATGCTCCGGGCAGCTTGCTATCGGGGAGGCGGAGGACGTCATCGTGCTCCACGGGGGTGCGCAGTCGATGAAGTCCACGTGGCACAGCATCGTTGACGCCACTGGCGATGATCTAGTTGCGCAGTGGTTGAGTTCCTTCGAGGGCTGGTGCGCGTTCTTCATCGGGGTCCATTGATAGTGTTGTCCAGCGATAACATAGGCCGCTGCTGCGTCCGCGAAGAACCACGCCAAAACCTGCACAAGTAGAGGCACGTAAGGCGACATCGTCACGGCGTTGCTGCCGCGTCCACCATATGCTGCCATTTTTTTGTTTTTTTGACAATGAAAATGCGGAAAAACCGCAATCATGTAATTCACAATAATGGCTATCTCAGAGTACAGTACTAACGCGTAACACAAGCTTGAATTCTGAAATAAAGGTGCGGTGAAATTGTGCGAAAAACAACAATGTGAGCAACAAGAGATCTCTATATTACCTCAAGAGGACTTTCGTGCGCCTGTGAAATACGGGATTGCGGAGCAAGAATTCTTGACGCGGGAGTTTCTTCGATATGAACTGCGGTCCCGTATATGAAAAGGTGCGCTCAATGACGAACTGCTTATGAGGTCAAGCCAAGGAGGTCTAAAGAAATTGCTGGAGTGGAAGCTCCCGCAACGCTTTACCAGCAGCAGCCCAGCGAGCTTTTGCCCTCCAAAGATCTCAGAAACAAGCTTTTGTTTCTGGTGACGCCTACTTAGAAACCAAGTGGCTTTGATTTGTTGGTCTAAAGGCTACGTTAATTTTTAATTAAAAGACAATTGTTTCCGAAGAAATATTCCTCAGAGACTAGTAGCGGTGACATAATCTCCAATGAAATCCGCCTTGAATTCGAGGCTTACCAAAAAAAAAAACTAGCAACGCAAGGACGAACTTTGAACATTATGTGGCCCTAAAAGTATGCTACGGTAAACTCGGTGGACGTGCGAAGAAAACGCTCCTTCTGAATCGCTGACCGTCAACAGCTCATCATTCTCCTAGGAGGATGGCTGCTGCAGCCGCCATCTTACGCTTGGCACTACTTCATTTGTGGGCAAGAATTTCCACTCCAGCAATTTTTCATGACCTCCTTATTCATTCCTAGGTTAGACTCGTCAATCTTATGTAAACCCACCGCGGAGCTTTAAAAGTGTATTGGTGAATAAATACTAAAATGTTTTCGCCATGTGGCATATCAGGAATTCAGTAATAGTAACTTGAAGATCATAAAACGCTTTAACAACAGTGAAACTGAATTCGAACCCTGTAATAATTTGAGTCAAAATGTTTTGGAAATCCAGATATCCTACTACCTCATTCGCGAAGAATACAGGTGGTGTCATTCGGGAGACTTTCAGTGCTGTTGCTGTATTTTAACAAGTGATCAAGCACTGCTGTTACACCAATTATTATCGCCGTACATGGGGTGTTACCAGATTTATATGGGCACTCTGTGAGGCTCAGGGACGGCTTTATGCTCTCCCTTAGCGGAGAACCAGGTTCTCTAAATTTTTACCACTTATCTAAATACATCGCTTCTCGGCCTTTTGGCTAAGATCAAAGAGGAAAGGATGTTGTAGTATATCTAAATACACCAATGTGTGAGCTCAATATTTGTCGACGGCCGCCTCACGAATTGTGAGCACCACGAGATGGTTTCTTGCTCTCCCATAGTTGACTACGAAGTATTCTATATCGTGAGCAACTTTTTCCAAACACTGCAGTGCCTGATTGTGGCCACCAGCCCGGGCCTGCCGCAAGCGTCATTTTAGGGACGAAGCTCCTTTTAGTCTAATCTTGTCCTGCGTCAGGCGTAACGTGCAGCTTCAGACAGACAGACGTACGGATGGCCATACAGAGAGACGGACAGACAGATGAACTACTAGACTCTGCACATTATTTCTTCGGAAACAACTATCTTTTAATTTGTAATGAACGTAGCCTTTAGACTTGCAAATCTAAGCCACTTGGTGTCTTAGTAACCACCACCAGAAAATAGCATGTTTCTGAGATTTTTGGAAGACAAAAGCTGGCTTCACTACTGCTGGCAAGGCACTGAGAAGCTTCCACTCCAGGATTTGTATTTAAACCTCGTTGGATCAATCTTATTTCCTTGACGTTTGACGAAAATCAGGGAGCAAGGCCTGCTCAGAAAGATTCATTATTTACTTTTGTGTCTGCTTAAGCCTATTAGCGCCCTACTTTGAGCTTATTTGTAGGAACATGGGGTAAATGTAGTTGCGCTCCCCTTAGGAACGGGATAAAAACGTGCCCTACGCGTTCCCAGATTTTTAGAAAGAGCGCAATTAACTATACCACAAACCAAGCATTTTTTAAAAGCCAAGCATTTCTAAGCCAACTTCGGTGACATTGCGCGTATCTATCTATCTATCTATCTATCTTTCTATCTATCTATCTATCTATATATCTAGCCGCCTATGACTTTAACTCTCCTGGCCGTTTCGATAATGATATCGAAAGGCCAGGAGAATTAAAGACCCTTTTAATAACCCCACAGTCATACATTTCAACTCGTACTGACCATGCGCAGAAAGTTGCTGTTCCTCGCTTCAAGTGATCAACATATTCCCACTCATTCCTGCCTAAAACTTGCAAGGATTGGAACTACCTCCCACAATCAGTTGCATCCATCACCAAGCAAGTTTGAAAACATCGCTCGATAACATACTTGGTGTTGGAAATGTAAACGTTTGATTTTGTTGTTAGTTTTCTTGTATAATCAACTGGCTGTATAACATAGTTGCAGCTGATAATAGTTGCTTCCAGTGTTTAATAATGTTCTAGTGTCTTGTCTATGTACTCTTTTCTTTAACATTGTTCGTCAGTGCCCGCTCCCCTCTGCAATGCTGTAAAGCCCTGAGGGTACAATAAATAGATAAATAAATAAGTAAACGAAACTTGGTATGGCATAACATGACTGTATGAAGAACATACAGAAGAACAACAAAATGAAGAACAACAAAACTTTGTTAGCAGGTGATTTTAACCTACCTTCTGTTGACTGGGAACGTTATACGACAGGACCATTGTACAAAAAAGAGACTGAGATTGTGTTTAACATCATGCTAACCCACAACTTGATGCAAGTTGTGAGGGAGCCAACTCGTGTGCATGGATCCTCTAGTTCGATTTTGGATTTAGTATTTATAAGCCGTGAACTCGAGCTGCACTCTGTTTCAGTAGAACAGGGCCTGTCCGATCATAAATTGGTTACAGTCTCTTTTCCTCTTAACAATTTTCCAAGTACTAAAAAATCTTCAGTGCGTACCTTTAAAGATTACTCGCGAGCAGATGACGTATCTATAATAGAATACATGGAGTCGTGTTTTGCTGTCTTCGAGGTGGGCGATGTCGAGACAATGCGGAATCAATTTAAAGAAATGTGTCATCATTGCATCAATCGTTTTATACCGAATAAACATAAAAAAGTGCACAAAACAACTCCCTGGATAACGCGAGATATAATTCACTTAAAACGAAAAATAAAACGCTTAAGGCAGAAGCATGCGCAGTCTCGTTCCCTCTCAGTCCTCAAAGACAGCCTTGCACGGGCTATACGCTCATCCAGAGACCGCTATTTTAAGACGCTACTGCCCAACTTCATAAAAACTGACCCGACTAAATTCTGGAACTACATTGGTGACAGAAAGAAACCTCTCACCGAAATGGCAATTGATAGCGTGATTGTAACCGATCAAAGAAAGATTGCTGATCATCTTAATGCGTATTTTCAAAGTGTGTTTTCCGGCTCTAGTGTTTATGTTCCAAACAGTAGAGTGTTCGACCCATGCGAAGTCTCTTTCGTGTCTTATTCTGGTGTTTTTTCGATGCTTCTGAATCATAATTCTAAAAAGTCCTGTGGACCTGATAATCTCCCAAATATGTTCCTAAGAAGATATGCTGAACATGTCGTTAAATTCCTGCATGAAATCTTCCGTGTTTCATTGTTGTCATCAAAGCTACCATGTGACTGGAAAGCCGCACGCATAAGTCCTGTATTTAAGAAAGGTGATCGCTTGTCGCCTCAAAATTACCGACCCATATCCTTGACCTCACCCTGCTGCAAATTATTAGAACACATAATTGCTACACAAATTGGAAATTTTTTGACTCAAAATTCGATCCTGACCAATTTTCAACACGGCTTTAGAAAGGGATATTCGACAGTGACGCAACTAGTTACAATAATCCACTCATTTGCACTTAACCTGGATAACAATAGGCAAACTGACATAATATTTTTGGATTTCAGTAAGGCATTCGACAGGGTTTCACACGACAAATTGATCTTGAAACTTAAACGTATTGGCCTTCCCGAGATCCTTGTAAACTGGATTGCTGACTATCTAAATAACCGTGAACAGTTTGTTGCTATTAATGACCAGCGTTCGCAGTCTCTACAGGTTACATCAGGAGTACCCCAAGGAAGCGTCCTAGGACCATTGCTTTTTCTTCTATACATAAATGATATTTAAATGTCATCACTCCTTCTGTACAAATAAGATTATTTGCAGACGATTGTGTTTTGTTCCGGGTTATTAACTCTTTGGATGATCAAAATGAACTTAACTCAAACCTTCATAATATTCATCTGTGGTGCAATAAGTGGGGAATGATCCTTAATGCAGAAAAGAGTGTCTGCATGCGTTTGACACGTAAGAAAGTTCCACTAAATACTACGGACCAGCATGGGTCTTCAACTCTTAGAGAGGTTACAAGCTACAAATATTTGGGCATAACTATAACTAGCAATTTGTCCTGGAACATGCATGTAGACAACATATGTTCAGCTGCCTTTCGGAAACTTGGTTTTCTAAGACATAAACTGCGTACCTGTCCTGCCAATGTAAAGCTTCTTAGTTATTATTCTTTTATACGACCTAAACTGGAATACGCCAGCATTGTATGGGACCCTTACACTAAGCTTAATATTAACAAACTTGAGCGGGTTCAAAGGAAAGCTGTTCGGTTTATATATTCAAAATACTTACCGTCGGATTCACCTTCCGCGCTGATGTCTGCAAACGACATTCAAACCCTTGAATCCCGCAGACGCGAACAACGGCTGGATTTCCTTCAATTATTACTTAATCAAAAACTCGCAATCGATTCATCGCCTTACTTATCTTTTCTGTCAACAAGGAACACACGACATCATCATCCCGATTTGCTAACCCCATTTTTTGCGAGAACCGATGCCTTTATGTATTCTTTTTTTCCTCGAACAGTGTCGGATTGGAACAAGTTATGCGAATCTCATTCATTGTAACATATGCGTAACGTATTGTAAAGCATGAGGTATGCAATGTATTGTCGTTGTTTGGCGTAAGTTACTACTTGTGTTGTGGAACATAGTGTAATGTAGTGTTGTACAACCGGGTGTGTTGTTGCTTTGCATATTGAAGTTTATTGTAGTGTATAGAGCGAAGCGTGATGATGTTACATAACGAAGTGTACTGTAGCGTGTAAAACAAAGTGTGTTTTTCGTATGATGTACGTCATTACGCCTGTGGTATACGTGACGTGCCCTTCCTGCTTGGACCACTTAGTGTCCGCAGTATGTATTAAATAAATAAATAAATAAATAAATAAACATATTTGACTATTCATAACATGAAAATCATGATTTGTATGTCATGAAAGTTATGAATAACATTTCATGGCCTTGCAGTTCTTGCGGTGGTTTCGTTCACATGGCATGCTGCAAAATTGGTATGGCATGACAAGATTGCATGCCGAACAGAAGCGACCGATCCTAACATGAAAATAATGCCATGCGTGTCATGTAACAACATCACTACATGCCATGCTAATGATGGACTTGCGGCCCTTAACTAGCGTCACATATACCACATTTGGTACTAAGGGACGTGAACGAATGACGAAGGCATGTGACTGGTGCCAACATGGTAATTATGACATGCATGTCATGTAGGAACTTAACTACACGTCACGCTCACGATTCACTTGCGGTCGCTTTGCTATCTTCATTTATAACAAATTTGGTATTACGGGACGCCAACTGATGACGAAAGTGTGTGACTGGTGCAAACATGATAGTCATGAGCTATGTGTCGTTTAATGATATGACTACATGCTACACTCTTCATGCGCTCGCGGCCGTTTCGCTGGCTGCACATGTAGCAAATTTCGTATTAGGTCACATGAATGGATGATGAAAGTATGATACAGGTGCAACCATGATAAACATGAGATGCGTGTCATGGAACATGAATACATGCTACGCTCATGATGTTCTTGTGGCCTTTTCACTAGCTTCACATGTACCAAACTCGGTATTACTCTACGCGAACAACTCACATAAGTAAATGACACACCCTAGCATAATATACAAGATATGCGTGTCATGTGACATGACTACATGCCACACTTATGATGCGCTCGCTGTCGTTTCACAAGCTTCTCATATGCCAAATTTTGTACTACGTCACGTCAATATATGACAAAGCTACACGACTTGTGCAAACATGATAATAATAAGATGCGTGTCATGTGAGAACATGATTACATATCACAGTCAAGGCGCCAATACATTTCGAGGTGACGCGGTGCGCGATTGTCCTGGCGTTCATTTCATCACGTCACGCCGGCGTTGCCACGCCAGGTACCGGTCTTGCCATATACCCGCAGGCGCGCGCCGCGCTGCGTTGCTTTGACGCCTGCGCATTTCAGCGCGTCGGCGTCCATCCGTCATGAAAAGAGGGAGGCGCAGTATTGTTTGGGTAACGCATTTAGCGCCGGTTACCGTCGAGCCGCGCCGATGGACGCTGGTCGTGCCTGTCGTCAGACTATAGGCCTAGTTCACACTGAAACATCCGCTTTCTACAGCGACCGAAATTCCCCTGCGCCGAAACACAGCGTCGTTAACACTGGACGCGCCCCAAGCCGCCGAATATGCCAACTACTACGGGGCGAACGCGGGATGGATGCGCTGTCACCCGGTTGTTGTCGCGGCTCGCAAACGCTACTAAGATATCCGGTGGTGTATACTTCGACGATTCTCGTACGCAAGAAGCAAGAAAAGACAGTACTGCTTACTTTGATGGCAAGTTGCTGTCTTGTAATGCACGAAGAGCAGAAAAACCACCGACGCCAGCGGCGTTGGTGGGTTGTTTTGCTCTGCAAGACCACAACAAGCTCGGTCACGCCAACAGCAAGCTCGGTCACCTCTTCCACAAAATACAGACGTGAAGTAGGCACAGAGTAGGTTAAACTCCCGTTGGTTTCAACATTCAGTTACGTGCACTGCGGCATAACAAGTGAGTAGCGCTTGGCCGCAATTTTTCAAAATTCTTTGACTAGCGCTCCTATTGGTCCGCGGTGACCGATTCGGCGGCAGACGCCGCAAAAATTGCCCGCAGCTTCCCTCAGGGGAACACTGAGGAGGATGCGGAGCATATAATTGGTTAACGGGGTGTTAAAGTGCGACTTACTTGGGTCGATGGCTAAATTGGTTAACGTGGTTGTGAAATAGGGTGTTAAATTGCGACTTACTTGGGTCGATGGCTAAATTGGTTAACGTGGTTGTAGGAGGGGGTGTTAAATGAGTGAACACGTACACACGTATGCGAAAAGGTGGCGCTGGTCGAAGGGACGTCGATCATTGTGTTTGTGGATTCGTTGGAATTCATTTCACCGCGACCTTGGACGTCGACGCGCCGTACAAACCAACCGACGAGCGGCAACTGAGCGAGCGAGCGCCGATGTCTGTATATACAGCGTGACGGCGCATGCACTGTCATCTGTTGAATGTTCTCGAAGCGCGACGGCGCATGCGCGTCCAATGGAGAATCAGGAGAATTGTAGAATGTTCTCGAAGGGGAGAAGCGCGCGCGGCACAGATGGTGGGTGACGGTGCATGCGCGCGCTGTCGAATGTTCGAGAAGGGGGAGAAGCGCAACGGCGCATGCGCACGCGTCAGCTGCCGATGTTCTCGAAGCACGACGGCGCATGCGCGCGCGTCAGCTGCCGATGTTCTCGAAGCGTGACGGCGCATGCGCGCTACATTATACAGCTAGCGAATGTTCGTGAAGAGGAGAAGCGCACGCGGTGTGTAGAGGAGGAAGGGATGCACAGATGGTGGAAGAAGGAGGAGGAAGCTTGCGGACGGCGCCGCACTACAAGCCTCGAGTATTAGATGCTCTGCATCTAAAATTGGTCCGAGAGCGATCGGCGCGGAGAGGGCCCTTTCGACGGATCTCGCCGCCGCCGAACCGGATTTGGAGCACTTTCATCGGCCGGAATGCTCAGTGTGAACGCGGCCATAGAGTGCTCGCGTTTTGCTAACGTAGCGTCGCTGTGCCCAGCGTGCGCGCGCGTCAAAGCTACATTTGGAGTACATTAGACCCTTCATGTCGCGCTGGCGGCCGTTTTCCTAACTGCACATATGCCAAATTTAGTGTTGCGTGACGTGAATGAACGATGAATGTAAATGACAGGTCTAAGCATGATAATCATGATGTGCGTGTCATGTAAGACATGATTACATGCTACGATCATGGCGCGCTCGTGGCCGCTTCGCTAGCTCCATTTATACTAAGTTTGGTATCACGTGACGTGAATAAATAATGAAGGTAACTAACACGTGCAAATTTGATAATCATGACATGGAAATAAGTAAGGCATAGTTTACTTCCATTTCGTAACATTGTGCTGATTTTGAAGGAGATATCAACCTTTCTCATTCGTGTATCATTAGTACAACTCCAATTTTTCGCATATAGGCAAGTATTGTTACGAATCACTACGGTACATTTGTTTTCTTTCCGAAGCAGAAACAAAAGGGGACTTTTTGAAGAGGAGCGAAACTAATACTGAAACGAAAATAATTTCAATCTGGCACCCTGGAACGCCTTAGTGATGCTTTTCTAAGTATTTTCGTGTCGAATTTGTCGTTACTGGTGTCCAGGTGGACTACCACATAAAACACTAAGTGTTGAAATAACAAAACACACATTGTTGATTTCCCTGCCACAGCCTTTTTTATCATGGTTTGATGAATGTTTCTTGTGGATTCGAAACCAGGTCAAGCCCATAGTCTTTGAAATTAGAGTGAGTTCTCGATAGGCAAGGACGGAGGCTGTTGAAATAATGTCTGTGACTCGGAGTCATATTTGTCTTTCAGGGAACCATTTCTCTGACGGGACAGGTGCGTGACGGGACGGCTTTATGCTCTCCCATAGTAGAGTACCAAGTGGTCAAAATCGTTAGCCACTCTACTTAAATGTACACACACACAGTCCTTGTGGTGTACTGCGACAGCTTATTGCGCTGCCATGCTTGAGCACATCATACTCTAACCATAGAGAAAGAAGAAGACAAGAGAGGACACTCCGCGAAACCTGGCCTCAGGAAGTGCGTCACGACTACGTAACGAACTAGTGCTCTCACCAAACGTAAGAGGGCGCAAGCGCAAAAAAACAGTTATAATCAATGCAACAGAATTGTTTTCACAAAATAATAATTATACGCCCAAATTTGGTATGTTCTTTATACATAAAAACAATTTATTCAACACACCTTACGCGATTATTTTTCTTCAGCCGTACTGTCATAAACACCATCTACCCAGCGACAAGCCCATGCATGACTGACAGCGAGAAGCTTTCGTCGCTTTCGTCCACGTCGGCTGCGTCGGCGTTTTCGTGCATGAGATAACAGGTGAGGCACGTTTTCAAGCGAAGCTTGTTGAATGACATGTTGCTGGTCTTGTTGGGTCATTTTTTCAGAAAACGGTTACACCTGCGCGAATAAGACACCATGCAACAAAAAGATGCACACACACACGTTGCGCTTCGTGTGTGCGAGTTTGTTTCTTACGTGGCGTCTCATTCACGCAGTTGTAACCTTTTTCTGAAGCTTGTAAGGACTGGGAGGTTCGCTAAAAAGAAAGTTTGTGGCTCTATGCGGTGGCTAGACGGGAACATTGTTCAACGTATGCAGTATAGCGAAGGCGGCACGGCGTCAAGCCGAGGCGACGCGTGCTGCGTCTGCCACGGACGCGAGCGTCTGTGCGCTGAGCATAGCTGGGCAGCTAGGTCATTGGCTCGGTGGCTCGGTGCAAAATATTGAGAAGCGTGCGCTGGGCCTCGCATGCTTCACGATGCGTTTCCCGAAGCCTCGGAACACGAATGGTGTGCCGGAGGCAAATCAGGACTAGCCAAGTGGCCATCATCTTCGTTTCTTCGCTAGCCTTGTGCCACTAGTGCAAGCTGCTCACAAATTTTGTTGACGTTTCAAATATAATTTTACCGCACAAATTTCAACTACGATTTTTCTTCCCAATGTACTGCTGATACTGCGTACGTACGAAGGTGTTCTAAAGTTCTCAGGCCGCGATACCATTGCATTACAAGGGATAGCGGCCTGGAAACTTCTGAACATCTTTGTACGTGGTCTTGACGTATATCTTTGTAAGTCAGAGTTTTATGGGTTAGAGATGTATCACTGGCTTTGTATTGTGCATCGATTAGCTAATCCTTCAAAGTGGTTTGTTGGTACACTTATGACGTGCACATATCTTTTTCGTAATTTTAGAGCGAAGTATCCACTTACTAACATTTTCAGACCGCGCTGATGCCATTCCGTCCGTTGGTCCAAGCTATGGAAGCTACTGCTGTGTATCGTGGTGCTTGAACAACGGCAGAACCCACAAGAAGCCTGGGACGAGTTTCTTCCGCATACCACGGGACGGCAGGTGTGTTAAAGCTTTTGTATGGTTTGCATGTCTTAGGCTTGCTGTTCGTACTTGCTCAGCGAGGGTAACAATAAAAAATCACTATTCAAGCACTTCCCCTTTCAGCTGATAGTTCATTGCCAATGCAGGATGAAAGCATGGATGCAGTAGGCTGGACGCGATGATCTCCTGAGTAAGCCAGCCAGCCTATTGTACGCAACGTACAGGGTTCGTAGCGACCATTTACTGCTCAAAGTTTCATGGACCCTGGGCACACAAGGCTTACAAGAATGGCTGTTCCCAGTGTGCAATTAGCTGCAACATGTAAGTGATTGACTGAAACTCAAATATGTGCAATAGCAGCCACTTGTATTGAATCAGTGGCGCCAGTTAACCGCGAAGATCTTTGTAGCCGATGCAGAAACCTCACTATACAAGTTACACTTGGAAAGTCTTAAATTTTGTGAATTGTGTGCTATTACCTTCCTAACAGCAGCTTTACATTTCTGTCGTTTTTTGATGCTCTTGACCTGCGCAACTTGTTTTGAAAGACTCTAAAGGGCTATTTCACGTTATCTTCAAGCCTGAGTGCACATGTACATATACCTTTCATCGGTGAAAGCTGGCACTGTTGATAATTCGAAAAATCACAAATTACTTGTTTCCTAGTTGGTGCCTTCTCTTTTCTTACACGTTCGACCAATTTATGCGTTTGAAAGAGCTGTTTGAGTTTCCCCGTGCTACAAGCTTTGTAACTTGTACTAACTGCACATATATGCACGTTCTCCGAGCGTCGCTTCAAATAGTGACTGTGACATGACTGCAGAAGCTGCACTGCAAGGTGCGGATGAGCTTCAGTTTGTGTTATTTTAAGCCTCTTACTGACACATTGTCGTAATTTCATTTCTTCAGGACCTGCGGTAGAGGCTTCAAAAAGCGGCTCCCACACATTGAGGTGCCCCGATGAGCAGGGTGCGTTCAGTGTCGCGATTTCTTTTTTTTTTACACAAATTGACTGTTGACCAAACCTCTGCAGGTGGCAGCTCCCTTGTAGCTGGTGAAAGAATTTCTGCTGACTTCGTCTTGCCGGAGAAAACCTTAACCAGTGGCTCAGCTGTCACAAAAGGAACTTGTGTGACCGGTAAGTTGTATGTTCACTTCAACACCAGAGTGGATTGATATAGAGACTTCCGCAGGCCGCTCGCAAGATTGTTCCGACAGCACTGTCCGAGGCACTGAACAAGCTTCACAAGACCCTCCAGACGACGTCTCCGCCAACAGCTCCACGCCTGAGTGCCCTAGAGAAAATGGTGACTATGCTTTTATTGCAGCTGTTTTTAATGTGCTATTTTATGTTGAGGACATTCTGAGGAAACTATCCTCAAAAGGACACTACGTGTGCACTTACAAAATGTAAGGGTGGGCTCTCAGTGATTTTCATTTTTTTGTGCATTGTCAACATTGTGAATGATTTGTTTTTAGGTAGTGGAATCGAAAACTTTTCACCACAGAAAGTTGTGCACCTTGGGTCTGAAAGAGGGAGGAAATTGCTCGTATGGGATTAGTTGTTCTTCGCTTTTACATCCATTTTTTTGTTTATTGCAGTGCGTTCCTGTGTGCCAGCGACAATGTCTCCATCAACGAAGTACAAGCAAACCATTAAACATCTGCAAGCCAAAGTAGCAGAACAGCGGACCCACCAGTATTTCACAATGATCAAAGCACACCACGTCCCCAGCAAACTTTTTGGGAATCTCACTGTGCCATCAGAAGCACCTTTTGCATACGTACAACAACTTGAATCTCACTTTCTTGCCATGATTGAGGCCACTGCACATCACCTGAAAGTGTGCGATGTTTTGTGTCACCATCTGTCAAGTGTTGGCGATTTTCATTTCTGCTCTGCTGGGTGTCACGCGAAGTTTCTGAAAATGTTTTGCCGGGTTTGTTTATGTTGGCATGTGCGTTTTGTCTGTCGTTTTGTCTCTTTGACAGATATATACATTGATCACTTGTTCCAAAAGAAAAAACACAAGCGCGATGAATAAAACCTCAGTGAATTATCATTACCTGCATTTCTTTTTATTTTAACTTAATGGAAATAAAAATCACGTCACAACCAATTCGCACGAACCACTGAACAAAACAAAACAAGGAATCGCTAAATTAAAACGACCTACAAAAACTTTCCATTTGGGCGATGAAAAGTGGTCTGAAATCATGAAATTTCGTCATAGCCAAACGTCGGTTACGCAAAGTAATTCGAAATTTGCGCCAGTGAAACCGAAACAGGAAGCGCACGCCACTTGCTCTCACCAACGACCAGGTGTGCTAGGGTCGATTGGGCCGCTGGGGTCTACGGAAGTGTCCACTCTTAACCTTTTTTTTATTTCTCTATGCCCCGTATTCAGAAACGATGTTTCACTTGACTTGCCACCGACTTCGATGCAGCACAAACGCGTTTCGAACGTGCTGTCTTTAGGTGGTGCCAAGGCAGCACAAACGCACAGACGCGTTCCAAGCACGCTGCATTGAAAGTGGTTTCAAGTCAACTTCAAGTCAAATTAAGGAGCGTTTCTGAATACGGAGGTAAACCATCGAACATTTATTCCAACCACTGCTTGCTCTTGTGTATCGCTCGCCGACGTGAAAGTCGTTAATGCACGCTTATCATTGTATGGCTGTTTTATGGTAGAGGGCGTGTAGTGCTCTAAAGCGCTCACTAGTTATTTTAAACACAACAACACACCAATAATGGCAAGAAGTCAAGGACACGAAAGGCAAACGTTTGTAGAGCGTGGAAACGCCGAAATGTCTTGCATACAGCTGCCAGAAAAAGTCGCGTTAGCTGGTTGCGGGGTAAAGAAGAAGCGACGTCAGAACCCTTTCTGCAAGAAATTTGTAGGAATTTGGTAACCACCTATCTCGCATTGTCGTAGTCGGCGTTGTTTTATGGAAGGTGCGCGGCACTTTATCCTCAGAGGCCACTCCTTTTCCTTTTAGCCCCGAGGCGCCTTAGCGTTTTGTCTTGTTGGCGTGTCTTGCCGTCATCGCGATCGAACATAAATACATGTAGACCAGAGCATGCTTGTAAGTGCTGCGACACGCCATCGGTCTCCACGATGCATATCTTGACCTAAAGGTTCACCTTCACAGCCTAAAACATTATTTTGGCTTGACAGTGGTGTCCCAATCTCCTACAAAATTTGCCAAGGCACTTAAATATTTAGTCTAAAACCGGAGACACAAACGTGGTTGTTTATTTAAAGTCCTGTATTTAAAGCGCTGCAACGAATTTCGAAGTATGTTTTCAAAGAATAGCGCCTGTTTCGCCACTATGGAAAACTTCTACATTAGGTACACTACGACTTCAGTAAAGCGGAAGTACCTTTCCCAAAATGACATAGGGAACCGAAATCGGGCTCGGGTAGGGAAAATTTAGCCCTATAACGCAAGCTGCAACGCAGTTTTTCAACGACATTGGTGGAGTTGAAACAGCTTTCTTTACAAGCCACGGTTTCAGGCTGGGCATCACAAGTGTCTCATCAAAGCAATATATCTCGGGGCAGTGCGCCGAGTTACCTCAGACAGGCCTTTCTTCTTCTTTAATTTTCGATGGAGGCGAAAATGCTGCAGGTTCGTGTGCTCAGATTTGGGTGCACGTTAAAGAACCCCAGGTGGTGGAAATTTTCCGAGCCCCCACTACGGCGTCTCCCATAATCAAGTCGTGGTTTTGGGACATTAAACCACGCATATCAATCAATCATTTGTTAATGGAAGGCGGCTTCAACAAAACAAAAAAGACACACATATCAAACAGTCAATTATTCTTCTTCTTTCTCAAATTTCACACCAACATCAATTTTGCGAGAAAAAAAATAGCAGATGTCGCGTACAGAGGGAATTGATGATATGCGAAGCACGAATAAGAAAGCTTTATACGTTAGTTTAACATGAGCGCAACGTTACGAGGTGGAGGCAAATGATACCGTACATGACTTCTGTGTCATGATTATCATGTTTGAATGTGTCGTTTACATTTGTCGTCTATTGACGTCATGTGATACCAAATTTAGTAAATCTAAAGCTAGCGAAACGGCCGCTAGCAAACAATTGGCGGGGTATGTTGTCATGTTCCTAAATGACATGCATGTCAGAATTTATCATCTTTACCCCAGTCATATATTTTGTCATTCATTGACGTCACGCAACACCAAATTTGGTATATGTGGAGCTGGAAAAACGACCGCGAGTGCATCATGAAGGGCCCAATATACTTCAACGTAGCGTGGGCGCGCGCGGACGCTGGGCACAGAGACGCCACGTTAACAAAACGTGAGCACTCTATAGTCTAATTCCAGGCGTGACCGACGCGACCTGCGTCCGTACGCGCGGCCCGATGGCAACAGGCGCAAAATTCGCACCGATGCGTTACCAATACAGCACTGCGTCTCCCTCTTTTTGTGACGGAGGAACGCTGGACGCGCTGAAACGCGCATGCGTCACAGCAACGCAGCGCAGTGCGCGCCTGTAAGTATATGGCAGGACCGGTGCCTGGCATGGCAACGCCGGCGTGGCGCGACAAAATGAACGCCGCCAAACACGCGCACCGTTTCACGTCTAAATATGTTGGCGCCTTGATTGTGGCATGTAGTCGTTTTCACACATGGTCACACATCTCATGATTATCATGTTTGCACCAGTGCATAGCTTCGTCATCCATTCGTGTCCCGTAATACCAAATTTAATAGAAGTGAAGCTAGCAAAACGGCCGCCTGTGCATCATGAGTGTGGCATGTAGTCATGTTATTACATGACACGCATCTCATGATTACCATGTTTGCACCAGTCACATCTCTTCATTATTCGTTCACGTACCGTAATACCGAATTGGGTACATGTGACGCTAGCGAAACAGCCGCGAGCGCCTCATGAGCGCTGGATGAAGTCATGTTTTTACATGACACGCATGTCATGATCTTCTTGTTAAGCTCTGTTGCTTGTGTTCGCCATGATATCATGTCCTACCATACCATTTTTGCAATATGTCATGTGAACGAAACCACTGCAAAAGCTGCTGCACCATTAAATGTAAATCATGACACCCATGACATGCGTGCCACGATTTTCATGTGCTCACTAGTCAAATATGTCGTTCATATAGTCATGCTATGCCATACCAAGCCGCGGTGGTCTAGTGGCTAAGGTACTCGGCTGCTGACCCACAAGTCGCGGGTTCAAATCCCGGCTGCGGCGGCTGCATTTCCGATGGAGGCGGAAATGTTGTAGGCCCGTGTACTCATAATTGGGTGCACGTTAAAGAACCCAAGGTGGTCGAAATTTTCGGAGCCCTTCACTACGGCGTCTCTCATAATCGTATGGTGGTTTTGGGACGTTAAACCCCACATATCAATCAACCAAGTTAGGTATCGATACCATTATTGAAACGGCCAGGAGAGCTAAAAACCGTAGGCGACTAGATAGATAGATAGATAGGTAGATAGATAGATAGATAGATAGATAGATACGCTTAAAGTCGCCAAAGTTCGCTAACAAATTCTTCGAATTAAAAAAAACAGTGAACAGCGCATGCTTCATTCTTCGTGCATGTGACGCCATTGTACAGCTAAAACACCCTTTCCTACTTGATTTTGGTAGTTTAGTACGCACCTCCCTAAGCGCGCGCCGTTAGCCCTCCCCTGTGTTCAGCTCTGCAACTTCATATCCAATCTCACACTATTCAGAATCCTCAGGAACAATCAACTCTACTGGAACTCTTATTTCGTGCACCGCATCCTCAGTCTTCTTCCTTTACGAGTGTAACGTTGGTTGAAAACACATACCTAGCGTTCATTGTTTCAATGCTTTGCGTTTTTTTACAGCAAAAGCTGTCAACAGATCAGAACACAAGGTCACGTGCAGCACTGTAGTTATCCACCGCCGCTATCGCCGGTGTTCGTAACCAGCATCAAACAAAAAAAATTTTGGGCAAATAAAAAACATAAATGAGACAATGGTGTCCCCTGCGTACCTGCTCAGTGTTCTAACACTGAGCCACGCCAGTGCTTGGACCTCGGTAAATAAAGACCACCGATGACACAATGGAATTTAAACACTGATCTGCGACATGTCAGCCCAGTATTATAATACACCAGTGCTTGGAACTTGTTTCTAAACTGGCCTTAGGCAGGCTTGATGTCGGGAAAGGAATTGCGTTGATATGTATCATAAAGCATTCTAGAACATCAAATTGACAAACAGGTGTCACACAATGCAAATTGCGTAACGACTAGGTCGTCCAATGCTCAAACCCATTAGAAAAATTGTTCTTTATCACCTATTGACTGTGGCCCATGCCGACTAACGGCATGTTTTTTCATCGTCTTTAGCCACCGCATAAACAAAAATGCACAAAATTTCCAACAAGTGTCTGGCGGGTACCAAGCTTCTCCATAGAATGACGAATGATAGCACTTAGTATGATGGGCTACTAGAAAAAATTCATCACCATTTTTTGTGCACTGGGTACCCGGCAGTGCACTTGTAGCATTCCAAAGAGAGTTTAAAAAAATGCTCTGAAAGGCAGCTCTTCTAGCTTTCGCTGTGACTGTTCTACGCGTTACGCGCAAGCCTGGCGTTTTTTTTTGTTATAGAAAGTTACTAGAAAGCAACTGTGGCCCGATGGTTACTTGCATGCTTTAATAAACACGCGCGTTCCGCGTTTTCTTTACGAAGCTTTTTTTATATTTGTTGAGACTGACGATTTGATGTACCCAAGAAAATATTCACCGGCCCTGTGATAATTCAGGTAAAAGCCGTGGCTATCAGATACTGCCGTACCACGTGATCAGTGCGCTCTTGTTATAAAAGTCATACGGCTATTATTGCGTTCTCCTAAGACGAGTTGAAGGCAAAGTGTTAAGAAAAAGTTGGAAAAATTTAAAAAACTATACAATTGTTGGCCACAATTACATACTGTGACTTTTTAACAAATGCAAGCACATCGCCTGCTCCAGAGATATATCCTGGAAACATTCCAGCGACGGTGAAGCTTGCACTGAACTAAACTACTCATGAACTAAACTACTCCTAAACTAAAATGTCGCAGTTTGTCTCACTCGTACCATAAATAATGTGGTGGGTTTTGCGAGTTGCGCAGGCACTACAGCACAGTGTAAGATACTGCAATCTCCTTCAGTCATTAGAGAGTTTTAGTACTGCGGAATGGTGCTACGTACGCATCACGCAAGCGCCTTGCGCTACGTGGCGTCGTTTGCCACTAATCGGCTTTTAGTACGCCGTAGTACCCGCGTACGTAACGAGCGTGAAGCCTGTTGCGCCGTCTGGTAGATCGAAATAGAAGCACGTGTTGTCAACAGCCAATGTGAGCCAATCCAAGTGTAATAGCCAGATTGTGGTCATATTTTAAGCCACAGAGCCGGTCGGTACTTGTATGGTGGCTAGCCATAGTACTTGCCTTCGATGCCGCCATTTTGCAAAACGAAGTCTCGCGCTGTCACGAACTTGTTCAAGAGCGGCGCGATCACCGCATACGTACGCACGCACGCATCTCATGCGTGCGTACGTAGCAGCTGCGTACGTAACGCGATACGTGCGCCTTGCGGTCTGCGCATGCGCACTACGCAGAGCGTGGCGTCCTTACGTATGCAACGTCGCCACAAACGCAGCGTACGCAGTATTAAAACTCTCTAGTAATTAAGATGGGCTGTCAAAAACGCATGAAATTCGTGTCGCATAATTACAAGGCTCTCTTCATAACGTTCCAAGAAAGAAAATGAAGAAATGTATTGCTTGAATGAGTTTCAGTAATTAAAGTTATTAGTGTACTTATTCACTCAGTGAAGCCTGCAGGAATGTGCACACTGAGTTTCAGGCCGTTCGAAGAAATGCGCAGCATGTGATGCACCTTCGAAGGTCGCGTACACAATTGTGTACGCCGTGATTGAAGGGGATAGCTATATAAATCTGATCTCGTTTCCATGTAACAAGTTCGAGTTATTTTAAAAGAGGTATTCTTTACAAAATGCTCGTTTAATGTAAAAAAATGTTTCTTTACAACAATCACAGCATATCTACGGAGTGAATGATGAAAAGAGGGAACCTTCGGAGAGTTGTATTGCTAAACCGTGAATCGCTGACCTTGTTCGTCCGTGTGTCCATTTGTCTGTCTGTCTGTCTGTCTGTCTGTCTGTATGTCTGTCTGTCTGTCTGTCTCTCTGTCCGTTCATTCATCTGCCCGTCTCTCTGTATATTCATCCGTACGTCTGTCTAATACTGCACGTTACGCCTGACGCAGGACAAGGTTGACTAAAAAAACGTTGCCCCTAAAATGACGCTTGGGCCAGGCCCGGGCTTGTGGTCAGAAGCAGGCACTACAGCGTTTGGAAAAAGTTGCTAACAATATAGAGTACTTGGTTAACGATTTTGAGTACTTGGTACTCTTCAATGAGAGAGCATAAAATGCAGTTCCGTGGCGAACGAACAATTCAAGTGAAAACCTTTGCATGAACAACAGTGCTTGATCACTTGGGCAAATACAGCAGCAACACCGAAAGTCTTCCAAATGACATCACCTATATTCTTCACAAATGTGACAGTAAGATATTTGGATTTCCAAAACATCTTCCCTCTAATTATTATAAACTTCAAATTGTGTTTCACTGTTATTAAGTGTTTTATATTTTGCATGTTACTATTACTTGATTCCTAATATTGCTCGTGGCAGAAACATATTAGTATTTAATTCACCCGTATATTACATAATAGTATTTTATTCACCCATAAGATCAAGGAGTCAAACCTTGGAAGGACTTGGTAATGCGTTTACTCGGGCTAACTGGCATTGATTGATTGGGAAGCATTTCTAGCCAAATTCGGCGGCAAAGAGCATATATATCTATCTATCTATCTATTATATATATATATATATATATATATATATATATATATATATTGTTAAGGCGTTTATTAGCCGGTCCACAGTGAGCAAGCACAAAGCACAATGGCGACAGTAACGGCCAAGCACGGGCTCTCAGCGCGAGCGGCATCCCTTTTGGGTAGACCCACTAGAAAGCACCTGAGAGTTCCACCAATTTCAGTGTTCGGAAGCTTCTTTACAATATATATATATATATATATATATATATATATATATATATATATATATATATATATATATATATATATCAATCTATCTATCTGTCTATCTATTTATCTGTCTACCTATCCTTCTATCTATCTATCTATCTGTCTATCTATCTATCTATCTATCTAGCCACCTACGACTTTACCTCTCCTGGCCGTTTCGATAATGATATCAATACTAAACTTGGTATGGCATAACATGACTGTATGAAGAACATAACACTAGTCGTAACATGAACTAGACTAGTCATAACATGAAAAGCATGACTTGTAAGTCACGAATGTTATCAATAACATTACATGGTCTTCCTACTCTTGCGGTAGTCTCGTTCACATGACATGTTGCAAAAGTGGTATGCTATGACATGATTGCATGGCGAACGCAAGCGACAGACCCTAACAGGAAAATCATGATATGCACGTCATGTAACAACATGACTACGTGCCACGCTCATGATGCACTCGCGGCCGTTTTGCTAGCGTGATTGCATATACCAAATTTGGTATTACGGTACGTGAATCGATGTCGAAGGTATGTGACTGGTGCAAACATGATAATCATGAGATGCGTGTCATCTAACAACATGGCTACATGCCCCGCTCATTATGTGCTGGCGGCCGTTTCGCTAACCTCATTTATACCAAATTTGGTAATACGGGACCTGAACGCAAGACAATGCTATAATACTGGTACAAACATAATAAACATCAGATGCCTGTCATCTAACAGCGTGACTACATGCTAAGCTCATGATGCGCTCGCGGCCGTTTCCCTAGCTTCACATGTATCAAACTTGGTATTGGTAGCACAGACGACATAGGTAAATGGCACACCCAAACATGATAATCACGACATTCGTGTCATGTAACAAAGTGGCTACATGACACACTGATGATGCACTCGCGGCCGTGTCGCTAGCTTCACACATGCCAAATTCGGCATTACGTGATGCCAATGTATGACGAAGGTATGTGACTGGTGCAACATGATAATCATGAGATGCCTGTCACGTGAGAACATGACTACATGCCACAGTCAAGGCGCCAATACATTTCGACGTTACGCGGTGCGCGTGCTCGCCAGCGTTAATTTCGTCACGTCACGCCAGGCGCGGTCCTGCCATATACTCGCAGGCGTGCGCCGCGCAGCGTTGCTTTGACGCGTGCGCGCTTCAACTCCTCCGGCGTCCCTCCGTCACGAAAACAGGGAAACGCAGTGTTGTCTGGGTAACGCATCGGCGCGAAATGCTGCATGTCGCATTTCGCGCCGGTTCCAGTCGGGCCGCACTGATGGACGCTAGTCGCGACTGGCGTCAGGCTATAGAATGCGCGCGTTTTGCTCACGTTTTTTCACGCACACACGCTGTGCCCAGCGTGTGTGCGTCAACGCTACATTGGAGTATATTGGGATCTTCATAAAGCGCTCGCGGCCATTTTGCTAGCTCCACATAATATTAGGGGCGAAGCTCCTTATGGCGTGGCTTGTGCGTCCCTCATAGAACGTAACCACCAGTGGCACATACCCGAAATAGTGGTCCTTACGATTTTCACCTCCGCGGTGGTTTCGGTGAGAGATTTCTTCTGTGCGTTGTTGAACAATGAAAGATAGTGCTCAATGCACATGTTAATGGCTGCTAAGAGGAATGAGAGACAGGAGCATTTGGCCTTTAGGTAACGCGCACGCGGCAATCCCCCTTAGCAGCTATTGGCATGTACATTGAGCACGATCTGACAAGAAAGGGTTGCTACGTTATACTCGCTGGGTGTAACCTCCTTGGTTTTAGAAAGGTTTAGCGAGCGTTGGGCCGCATAGCCATGAATACAGTGAGCTAGTATATACCATGAACTCGAGGTGGTTAAATGTGGGAAGTAAACCCGAAGCGCAAGCCGTAAGAAAGTGTGCATGTGCCACCTCCCGTTTAGTCCTTGAAATGTCCACTGGATGGCGGTGCTTCTATATAGAGAATATATGATGAAATGATGCGAGATGGTGGTACTTGGAGTGCTGAATAGATGGGCCAACGGACACACAGACAGATGTATGCTCGAACGCATGAACGGATGCAAGCGCGGATGCATGGACGAACGCAGGGACGGACGCACGAACAGACGCACGCATGGACGGGTGGATGGACGCATGGACGGTTACACAGGCGTACGCAGGAACGGACGGAAGCAAAAATGAATGGATGGACGAATGCTTCGCCCCACTCCCCATCATTCACTCCTTGAATATGCTGCCATTTTTTTGTGTGTTACGTGAAGTCAATGAATGACGTAATATATAATTGGTGCAAACATGATAATTCTGACACGCGTGTCTTGTAAGAACATGACAACATACCACGCTCATAGCGTGCTCGCGGCCGTTTCGCTAGCTCCACATATACTAAATTTGGTGACGAAGGTAAACGACGCATCTAAACATGATAATCGTGACATGGAAGTCATATACGGCATCATTTACCTCTACTTTGTATCGTTGTGCTGATTTTAAAGTGACATATGAACATTTCTCATTCGTGCTTCGCATATCATCGATTCGTACTATACGTGGAATTTCCCAATTTTCTTTATCTGGTTGATTACACGAGCTATCAGAATGATTTTATGGTTTTCTTTGACTATAAATTTTGTTTTTTTCTTTTTTCGTCGCACTGCATAGGTATATATGCATGGTTCAAGAATCAAGTTTTTGTTGTAATTCAGTGCTCTGTATGTGTGCTTCTTTGTCTGTACTCGCGTTTTTTGCTTTGTTTCTTATTTTATAATATCACACCAACACGCCTAAGAAACCAGGTTAGCTTCCATAATATTATATCGTGGTTGCTTCAGAATAAAAATAATCCAGCATATCCACAGAGTGATTGATGATGAGTGAGGAGAAACGTTAGATTGTTTTATCGTCAAATCGTGATTCAGCCATCCGTCCGTCCGTCTCTCTGTCTGTCTGTCTGTCTGTCTGTCTGTCTGTCTGTCTGTCTGTCTGTCTGTCTGTCTGTCTGTCTGTCTGTCTGTCTGCCTGCCTGCCTGCCTGCCTGTCTGTCTGTCTGTCTGTCTGTCTGTCTGTCTGTCTCCTTGGAACAGACGCTTCACCCCAGTCATCAATGACTCCAAGGATGTGCTGTGAAAACCACTCTCATGTATTTCATTCCGAAGGACATATACACACAACGCCATCTAAAGAGCAAGTCATAAAATAGAGTTGGCTACATAGTACTACTGCTATTAGAGGGGGGGGGGGGACGACTCACGGCGTAAGGACCTTCACCCCTAAATCTTTTTTGTTGTCCAGCGGCCTTGAGTATATTCGTGCACAACATTTATACGCAATGAAGGGGAAGCTACGAATGTGGAGCTTTTGTACAAGTATCACAACGAGACTGGCCCGGTATGCCATGTCTCCCGTACTGCTTTGTAAAGTAGGGGCTTTGCGCAATCTGTTTCATATCGATGCAGACGATGCTTGGTCTTCGGGGTACACGTAAAAGGCACGGCTTTCTAAGGCGTTCAAAGAGGCGAAGTGGCAACAGATTAGTTAAAGCAAATAAGAACACCTTGCAGGTATGAGCTGCCTTCTGTGTCGAGAGTGACATGCAAAATAAAAAAAAATCACAATAGCATGATGACTTTGCTAGAAAAAGAGTGAAAGCATATTCTGGCGTGAGTGATGATAAGTGGGCGAAGCGTCCGTCTGTATGTCTTGCTGTCCATCAACTATACCAAATAGTCAACTACGAAAACCACTAGCGCCATCTAGTGATATTATTTCGAAGGAAGGATCGGTGGATGGATGGATGTATCTGGCTGTGCCCTTAAGATTGGGCGGTGGCTCACGCCACATAGCCATAAAATAAGGCACTGTCACTATCTTTTAAGGATTGAATTTCACTCTCAACTTGATGGTAACCACCAATTGGTTGGCGTCCTCTTGGTTATTTCTATCCGTTTGTCACAGAACGAGCGCTAAAAAAGAGCGCGCCGCCAAATCCTTGCGACAACGGGCGGCAGAAACGCCGCGAGGTAAAAAGAAAAAAAAAGAGAGAGCAAACATCCAAGGCTCCCGGGTGCGCGCTCTCCCCGCAGAAGCACGGCTTCGCAGACGAACCTTCTCACCCCACAGCGGCGGCCGGGCAAGCGCTAGAAATTTCCAGAACGAACGGGGCGGGGTCAGACCGAGTGAATCACCCTCAGGAGAGGGCAGTCGAACCGTCTCGTGCCTCTCCCCAGCCTTCGCTGCGCGTCGCGCCGACGAAATGAGGAGAACGTTCTGGAAGGTGGCGCGGAACGTATTTAATCGAGCAGCCGAGACGAGAAAGCAGGAGAAGACGGAAAGTTAGCGCCGGAGCGCGTAGGGATTCCGCCGTGGAGTCGGCGAAGGTTCTGCCCGTAGTGACAGAACAGGAGGAGACGGAAGTGAGCGCCAGAGTGCGTAGAGATTCCGCCGTGTAGTCGGCGAAGTTTTTGGTCCGTAGGGTCGGCTCGAGCTACAGGCAAGAGCGTGACTTTTCCGCTATCGAGTGAAGACGCGGGCAACAGCTGCGTGTGTGAAGCCGACGGATTTCCGGCGAAGAAGTTTGAAGCTTGGAGAGTGGCCATTTGAGGACGCGAGGTTTCCTGGAAGAGAAACTTCGAGAGCTACGGAACGACAACAACGCTGGACTTTGAGTGAGTGATTCTCGGAAGAGTATCATTCAGACTTTTATTCCAAGAACTTTGGACTGAATAGGTTTTCTATCTCTTTAGTCTTTAATTGTCTTGGTTGTTCAATGCATGCGACTGCATTGTAGTGCGTATTGTTGTCCGTGTCCGTTGTTTCAAGTGTGGCTGATTGTATTATGTAGTACGTTGATTGATTGGTTTGATTGGTGACATATTGTATGCAACTATTGTGGAGTGTGCATTTTCATGTATTGTTTTCGATCTGCCACTATTGAGAATATAATTTGTTTGTTTATCAACTCTCGGCTCTGACTTGTTCTTTGGGCCACAGCCGGCGTCCGCTGGCGCGCCAAAAAGGACCACTTCTAAATTGTCCATGCTTTCGTGGTGCGGTTCGGGGAGCCGATACTTCGGCTCTTGGAATTAGCCCGGCGATCGCCTCCCTAATTAACGGGACATGTGTGACAATTAATCTGGCGTCCGCGATACAAGACCTTTTGGTGCACAGTGTGTCCAAAGTAGTGAGAAAGAGCCTCGAGTTTTTGATAGTGCTATCGGAACGATTTTGTGTGTTGTTCAGTGTTCTCGTTAACGAGTGCAGGGGAGTGTTCCGATAGACTGATTTAGGCAGATACTTTTTGAACGCGGCAAGGTTTTATTTGAGAGTTGCGAGACACCATGGATCTCGAAAAGTTAGTTGCTCTGGATGAGAAGATGGGTCTTTCTGGCGCCGAACTACGGAAGTGGGTCACCCAGAGGGAAAAAGAAGAAAAAGCAGCTGAGCTGGAAAAAGAGAGGTTGGCGGTCGAAAGAGCCAAAGCGGAAAAAGAAGCGGAGTTGGAGAGAGAAAGGCTGGCCGCTGAAAGGGCGAGAGAAGAAAGAGAGGCAAAAGAGCGACAGCTGAAGGAAGAAAGAGAGCAGCAATTGAAGTTGGAGCTGGAGAGAGAGAAGTTGGCAGCCGAAAGGGCGGGAGAAGAAAGAGAAGCGAGGGAGTGACAGCTGAAAGAAGAAAGAGAGGAAAGGGAACGGCAGCGTCAGCACGAGATGGAACTCGAGCGGCTCCGTTTGCAACAGCGAAGTGAAACTCCCGTCCAAACTAGAGTTGAAAGCAGCGAACGGGAAGATCACGGCTTCCGCTTGAACCCAAGCAAGCTGCTCGTAGCATTTGATGAAAGGAAGGACGACCTAGACGCGTACCTCCACAGATTTGAGACGATTGCGAGGAGCCAGAATTGGCCGGAACAGCAATGGGCAACTGCTTTGAGTACTTGCTTGAGTGGTGAAGCGCTCAGTGTGTACGGTAGGCTCACGCCGACCGATGCAGCCAACTACGCAAAGGTGAAGGCGGCTTTGTTGAAGCGATTTAGATTCACTGTGGAAGGATTCCGGGGCAGATTTCGGACAGGAAAGCCAGCTGATGGTGAGACGGCTACGCAGTATGCCGCCCGACTTTGCCATTATTTCGACAGATGGATTGAACTTTCAGGGACAGCACAAAAGTACGATGAACTTAGAGAGCTCCTCATTAGAGAACAATTCCTTACTAGTTGCCACCCAAGTCTGTCACTGTACTTGAAAGAGAGGAAGGCTGACTCACTTGAAAACATGCTTGAATTGGCTGATCAATTCTTGGAAGCGCAAGGTGGCACTAATTTGGCCAAGGTCAAGAAGGATTGTCCCGATGATTCGAAGAAATTGGCTCCTGAAGAAAAGAAGCGTACACCAGAGAGCATGCAGCGATGTTTTCTGTGTAACCGAGTGGGTCATCGCGCGAAAAACTGTCGAACGATCTTTACGAGCCCTACGGTAGTGAAATGTTTTAAGTGTGGTCAGAATGGGCACAAAGCAGATGCATGTCGAAACGGAGCGAGTCAAACTCACCAGGTATCCTGTGTTCAAGCGGCACCGAAATCTAATAATAATGCCGTCACTGATGGATTCGTAGAATTGAAAAATGGGGAGAAAATTCCTATTGTCGGTGCTGTAATGTCAAAACAGCCAGCCGGTGTTACGAAAGGAATGCCAGCGTGGCCTGGAAAAGTTGCGGGCAAAAAAGTTACGGTTCTAAGAGACACCGGTAGCTCCACGGTTATCGTGCGGAGAAATTTGGTACGGGGAAGTGAGTTAACAGGCAAAACGAAACCGGTTTGCTTAATTGACCGTACAGTTCGGATGCTTCCCGAAGCAGAGATTGAGGTGGAAACCCCGTACTTCAGCGGGAAGGTTACCGCTCTATGTATGACGACCCCCCTTTACGACCTTGTCATCGGAAACATCGACGGGACGCGAGGGCCAAGTGATCCAGAATGTTTGGGAGAAGACCCGAAGATAGAGTCCTCGCCAACACAGCGGCCGCGAGATACAGTGGAGGAGCCTCCCGTGACGGATCTCACTAGAGCCCAAGGTGAAGCTGCGGCGCAAGAGACAGCGAAGGAGAAGACGATCGTGTCGAATAAGTTCACAGGCCGAGCAACTGGACGTACGTCGGCACGACCTCAACCGACTGACAGTGTAAAGGAAACGGAGTTGGACAGCCGGGCAAAATGTAGAGGCATTATCAAGCGGGTAAATAAACAGACAGGACCCGTCGAATGTAATGACGCGTTAACGGTGTCGGAAGAGACAACGATGGCTGAGACGACGCCTCAGATATCGTCGTTGGAAAGGGCTCGCCGAAAAAGAACGTGGAAGCACAAGAAGAGATCGAGCGAGCACCGCAAAAAGGGGCGCAAGCGCTGTTCGAAGTACTCAAGATAGGTGCTGAGGTGGAATCAGAATGTGTTGGGCAGTGCTGAGTGCCATACGTTGTGTTAATGTTGTGTTATCCTGTGTCACAAGTGTCGAAGTGTTGTGCTGTGATGTGATGTATAGTATTGTACCATTGTTGTAATAAGAGAACTTTGTACGTTTGTATTGTTTGGAATGTGTGATGAAGTGTTGTACTCATGTGCCTGTGGTTATATTTCATGTGTTGTGGAATTGAACTACAATGTAAGATTGTATTGAGTGATATATTGTGAATGTGACGTGTCACGAGCGACAGATTGTGTTACACTCTGTGAGAATGTGTGGTGACTGTTCGCGCTCGTTTGTGAGGTTTTGAATATTATGAGATAATATTCTTAAAGTGGGGGGCAGTGTCACAGAACGAGCGCTAAAAAAGAGCGCGCCGCCAAATCCTTGCGACAACGGGCGGCAGAAACGCCGCGAGGTAAAAAAAATTGCCCGCAGCTTCCCTCGGGGGAACACTGAGGAGGATGCGGAGCATATAATTGGTTAACGGGGTGTTAAAGTGCGACTTACTTGGGTCGATGGCTAAATTGGTTAACGTGGTTGTGAAATGGGGTGTTAAATTGCGACTTACTTGGGTCGATGGCTAAATTGGTTAACGTGGTTGTAGGAGGGGGTGTTAAATGAGTGAACACGTACACACGTATGCGAAAGGGCGGCGCTGGTCGAAGGGACGTCGATCATTGTGTTTGTGGATTCGTTGGAATTCATTTCACCGCGACCTTGGACGTCGACGCGCCGTACAAACCAACCGACGAGCGGCAACTGAGCGAGCGAGCGCCGACCTTGAGTATATATACAGCGCGACGGCGCATGCGCTGTCAGCTGTCGAATGTTCTCGAAGGAGAAGTGCGCGCGGCACAGATGGTGGGCGACGGCGCGACGGCGCATGCGCGCGCGTCAGCTGTCGAATGTTCGAGAAGCGGTGCGGACGGCGCACTACAAGGCGCGAGTATAAGATGCTTCCGCATCTAAAGAAAAAAAAAGAGAAAGCAAACATCCAAGGCTCCCGGGTGCGCGCTCTCCCCGCAGAAGCACGGCTTCGCAGACGAACCTCCTCACCCCACAGCGGCGGCCGGGCAAGCGCTAGAAATTTCCAGAACGAACGGGGCGGGGTCAGACCGAGTGAATCACCCTCAGGAGAGGGCAGTCGAACCGTCTCGTGCCTCTCCCCAGCCTTCGCTGCGCGTCGCGCCGACGAAATGAGGAGAACGTTCTGGAAGGTGGCGCGGAACGTATTTAATCGAGCAGCCGAGACGAGAAAGCACGAGAAGACGGAAAGTTAGCGCCGGAGCGCGTAGGGATTCCCCCGTGGAGTCGGCGAAGGTTCTGCCCGTAGTGACAGAACAGGAGGAGACGGAAGTGAGCGCCAGAGTGCGTAGAGATTCCGCCGTGTAGTCGGCGAAGTTTTTGGTCCGTAGGGTCGGCTCGAGCTACAGGCAAGAGCGTGGGTTTTCCGCTATCGAGCGAAGACGCGGGCAACAGCTGCGTGTGTGAAGACGACGGATTTCCGGCGAAGAAGTTTGAAGCTTGGAGAGTGGCCATTTGAGGACGCGAGGTTTCCTGGAAGAGAAACTTCGAGAGCTACGGAACGACAACAACGCAAGACTTTGAGTGAGTGATTCTCGGGAGAGTATCATTCAGACTTTTATTCCAAGAACTTTGGACTGAATAGGTTTTCTATCTCTTTAGTCTTTAAGTGTCTTGGTTGTTCAATGCATGCGACTGCATTGTAGTGCATATTGTTGTCCGTGTCCGTTGTTTCAAGTGTGGCTGATTGTATTGTGTAGTACGTTGATTGATTGGTTTGATTGGTGACATATTGTATGCAACTATTGTGGAGTGTGCATTTTATGTATTGTTTTCGATCTGCCACTATTGAGAATATAATTTGTTTGTTTATCAACTCTCGGCTCTGACTTGTTCTTTGGGCCACAGCCGGCGTCCGCTGGCGCGCCAAAAAGGACCACTTCTAAATTGTCCACGCTTTCGTGGTGCGGTTCGGGGGGCCGATACTTCGGCTCTTGGAATTAGCCCGGCGATCGCCTCCCTAATTAACGGGACATGTGTGACACCGTTCAAAGTCTGTTTTTGCCTTCACTGTGAAAAATTCTGCGCCTTTATTTTGGACTATAAAGTGGAGCCCTTTACAGAACATTTTCAGATGTTCAGCCGCATACAGACATATACAGACAACGCCATCTATCGAGCGATTCATAAGCTAGAGTTGGCTACGTACTACTACTTCTTCTACTACTACTACAGAGAACGACCCACACGCTAAGAAGCCTCGCCCCTAAAAATACTAGAAGGCGCTTCTCTTGTTATTATAAATATTATATTACGGCCAATTAAGCAGGTTAAAAAATTGTTTAAACCTCATTGATTACGGCCCTTAATAGGGCAAGATTAGGTCGCTCTAGGATTAGCAAGAAACGAAAACAGTGTCCTCCTTCGTTGTAAAAGCGCTAAATCCTTTTTCTGTAACAGCTTTTGTCAGGTACTGCTGATATTGTAAGGAAACAAAGATGATGACCATATTGTTCATTATGAATGACCGTCTGCAGACGTTTGTGCCGATAACTTTCAACCCTTTCACGTTGACCGCTGGAGCCAAAAGAACGGCGGGGTTCGCTTAGGCAGGAAGCTTTTGGCTTTGACCAGGTATCGATCTACCGCCTCTGCCGTAGGTAGGCCTTACCATAAGGAGACGTTTTCGTTCATTCGAGATGGTTTGATATGCTGTGAAAGATTTTGTTTTGCGCTTCACTTTTTAGTGCCTTGCATCTTCTTAAGTTTCTATCCATTTCCTGCTATGCCACTGCCTATGTTATTGTTAATGCCCCAAGTAGAGTTGGTAGGACGCACACGTCATTTTAAACTAAACGCACCGTCCTAGATAAAGCTAACCTAGTCGCTAGTTGCACCCTGTTGCGTAGCGGAGTTTCTGTAAAAAAATGCAGCATATTCAAGTGAGGTTCTTGGCTTTAAAGAAATGCAGTACGTCATACAGTCAGCCAAATTTTTACCTGTCGTAAATGTATGGCAGTTATTCGTGTGTACCTTTCCCATAGGATTTAAATAAGCTTCAGAAAAGATAAAAAGTGTATCCCCACAAAACACTAGTGCACAAAACAATTTGTTGTCAATTCGTTCCTTAATATGGCGCTCAGAGACAAAAGCTGTCGCTGCACACATTAAAATTTTGATCCACTGTACGCACGTGAGCGCACTGAATTTTAGTTCAATAGAAAAAACTGATAATTTTGAACCTACTGCTTGCGGGCACCTAATGAATAATTAGACAGAGTCAGACAACAAGATAATGTGCTATAAAGTAATTTCGTCGATTTTATTAACCAATACTTACGTACCTGTTTTAACAGTTAAACAACACAAGCGAAAGAATCGAGCATGCATAATAGAAGAAAAAATATTAAAAATTATTATACTGTTTTTTCGTAGACAGAAGTCACTCGTATTGTATACATGACCAAAGGCGTGCCATATTTTTAATATGTTTTCTTATGATCTGTTCCGGTGAAGAGTTTAGGTGTGCATTGGTTGAACTTGGTTGTTCTTCTTTCTTTTTATTATAGCAGTGAGGAAAATTCACCGAAACATTATATATCTTAAGGGAACGACTTGTCAATTTCTAAAGTCATTTTTCTCTCCTGCTCACCGTGGTGGTCTAGTAGCCAAAGTACTCGGCTGCTGACCCGCAGGTCGCGGGATTGAACCCTGGCTATGGCAGCTGCCTTTTCTAAGAAGGTGAAAATGCTGTAGGCCCGTGTGCTCAGATTTCGGTGCATGTTAAAGAACCTCAACTGAGCCAAAGGTTCTGGGGCCCTGCACTAGGGCGTCTTTCATAATCATATAGTATTTTTGTGACGCTAAACTCCACATACCAATCGATTATTTTTTCTCTCTTATTCCAGCGAACATTCTCAGAGCTAACGTTACAATTTTTTTCTGTGTCTCTTGCTATTCCACTGCGTAAAACCTTTTCTTAGCGCTGTTTTTTTAAATTCAAATATGCCGTAATAATATTTCTTGAACTCCGCCTTTCACCCTTGCTCTTGGGATTTAACTAACTAAAAAGTAGCTGAAATTGATTATGACTTGCGAGAAAATTGTCATCGCATTTGTAATCAGTTCTCGTTCGAAAGCCTGTCCCCAAGGTAGCAGAAAATGGGAAACTATTTGGTGCTCTCCCTGATGAGGAACTCCCCATGTTTCTATTTCCTTTCTTTTGGCGCAATACAGGCTTCAGAGACAAGAAACCAGTGATTGAATTTGTCTGGATTCAGAAAGAACAAAATGAGATGGCACAGATACACCAATTCATTAACTACGCCAAAAACTTCAATTTCGTCACGTTATTCATATAGAAGAAAAAAGAACTGAAACAGCCCTAACCTGTTTTGAGAGCCTCAGTTTCAAATTGCAGCGAATTAAACATTGCGTTACATAGGTACAACCTTGTCGTGTAACAAAGCACGCGCTTCTGAAATCTAGGCACACAAATTTGTAGTTAATCAGTCCGTAGGATATTTAACGCTTGGATTTCAGTGAATTACCATGCTGAAGGCCCGTGTGCTCAGGTTTCAGTGCACGTTAAAAATTACAGGAAGTCAGAATTTCCGGAGCCCTCCATTACGGCGTCTCTCATAATCGCGTGGTGGTTTCGGGACGTTAAACTCACATTTGAACGGGACTGAATCCTGACTGCGGCGGCTGCATTTCCGATGGAGGCGGAAATGTCGTAGGCCCATGTGCTCAGATTTGGGTGGACGTTAAAGAAATCTAAGTCGTCGAAATTTCTGGAGCCCTCTACTACAGCGTCTCTCATAATCATATGGTGGTTTTGGGACGTTAAACCCAACAGGTCAAATCAAACCACATATGAAAAAAAAATGTATAGTGAAGTACCCCACTGCTAATAATAGAGAGGACGAAAAAAAGAGACAAAAAACGCATGCGCGTTTATTCCCACCTGCACGCCGCTCAGTATCTCTATATAAACATTTGTTTACGTCATCGTCAGTATTTCAGCGCCATTAATAATGATCACAATTCTCGGCACAAGAGTTTGCGCTGCCAATCTCCTTCTTCTCGCGAGGGGAACGTGTGTGTCGGGACATCGACGAAAAATGAAAATAACAGTGAGAACATGTGGCATATGGTTGGCACGGCATAAGCGTCTTTTTTGCATTTTGTATTTTCTTATTTGAATCATCGTATTCTCTTTTTTGGGACAACCTGTTTTGTGCATTCAGTTTCCACTGAAGTTCCTCAATGTCCCCCTTGCTCCCTTGCATAAAAGCATACTTTCTTTCAAGAGCGGAGCTCCTTTAAGGGACACTAATACCCCTGTCACACGGGGCAACCTAAGTGCACTTTGAGTGAGTGTACTTACGTTCACGAAGTTTCATTATGGGGGTTCGCTGCTACATGAGAAAGCGAAGTGTACTTTGGAAATAATGGCAGTGGCGATTGATGGATTTAGAGTACAACGTATATTTCTTATTTTTGCACCTGCGTTTTATCGTCGGACCACGTTGTCCTCGTAGGAGCACCTCCTGTAGCACATGTCATCTTGAATGACTAGAGAACAACTCACCTACACATGTTCAAGTGTACCTGGAAGTAAACAGCGCGACAGACGCAGCCATTGCTACGCTTGTGCTGCCGCGTACCCCTAGCGGACGTGGCCGCAAACGGCCAGACGGTGAAAGTAGCGAGGTTATTGTTGTATTTTATGACTTTTTTTATTCGTAAAAGTATCCATTACAACAAAAACATTGGTTTAAACATAGTATGAGTGCCACTTTAGGCAACAGCGTCTTTCTGTACAAGCCACTGGTACCGAGCCTACACACTTCATCGCAGCTGTCACAGTGAAATGAGTTTGGGCAACGCACTTGCAGGCGAGTGCACTTTGCAGCGAGTGACACTAAACTTGCTCGTGTGACAGCGCGCAAATGACACTCGCGGCCAATTGTACTCGCTCGAAGTGCACTTAAGTTACCACGGGTGACAGGGGTAATAAGGCAACTATTAGGTCGACGTTGATTGCGAAAATAGGGGTCTAGAAACCTCGTAGTGTTACTTTTGTGACACGGAAGGGCTTATTTTGAAATGAAATCACGTTCTAGTAGCCCACATTGGGTTAAGGAACTTCAAATTGCCCGCCTCCAGAAGCAGACTCACTAACGTCCTTGTTTCCGTGCCCAACGTTGCCCGGCTTTACTGAGTATTTACCAACTCTAGAAGACAGAACGAAAGCAGGCGGAGCCACAGCACCAACAACTGCCAATGGCTCCGAGATGGCAGGCGTGTTTTGATTCAACTGCGTCCAACTAAATTGCATGACCTGTCCAATTTAACTACGTGAAAATTGAATTTTAGAAACACTCGGGCCCAACTCGCGCCATTCTGTGTAGTAATGTCCGGCGTTTTTTTTTCATAAAATTAAACCGAAACTAATAGGCAGCATTTTATTGCGTCTCTTGATGCACAAAAAGTTCTCTATTTACTGAAGCTAGTTATATTAATAGTGATTAATTTTAGGAGGTTCGTCTGACGTCATCGGTATTCTTTTGAGAATGTCCCACTGCAGCGCAAGTATTCTTCAGCATTTATCCAAATTTCTCGATTAGTAGGGGACTGCTGTTGATAATATTCTAGTTTTACATACCGTCATAGACTAACTTTTCACTCTGACGTTGTCATTTGACTTTAGTGTCCCTTTCAGCCGTGAGTCGTGCGCCCGCGATGTATTCAGTTGTATTAGTATTTGTAAAGATAATAGCAGTAGTAGTAGTAGTAGTAGTTGTAGTAATATTGGTAGGTAGCATAGAGTTTCATACAATATTACCTAGAGTAGAATCTGGCGCTAGAGTCTACGCGGGCTCATTCAGCGGTGCTTGTACCCCCATGATAATTATGGGAAGTACAGGCTTTAGATCTGCCTCGCATGAATTACATTGTTGAGATTTGTGACGCATCTTTTCTTAGTGTAAAACAAAGTCATATCAACTTAGAGTTATTTGAAACTTGCTTCAATAATTTGTAAGCAAACTTTACTGTGAAACGTTTTTGTTACTAGGCGGAAAAAAAGAAACCGGGGCAAATTTAACCAACGATGTATGCATCGCACCCCCATTGCGTTCCAGAATTGGCATCAAGATTTACTAAATATTTTTACAACACTTGAAAACAAACATGCTTGTTTTTTTCTCGAAAGAATGTATTATATATTTAAGAAAATAACAGTACAGTATCAAATGAGAAACACTTATCATTTCGTCTTCTGCGACGCTAGGTGCGTTTTCCCAGTGGTCTGCCCCCAACGCATCTATGGTATGGTTGTGAAGTCGAGTCAGCGGAACGTGACGGTGCGTCTTCTTAGCTTCGTCATCGCTTTGCAGTCGATTTAAAACGCGTTTAGGCAAGACGCGCTTGTGAAAAACATGGAACTTGAGGCAATATCCAGTACTGACACGAGACGCTACATCTATGCGCAGCGTTGAGTGGACGACACTTCGTTTAGACTGTCAAATACGACTCGTGAAGCTCCAACGTCACAGCAACTTAGCAGATCTAGTGCTCGTCAGCCTCTTCACACAACAAAAGCACTGCTTCGGCCTTTTTCACCGCACGCCACTAACCGCGCTGCGCGAAAAACGAAACTGAAACTGTAGAAAAAAATCCGCAGACAGTTCGCTAGCTAACGCTTTCCAATCCGAAGCCTGTACTTCCTCCAATTCCCTTGAAGGTACATGATCAGAGCTCCAGATTTCTCTCTAGATAATAATGTATGAAACTCTACGGTATGTAGCCACCTCTCGTTTAGTCCATGGAATGTCCGCTGCATAGCGGTACTTCTTTATGATGAATATATGATGAAAACATGCGAGACGGTGGTACTTGAAGTGTTCGCAAGATGGACCGGCGGACGGATGGACAGACAGACAAGCAGATGGACGGATGGACCGGTGCGTGGAGTGACGGACATATTGGACAGATATCATACAAGTTTGTGGACGGATGGTTGGACGTACGCACGGACGCACGGACGGATGGATGAATGCACAGTCGTATGCATGGTTGGATGGACAGATGGAAGGACGCACGGACGGATGGCTGCTCGGAAGACGGACAGATGGACAGATGGATGCGCGAACGGATGGAAGCATGTACAAAAAAACGGACGGACGGACGAATAGACAGACGCATGGATAGACGCATGGACAGACGTACGACCAGACGCATGGATGAATGGACAGACGCATGGACGGTCGCACGGACGGACGCATGACGCATGGAAAAAAAGAACGGATGGACGGGCGGAAGCGCAGACAGACTGACGGACGCTTCACCCCAGTCATCATCATTCACTCCGTGAATATGCTGTGATTTTTTTTCGAGGTCCCATAATACTCGACAATATCACTTTATTCTGTGCGGTTAGGTACTTGCAATTGTATTTGATTTAGCAAATTAATAATGGCCTTTTTCTTTCGTGCTGCTGTTTTGTAGGGGCGAAGCTCCTTAAAGCGGCCCCTGTTCGTCTCTCGTCGTCGTAGTAGTAGTAGTGTGTAACCAGTCTTACATTTTGACCTCCAAGGTGCTGCCAGTGCAATATTTTTTCTGTTAGTTGTTAAACAATGAAAAATTCCCATCGGGCGCGTTAACTAAAAGCCGAATTCTCCTGTCTCTCAGTCTCCCTTGGCAACCATTCGCATGTACATTGAGCACTATCTGACAAGAAAGGGTTGCTACGTTATACTTGCTGGACGTAACCTCCTTGGTTTTAGAAAGGTTTAGCGAGCGTTGGGCCGCAGTGCCAAGAATACAGTGAACTAGTATAAACCATGAACTCGAGGGGCTTAAAGGTGGGAAGTAGACACGAAGCGCAAGCTGTAAGAAAGTGTGCGTGTGCCTCCACTCGTTCAGTCCTTGGAATGTCCACTGGATTGCGGTGCTTCTATGTGAGGAATATATGATGAAAAGATGCGAGATGGTGGTAATTGGAGTGTTGAATAGTTGGACGAACGGACACACGGACATATGCATGGACGGACGCACGGATGGATGCACGGACGGATGGACGCATGGACGGACGCAGGAACGAATGCATGGACGAACGTAGGGACGGACACACAGATGGACGTGCGGACACACGAACAGACGCACGCACGGACGGGCGGATGAACGCACGGGCGGCCACACAGACGCACGCATGGACGGACGGAAGCAAGAACGCATGGACGGACGGATGCTTCACCCCAATTATGGTGGCTAGAATTGGGAGGTGACGCCAGCGCCCGCATATTCGCCGAGCGCGCGCGATCCTCGTTTTCAAGCGCCGCCGCGACGGCCACCACGGCGTTCCTGTCGGCATAGTGATGCGGGCGAAGCGCGCGCTCCGCGCTCTCTCGTCGACTCGCCGCTGGGTTCGCTGGTTCGCCTCTGGAAGCGTGTCTGGGTGTGTGCAGTTTTCCGCGTTGATGTCTCGCTTATGGCAAAATGTATTTAGTTGCTGACATGACAGTGTGAGTGCCGACCTTAGGATGAACTCCAGCACTACGAAAGCGAGGCAACGCCACTGCTTTGCTCCTGGCTGCACGAGCGGCTATGTGTCATCGAGGGAGCAAGGTCAGCGTGCTTCTCTTTTCTCTGTTCCCAAAGACCCTGCCCTCTTCGAAGCCTGGCAACGAGCCGTACCCCGTGCCGACAAGTCGTTGGACGTGAAGTCGGCGCTATGTGAGCTTCATTTCGACGAGCAGTTTATTGAGCGTTTTTACACGCATGTGATAAACGGCGAAACTGTTCAGATTCCCCGAGGGAAACCGGTGCTGAAATCTGACGCGGTGCCAACCATATTCCCAAATGTTCCTGCGTATCTTTCAAAGAAAGTGCCGAAGAAAAGGACGTCAAGAACATCCACTTGCGGCCTACCATCGAAAATTCGGCGTCAGGAACCAAGCACGTCTGCTTGCGAGGAGACAGCTGGCTCGTACACCACAGAAAGCGACAGTAACCAAATACCTGTTCCGAATGTGCCCGCAATTCCCGACGTCCGCAAGTGTGGTCTTCCCAGCGCTTACTGGGCTCGACATCTAATTGCTGGAGCCGACAACGCCACGGTGTTTACAGTTTGCGCACTAGATGGTGACAAGTTGACTATTGACAAGTATGTGCTAATGACATCAGATGAAAACAAACTTCAAGCGACAGCTTTTGTGCAAGCCACAAAAATAAAGACCCTTGACATCACCGACATCGAAATGGCAGAAGAGTTGCTTCGCGACGTCGACTCCATGATACCATGCAGAGGGTTTGGTAAAACTGGTGAATTTGGAGTGAATTTAAAGTACAAGGAGAAGACTTTTGATGGCAGAACCTTCAGCCCATCTTGCCGTGGGGTTGCTCCAACGCCAGAAAAAGCCTGCCCACAATGCAAGCACCTCAGAAGATTACTCCTGAATCGTGAGTCCTACAGGCGAAGAAAAGGCAAAAATGTGGCCCAGTCCCAAAAGCTTTCATACAGGCTTAAGCTGCGAACAGCGCAAGCGAAAAGGAGTCGCCTGAGTGTCCTGCAGGCTAAATCACGTATCAAACAAATGAAAGAAAAGAATGCACGGAATGATTCTACAGCATTTGAAGAAGCGGTGAAGGCCCTACCCATTAAGCAGCAGCAACAAGTCAAGGCGTGCTTTGCTGCGGCTAAAAGAAAATCCACGAAAGGGATGAAGTATGAAAGTGAATGGGCTCTAGAGTGCCTTATTATGTCCATGAAAAGCCCACGCCTCTATGAGCATATACGCAAAAACAACATCATGGCGTTGCCTTCTCGAACATCACTACGTCGATATCTCAAGCGTTACAGGAGTGGATTCGGCCTGAGCGAAAAAGTGTTTGCTGCTGTGGCGGAAAAAACAAAATCTATGGACTTGTTCCAGCGCCATGGTGGGCTGTTAATTGATGAGATTAAGCTATCTGAACACTTGAGCTTGGGAACCGATGGCACCATCGAAGGTTTTGTGGACCTTGGGAAGTTCACACCAGAGAGTGAGCGCTCCGTAGCATGTGACCATGGCCTTGTAGTATTGTTCGTGCCTTTTACAGGCACGTGGCACCAGATTATTGGTGTGTTCGCATCACGCAGCAATGTGAAGTCCGAGACGTTAGGCAAAATAATCCTCGAAGCAGTAGTCATGAGCGAAAACGCTAGTCTGCACGTAGACTTTATCACCACTGATGGAGCTGCGTGGAACAGAAGCATGTGGCACTCATTCGGCATACACGGCAGGAAAGAAAACACAGTATGTAGAAGGCAGCACCCTACAGACCCAGAACGTTTTCTGCACTTCATCTCGGACTTCCCACACCTTCTTAAATGTGTGAGGAACACCTTTGTTCGAACGGGCGTGAAACTGCCAGAAGGCCATGCCAGTGTTGACCCTATTGACTGTGCCCGGAAGCTTGATGAACAGCATGACACGACTCTCAAAGCCATGCCTCATATTAGCAAATCGGTTGTGCATCCCAATGGCTTTGAGAAAATGAGGGTAAATTATGCAGTGCGGCTTTACAGTGATGAAGTCCTCAGAGGCCTTTTCTTGTACAATGCAACCATCGAAGAAAAGCATGGGAGCACAGCGGCGACAGTCAGCTTTGTGGAAAGAATGAGAAGGCTCATTGAGGCCATGACTTCAAGGTGCAGTTCGGGTGCACTTAAGCCTGGAGGGATGCACGAGAAGTGCATTCAAAACTTCTTGACTTACCTGGACGATTGGGAAACAGCTGCTGGCTCCGGAGGTTTCCTAAGCCGCAGTACAGCCGAGGGGCTTCGTGTTACCTTATCAAGCACGCTACACCTTCTCCGCTACCTGACGATGAAGTTGAACTTCAGCTATATGATGACATGCCGCTTGAGTCAGGACCCCCTGGAGAGGCTGTTTGGAATCGTCCGACAAATGTCTGGATGCAATGATCATCCGACTGCCTCCGAGTTCCTAATCTCGGTCAACACTTTGAGCTTCCAGAATTTGGCAAAACCACCGAAAGGAAGCAATGTGTCCTCAGGACTGCTGAGAAGTCTGCTGGGAGCTGACAACGGAAAGGACCTCACTCCTCGGAGGAAATTAGACGAGCTTCTTGACGTAGGAAACCTTGCCGAAGCACATGAAGTGCTCAATGAATACGGCCACGGCACCGAGCATGCAGACATGGTCGTGCAAAGCAGCGATGCCAGACTCATATTCTACATGGCTGGATATGTGGCAAGAAAAAGCGTTGCAAGCACCAAATGTGCAGAGTGCAGCCAGCAGCTCCTACAAGGCGAGAACGATCCATCTCCAGCTGCAGCATCCCTCACGGCTGCTGTTGACCGAGGAGGCCTGCTGTACCCATCAGTCAAGCTCAATGAACTCGTGACCACTCTCGAGAACACTTTTACCCACTGCTTCAGTGTTACAGAAGTCAAACCTGACAGCATCATGGACTTGGTTTCCTTCTTGCAGTTAAGAAAGCTTACACTTGTTGGCTGCCCTGACCACAGTATGTCCCTCACAAACAAAATTATCAAGTTTTATGTTCTTACTAGGCTCCACTTTCATGTCAAAGCCCAGAACAGCAAACGAAACGCTAAGCAGGAAAGAATGAAATTGCTGAAGCTTAGACGCGTGCTCTGAGTTTGATATTGTAACTTTAAGCTCTATTGATTTTTTTTTTGCCGAGTGGAAAGTGATTGTATGCCTCTTATTACTTAGTGCCAAGCGATGCGCTCTCTGTGTGCAATGTTTCAATGTTTTTAACTACTCCCGAGCGTATGTAAATGTGCGTATTTTTTCATTTTATTTTATTTTACCCTGTATTCCATGATGTGCAATAGATCTTCCTAATAATATGATGTGCAATAAATATTTGTTTTATTTTCCTCGCCCAGAACTTTGGTAATATTTTTTTTTAAAAAACGCCGTCGCCTTGCACTCCAAAACACTGCAGGGATATGCGAACGAAAGCTTTAATTTGCGCAGATTCAACGTCACAGAAGTCTTGCAGCGGCAGCCAATTTCTTTTAATGCTTGAAATGGCGTTCTATCAGCCATCGTCACAGTGAGTTATCTGAATCGCCAATTTATCTGAATCATGCTTCAGCAACAGCATCTTTGAAAGGTCCGCGCGCTCAAGGCGCGCGCGCGTAACTAGCATCACCATTCCGCCGACAGCGCCACCGCCGCGCTGCTCGAAACGAAGGAGCGGCTCCGAGCTCCCGTTGGCGTCACCTCCCAATTCTAGCCACCATACCCCAATCTCCATCATTCACGCTGCCATTTTTTTGGCCATATAACGTCATGTGTAACTCCCTCTCTAAGTCCGCGTGACTATACACGTGACGGTGTTGGGAAATTTCGTTGAAATGCTTTTTAGAATGTATAAGTACGCGTCAGCGCAAACATCTCTTCAAGTACTTGAAAATTTTTTGTCTCGTTTCATTCTCGTGCAGCAACACAAGAGCATGTCGCCTACTTTTTATCGAGGATTCTATTACCGAAATACCGACACTACGCACGCTATCAAAGTTACGTGATACGGCCCTTACCACGCGGGTGCTCGATGCAGGTGAAGCTATGATATGCACCTGATACGCTGTTTCAGTGACTCGCTCGCTGGATTCCGTGCCAACCGGTTCTGCCCTCGCCATCTCCGACGTCAGCGTAGCTCTGGCCGACTGGGCTGGCCCTACATCATTTCCTGACGCCGATCTCCGACGACAGCGCAGCTCTGACCTATTGGACTTGCTCTATGCTATCTCCTTACGCCGACAGAAGCTCCCGCAAGCGGTGCCCCGTCGTCTTACCCCTGTGACCGTGTTTCGATCTTTCCTATCTCTCCTAATCCCTCGATATGTCTTCGCTCGCTTGCCTAGCACATCTCTCTTTCTCACTCTCTCTCTCTACACCTTTATTTCTATCTTTTTTTATTCCTCCTCACCCCCACCCCCTGTAAGCTACTGTTGATGTGTCGCGCTATGATGCAGACAGTTACGGGGCTCACTTTTCTCTTCTTTTCACTCTCTTAGAATCACTTTGCTTTTCCAGTATTGGAAGCTGGCGTTATTACGAGCTATATTCGTGATCCTTTCGCGCCAACAACATGCTCGCGGTCTCTTTTTTCTTCAGCGTTCTTTTCTGAGGTGTGCATCGACAGAAGTGATGAGAGAAGCTGGCTGCTAACAAGGACGGTTGTTGAAAGAACCCCAGGTGGTCGAAATTTCCGTTACCCACAACTACGGCATCCCTCATAATCATGTGGCAATTTTGGGGCGTTAAACCATAGATATCAATCACTCAATGTTTCGAAGAGCGCTAAATACCAAGCCACACCCCCTAGACAGGATGTACCGCAGTTGGCATTTGCCTGTTGTAAAACGCCTCATCCGCGTCTCACAGCTACCAGCGTGTCGGTACGTTGATAGATGAGCACTCCACATCTGCTGCTGATATTCTTTTCCCGGGCCTCGGTGCCCGGGCCTCGGTGCCCGGGCCTCGGTGCAGTTGTGTCTTTTATCGGGGGATCATTACTACTTGAACTGCCATGAGAGCTTTCATGCGCGGTTCTTGCCACTGGTTCATTGGCCGATCTGTCTTTCTTGTCGTGACGTATCCATCTAATGTACACCGTGGTGGTTTTGGTGATCGGCTACTGATCTCAAGGTCGCGGGTTCAACCTCGGCAGTGGCCGTCATATTTTGATAGAGTTAAAAGGGTAGATGTCCGTGTATTGTGGCATGTCACTAAACGCTGCGCAACGCCAGATGGTTAACATTTTCTGAGCCCTCCACCACGACGTCTCTCATAATCATATAGGGGTGTTGTATTGTACACATCAGATATAATCTTTTTTCTTTTGATGAGGCCTTAGTTTTCCGCAAAATCTCGTGAGTGCAAGCATCAACATTATAGGTAATTGATGCGGGACGAAATTTGCACTCTAACTGCATTGCAATATGATATATAACTATGAGGTCAAGTTGGCAAAAACGTAACTCGCCAGCAGTGGGTACCAAACCTCGTAGCTTTGCATGTCCGGAGTACACTTGTGTGCTGAATACAGTTGGGCAGTTTGCAGATCTAGGTATTTTTAGTTGCTGAACAGTACGATCGCGGGAAAACCGTTTCGCTAGAGTCCCTACTATCGATGTTGCCCAATAAAAGCGTCTGCAGCACTCGCGGTGAGGCAAGGCGGTACGCAATTAAGCGTTCAATGCTACAACAGGAGCAGCATGAAATATAAAGTTTTGGTAAATGCAGCGAAAGCAGCCAGAACGAAAGACTTGTTTCGCTACACTAACTGGTGTGCTACAAAACGTTTGTGCGTGTCGTTGTGCGCCGTGAAGCAAAAAAAATGCGGCGATTATTTATCGCCACAGCTCTTTTGACTGCTTTGTTGCGTCAGGTTGACGCGATGTTTTGTGTCTTGGTATTCCCGCAAAGCAGCCTGTCAAAAACACTAGATAATAAGGAGCTGTCAGTGCCCTAAAGATGCATTGTATCAACGCAGCAGTACAAGTTTTCGAGGAAGAGCCGACTATTTGGAGGCGAGTGATGCGAATGTGGTTAAGAGTATGTGGTCACGCCTGATCGAAGTGACAATTTAGTCTTTGCACACTGCATGCAATCGCGATGTAATTAGAGCGCAGGTGCGTCCATGGGAAAGCACGCGTAGTAGGCTATCGGAATCTATGCTTCTCGTAATAGTACCTCTTTTGATACAATGTAGTGCGGCCTTGTTGTTTCTGGTGCTTATTGGGCAAAAAGACCTCCCTGCTTTAAGTAGCCGCAGCTTATTGTTAGTTTCCTATATTTATTACCTGTTTATTAAAAGATCACGTGATTTCAAAGGTGAACTTGGTAAAACTCTGGAAAACATGGTACCCACTAAAACAATGCCACGTTATGACACGCATATCAATCTACTCTAGCTAATAGGCGAATTTTTCAGACTTTGAATAGGAAAATATTTACCTGGCTGTTGTATTATACTGAGTATGTATCGTGCGCAGTGAAAATTGATGCTAGTGATTGACGACCGCATAACAAACCACCCGCCGTTTTTTTCTCACATGAAAGTCTCGAGAGTCTTGGCATTTAGTTTTCGATTGAAACAGCATTACCAATACACTAAGATGTTAATCACCAAACACTTACCCTTGTGGTCGGAGTCATTGTGTGGTACTGGCCCCGACGTTGATGAAAACTTTGGCTGATATATTCGAGTATGCGGTTAGGTTTCACTCTTTCATTCATCGAGAACACGCCACCAAGTTCATAAAATTTGTAATGCGACATGCCATCTTTCGATACTCTATCTCAGATAATAAATTTATTTTGTTACTGTCAGGACTTTTACTTAAAAGCACAACGCAAAATGGGCACTGGTCTGCCGAATTTACCTCGTCATGAATATTGCAACAAATTCGTGGGTGATGACGCTATTTATACCCAACGTATACAGATATGTTTTGTCCCTATGTGGTGCAAACAAAAGTTAGTGTTTCGCTAATGTAGTTTATATGCTCGTACGAAAGTTGAAGGCGTGTGAATGCAAAGAGGTAAAAACAAAATAAAACCAAGAACAATTCAGCTACTAATATAGAAGCAAGCCCGGGTTCATCAAGTGAACATTCTTACCACTTTATGAAAAAGTACACAAGTATGCACCGCAGGCAAATGTTGTTACAATGCTGTAACGGTGCATAGAGAGCATTTTTTGACAAGGTTTGTGTGAAATAACTATTACGACTTTTGACGTTGAGCCACTTTAGACGTATTATCGAACGCAATGAATGATGATGCAAGAGTAGCAGTATTTTTTTAAACTCCCAGGGTGCAAAGCCTTCCACAAGTAACCTATTGGACAGAAGGACCAGACTGCTTCTGGTTCGGTCCCTGTAGACCAGTGCGCAACATTGATATCAGATAGCGCTTTTCTAATGTATACGTGGAGGTACTTCCACGTATCGTTTAGCCGTGTACTTTCTACAACCGAAACCACAAGCATCCACATTAGCCGTAAAAAAGAAAACCAAATGACCTGACATCTTCGTACTACTTTCTGAATCTCTATATACAAGGGCATCATCGCACTGATAGCTACAAGGCCCCGTGACTTTTTTATGCGATGAACACTCGTTAGTTAGCTCTTTTAATAAGACTCATTCTTCACATGCACATGCTTCAATATTCGTCAAACTAAGCATGTTCCGCTGCTCTATGTGCTTTACACTGTAAACCTGTATTCGCTTGTTGTGTCTTGTTATAGCACAAAGTTTTCGTCAGCGCAATCACAGAAAATAATGATAAGTGTAGTTCAGATGAAAGCTTCTTTACACATTATATTTATATTAGACCAAAGGTGACCGTCAGAGCTGCGACTCGGTACTTATTTTGGTTAAACAATGGCTTCTTATTCAAAAATACTTATTATTGCTCGTTTACGTGGTTCCTTACAACAGATACAGCTTTTTGAAAAACCACCATCAGCGAGTTCTTTTTTGTAAAATTAAGTTACCTTAACTCATGAATAAATGTCTCCGCAGAACACGCGGAAGATGGCAAAACCACTTTAGCAACATTCTGTTTTTTACAAACCAGGCTAGGCAAAAACGAAATGTTACTTAGCTCTGTATTTATCATTCGTGCCTCTAGCTTCTCTTGTGCTTAACTTTTTCTTTTAGGCGATGGTCAGAAAAAAAAACTGGGCCAGACTTTTACTTTAACCCCAATTTCCCGGTCCACACGAGTTGTGCGAGGAGGTATCGATTGAACGACCTGGTCCAGGGCGAGCTCGGAGTGAGCTTGTCCAGATTAATTGCTTACTGGAAAGTAGGATTCGAGAACACCCCACGCCTACGCGAAGGCCCAGTCCATTTTGTTGAGTGCCTGCGTTCTTGTTTACCCGTTACTACTGCACTTTCTTCATTTCTTCACTCTGTGGCGCTGGCGTACTTAAGATAATTCTAAAGAAGGAACGGTGGCTCCTATGCCCTTGCAAGTTAAGAAGTCCAGAGATTGCAACATCACAAGCTTGATAACGGACAATTTGTTTGCTATTTCCAAGAAAACTTCATGGTTGGGGATTTCCAATAACACGGTGGTGAGACAGAACCGGCAAGGTATTTTTTTATTTTCTTTCTAGTGTTCAACAGTGTCTTCGACGGCCCTGCTGAATTCACATTAAAACCTCACTCAGCCACCTGTTTGCTATCACATTGCCGGATAGTTGAAACATTTACGATGCGTAGAATCTTCCATGTCTGTCGGCAGGAGATATATAAGGGTAAAGAGGAGAGAAAGATTAGGCAATGAATGAACTCTTTTTATGGCACACTGTATGTTTTCGTAGCCAAAGGTTAGAGTTGGCCCTATTTAAAAATTAACATAATTGAAACTGCAATAATTACCGGAAGTAAACAAGCAAAAAAAAACAAAATATGTTAGCATGCGAGAAATAGCGTTCGGCGACTAGCAAGGTAGAGAGGTGAAAAAACGTGAAAGAAAAAGGGATAAAAAAAGGAGTAGGAAGAGAAAAGCTAGGAAGCGCGACAGAGACAAACACAAAGATACATATTGAGATTATAGAAATAAATAGTATACTTTATTGCATACACTTATTACGAAGATAGAAAAATCAGAATGAGAATAAAACAACGGAAGGAAAAAAGAAAGAGGAAACCTAAGAGACCAAGTAATGCCTCCTAACTTCTCACTTTATGCAGGCTTATTACTACAAGCGCAAGCTTGCTTTATTTTTGCATGTCAGTTTTTAGCCGCGAAGGAAATTAAAAAGTGCCTGCTCAAGGGCCACCCGCTCTTCCAATAAATATGTTGCCCGACTGCGTACTTTTTAAAGCCTATCAAGTGGCCGCCTCCTCATTTCGCTCAGGACAGAGCAGATATGGTGACCATGTTTTCTTTTTCGCTTCACTAGTTCGACCCTCAGGTGGTGCGTACTCAGCCTCAAGACAGGAGCAGTGTTTGTGTAGTCGGTGAGAGCTATGAGTCTATTTTTTCTGCTAAGGCAGTGAGTGACGTGTTCCATGTTCAAAATTTTATGCAGTACTGCTGAATAGACTTATTCACTGTTTACAAACACAGGCTGCTGACGACTTCCCGTTTTGTTCACCGAAGTGCCTGAATAGCATAGCTGCGCAAGAAGAGCGTTAGAAGGACGTTGGTTCAAAAATATACGACACCGAGAAGCAACCTTAAAATCGTTGAATGAGAAACGCTCCGGAGCGAATCCTCATCTTGAGTGAAATCGGGAAGGCGGCTTGGACGTTTGGAAGCTTGATGAACGAGTTCCCCACCAGAACCAGAAATAAGTTGCGCTGCCATGTAGCCATATATTTCGAAACCTGCCACCAACGGATGTCACAGCTTTGAGGTTGGCAGAATGAAAACTTTAGTGCGAAGACGAAGACTAGTCCAAGAAAAGCTGTTGAAACTCACAAAATAAATCATTTCACAGTAAGAAGGCAAGCCATAACGCTGGTGTGTTTTTTTATTCACGGCGGACAAGTACTTTGCTTGAGTTACGTTGTTGGTCGCGAAAGCAATGTAAGCGATTTCCCTGTATAGTTATTTGTTCATTTAAAAATGCAGAGCCTGTCGATTTTGAAAACAGTTGTCAAGACGAAACGTTGCCCTAGCTAGTATTGACCTTATTAGGATAACATAATGGTGTGAATGAGAGATAGATATTCTGACCTTTTGTCTCAGTACTCCTATTGCTAGCAATGCTTCTTGTCTTTTTTCTTTATGTTTTTGCTGAGAAATTTGGAGTGTTCCACTAAATATGCATTGTTACGCGTGAACAGTACTGACATTAACTTTTCTGTTGCCTGATTCTGCCCGTACGTTTGCAGTGCTCTTGAGTTATTGTCATTGAACGGTGGTGGTCATTTGCCCAGAAGTTTTAGCTGCTGTGGTGCTAGAATGGTTATGATTTCGGCACCTCATCTGGAATCCTGAGGTTCTCATCCTGCCGTGGTGAACACAATTCAATAAAAGCGAATCACTAGATGTCCCTGCTTTTAGGTTTAGGTACACGTTCCGTAATCTTAATTTATCTAAATTCTGAAGACCGTGACTAAGTCATAATTATTAATCATATAATAATTCAATCTGCCAAATTCTAAGAATTATCTGTTTAGCGAAAAAGTTTCTAAGGTTTTTCTGCAATATCTGTTTCTTTTATTGCGCAAAATGTAGGAAGCATACATGTATCTACTTTTGCTTGCAAAATCATTCACATCAAATGTCCAAAGAAACAGTCCTGAAAATCATTCGCAATGTTTTTCTACATAAATCAGTACTCTAGTACTTCTCTAAAGCTATTCAACCAACTTTACTAATACCCATGTAAAGGAGCAGAGTTGTTCTGAGGAATATATTAGGCTGCGTCCGTTTCTTTAACAAATACCTACGACAGAAGAACGTTGATTTGCACAAATAAAGTTTATGTCACGGTATAGGTGGCTGTTTATGTAAGACGAATCGCACTACGTAGATTGCCTCTGTCAGTGAAAGCGCACTAGCTGGTGGTGATTGACGTTCAACTGTTCAAGCCGGCAACGCCCTTCCATGGAGCTGCCACAGAGAAAGAGAGTGACACAAGATATCTACTGATGGAAGCCAGTTTCCACGAAGCTTGACTTATTAACCTCTAAACCCAAGTGGTATGGTGTGCACATCCTCTGGTCAAGCCTGTTTTCACAAACCTTGCTATATTAACCTTTCAACGTCAGGGTTGGCATGTGCATCCTCTGATCAAGCTTCTGCATCTTCAAGTGCTGCCTGTTTGAAACACCTTTCACCTGTGCAGCTGCGCTTGCTACGACACACAGCGATGCCAGCTCCGGATGGTTTTTAATCAACTTGACCCCGGACCATTTTGTGTGCAGAAGATACTAGGACCTTGGGCATCTGCCTCAGTTGCGCAGAAAGCGACTAAACCACTGCTACTTTATTTAAAGTCAACAAACCTGAGCGACCGCCTGTAGACAGTGTGCGCTCCCCGAGTGTCCTCGTGATTGTGTGTACCTCCTCATCTCTCTGCGACCTCTTTTCTCCCCTTCATTTCTTCCCCAGTGCAGGGTAGCAAACCGGATGTGCGTGTGGTTAACCTCCCTGACTTTCCTTGCATCTTTATCTCTCTCTCTTCACCTTAAAAGGAAGGTTAGTTTCGTACCATATTTTTGTGGCGGCTGTATTTTCCATGAAGCTGAAATTGGTTGAGGCCAATTTACTCATATTCAGGTGCATGATCAAGAACCCCAGGTGTTCAAAATTTCCGGTGCCCTCCACTACGGCGTCTTTATTATACGTCTAGTGGTTTTGGGACAAGAAATCCTAAATATTATTATTATCGTGTCTTTGTGCAGCAGCACATCCAGAAATAGTTTGTACATACAAGCTGTACACAGCGTTAAACTTATATTTTGTTTTATCATACGGCTAGTTACATTATCCTGTTACAGTGGGTGCACTTAAAAAAACGTGGCTCCCTATATTGGAATAGGTACAACACGAAAGTGAGACGTGTCCTTACAGAAGCAGTGGACCGTTTATTAAGGATTGTCTTAGCAACAGCAATGCCCCACCGCGGTGGTCTAGTGGCTGAGGTACTCGGCTGCTGACCCGCAGGTCGCGGGTTTGAATCCCAGCTGCGGCGACTGCATTTCTGATGGAGGCAGATATGTTGTAGGCCCGTGTGCTCAGATTAGGGCACACGTTAAAGAAACCCAGGTGGTCGAAATTTCCGGAGCCCTCCACTATGGTGTCTCTCTTAATCTTATGGTGGTTTTGGGACGTTAAACCCCACATACCAATTAGCAACAGCAACATATTGCATAGTCACGTTAGGAACGGCAAGCAGCTCAAATTTTACAGTGCTCACCTCAAGCAGAAAGCACGCGCGAAATTAGCATACACAGGACGAGCGCCGAACAACATTTGTCACACTTCGACGCCTAAAGCAAGCTGTTTAAACAGAAAGAAAGACTCACGAACCGAGCCTGCACGTACACACAGGACAGCGCAAACAACTGTCACAATTCTTGAGTGATGTGTCAGCAGCGTGCTCGTTTCGTAAACGCGGCAGTGGTGCGTGCAAAGTGACTTTCGTTCTTTCATGAATTTCGAGCATGATAAGCACGCGCGCAGGAGAGACCATGCTCTTTGAAGGCGGCGCTTAGCGGAGACAACACCCTTCAGAGCGGGCCCAACGCTTTACCCAACGCAAGCCTGTCACACCATCTCGCCACTGATAACGAAAACGTGTGAAAACTTCGAAGCTCTGAGGACTGCTAAATGGTATCGTTAGCGTTCCAGACAACGTACGCGCTGTGGCGTACTGGTAAGCGCCACGCGCTGAGAATTGGGAGGTTGCTGGCTCAATTCCATGTGACTGATTCTTGCCTTCAAAATTTATTCTTCACAATTTCTTAATAAACGCTTTTCAACGTTACTTTCGTGACGGAAGTACGTCAGTGGAGTCGTGGTAAACCCCGTCATTAGACACTTTTGTGTTAGAAATGGTGTTACCTCGCAGAAGGCGTTTAAACGGTGATCACCACGGAGCAATTCCTTGGCCGCTGTAGCGCCTACGGTAAGTGATGCCCCAAAGTGAATTGTTGAACCTATTTGGAGCTTTCCCATTCACCTCTCCTAAAAACGTCTAAATTCCAAAGGAAATAAATGCGTGCGATAGCGGTCGCTTTATCGACCACGTTACCGTGGCTCGTGAGCAAGATTCACATTAGCAATTCATAATATGGGAGGCTTTACACGTACTCGAGTAAGCTGCTTTCTTATTCCTCTCGAAAAGCGCCATGGTAAAGGAAATACATGAATGAGCCCATTGCGGATTCACGAGCAAAATCGCTAGATTTTTAAAACGATGACCGATCATCCTCAGCTCTACCGTCATATCAATATATCGACACTCTTATATCAAACGCTATAAGTTCAGGCAAGCTTTATTTTAATACGTTGGAGTAGATGCAGTTCGGTTGCTTAAATGTAGAGCAGCCATCGTGCACGACGAGTATAAATAACTCTTGAGAGATTTTTTAAAGTTCGTTTCATACGCTCTTGTGTTCCAGCGGCTGCCATGTGGTTTGTATGTAAAAATCAGTCGTTATTGCAAAAGATTGGGGGTGCGAAGGATTCTGAATCTGAGGAAGCAAGGAGGCTTTCAACGCAGTGTACTCCATCTCCTCTGCCATTAGCTGAGTCCGTAAAGAAACAAGTTCCCAATGAAGAATACAGTAAAAGTGATGCGATCGATGACGCACTAATCGCACCTGCCTGGTTTAAATGACGATAGTAAACTGTGTTTGCAGTCGAAAGGGCTCTTCGTGGCCTTTACCTTGGACCCTTAAGCATTCAACTCAACATCATCGTCGTAAAATGTTGGATTAATTTGTAGGTCTAACGCCCCAAAATCACCATATGTATATCAGAGACGCCATAGTGGAGGGCTCCAGAAATTTCGACCACCTGGGGTTCTTTAACGTGCGCCGAAATCATCTGACCACGCGGGCCTACAGGATTTTAACCTGCATCAAAAATGCAGCAACCACAGTCGGGATTCGATCCCGCGACCTGCGGGTCAGCAGCCAAGTACCTTAGCCACTAGACCACCGCGGCGGGGTATCACAAAATATTTAAGGATCGAGATGTAAATGTTAACGTGTAGTCATCAGTGTTCACTTGCACGAGGACGACCGGTTTCAAATGTTTTCGATTCTCGTCACGCTCTGTTATTTCAATTTCACAAGGCTTCTGAAACATTCCTAGTATATCAAATAAGAAAGCGGGTGATCTGTCATCACATTTTATTATTAAATTTCCCGAATGTAGTCTGTTATCAGCAGTAGCAAGTCATCACAGATTTACTGCATCAAAAATTTATAGTGGTAAAGCCACATCTTCCGCTGTAATTTTAAGGTCTACGTAATAGCTTGATTAAACCTAACATGCGAAGCGTTTTGTGTCGTTTCTTTCCTTCAAATACCACGGCAGAGTATAACTTGTGCCTGTTTTTATTTACCTGATGCTTAACGTTCATGAACTTAAATTTTGTAAAATACTTTTGCAAAATTTCTTCTGATACGCGTCTGCCAACGTAAGGTGGCTCTCAACTCAGTTGAAGCTAAGTCCGTCCGTGCGTCTGTCCGTCCATCCGACCACCCGTGCGTCTGTCAGTTCATCCGTCCGTCCGTGCGTCCATCCGTCCGCCCGTCCTTGTGTTTCTCTGCCTGTCCATTAATTCATTCGTCTGTTCATCCATTCGTACATCTACTGAACACTCTAAGCACCACCATCTCGCATTTTTGATCATATATCCATCATATACAAGTACCATCATTTAGCGGACATTCCAAAGACTACCTATTATTACTACAAGTACGATTACTACTACTATTACTACATACATCAGGGACGCCTAACCCATGGCATTAGGAGCTTCACCCCTACGACGTATAATTATTTAGAGTACTTGGTATCCTACTGGATGGCAGAAAGCCGCCCCACTAATGTGATCTAGACGCCGGAGAAAATCGGCGTTCATGGAACAAGTATGTTAATAAAAAGAGGGTTACGAGTGAGAGTACCAGGCGCTCTACTATGGGAGAGCATAGAGCCATCCCGTAGGTCGCACACTTCATGAGGCCCTGTTGACAAATATTTGCAGAAAAGGACTTCAAACTAAATGTCGAGTTTCACCGATTATTCAGTGAGGGCTGTGTCTACAAAAAAAATGTTAAACAATTCAAAAGGCAAGGTACCCTACTATGGGAGAGCAACGTGCTGTCCCACTTTCGAGATGCACGCCAAGACCATTATTGGTGTGCATAAAAATTATTTGATGTTTTTGAGTACTTCATACTTAACTACAGGAGAACAGTGAGCTGTCCCTACAAAATGCCGAGACAGACGGCTTGCACGCTGCACATTAAACAACATTTGCCGGCAGTGTTTTTGCTATAGTTGCAACGGAAGTTTCCGTTTGTGCGCAGACATTTTTATTCCTTGAACATGAAATTTTTCTCGAAGTGTTTTTCCTTTGCTCTTTTGGAATGCACGTGAATTGGTATTTTGCTAACAGCATCTCCTGTTCTTTCCTGCATCATTGTTCGGCTAACCTAAAACAGATCTGTGGGCTCGTTTGAATGTGTTGGTAACATAAGACTGGTCTGCTATGCAGAATGTTCATGTCGTATATGGGCAATGTATCTTATTATTTAAATTTCACTGGCCAAATAACTGGCCAAAAAAAGGTTGCGTCCACATATCCGGACAAGAAATTTCTAGATTATTTAACTCTCCAATTTGTCTAACGCTCATGTCCATTCTCTCTCTACTCAGACCCACCTATGCCGGACCCATTTGTGCGGTTTCTTACTAAACGACAAACATATCATACAGAGAACGTTATAACGTTGCTCCTTTGGTTAGTCCGAGAACGGGTACCAGAAAGCGGGTGGGCCCATTGCCGTCATCATCATCATCATCATCAGCCTGTCTATGTCCACTGAAGGACAAAGGCCTCTCCCATGTTCCGCCAGTTAACCCGGTCCTGTGCTTGCTGTTGCCAATTTATACCCGCAAACTTCTTAATCTCATCTGCCCACCTAACCTTCTGTCTCCCCCTACCCCGCTTCCCTTCTCTGGGAATCCAGTTGGTGACCCTTAATGACCAGCGGTTATCCTGTCTACGTGCTACATGCCCGGCCCATGTCCATTTCCTCTTCTTTATTGCAGCTATGATATCCTTAACTCCCGTTTGTCCCCTAATCCACTCTGCTCTCTTCTTGTCTCTTAAGGTTACACCTACCATTTTTCCTTCCATTGCTCGCTGCGTCGTCCTCAATTTAAGTTGAACCCTCTTTGTGAGTCTCCAGGTTTCTGCTCCGTAGCTAAGTACCGGCAAGATACAGCTGTTATATACCTTCCTCTTGAGGGACAGTGGCAATCTACTTGTCATAATTTGAGAGTGCCTGCCGAATGTGCTCCACCCTATTCTTATTCTTCTGGTTACTTCAATCTCGTGGTTAGGCTCTGCGGTTATTACCTGCCCTAAGTAGACATATTCTTTTACAACTTCAAGTGCACTATTACCTATCGCAAAGCGCTGCTCCTGTCCGAGGTTGTTGTACATTACTTTCGTTTTCTGCAGATTAATTTTAAGACCCACCTTTCTGCTCTCCTTGTCTAACTCCGTAATCATGAGTTGCAATTCGTCCCCTGAGTTACTCAGCAATGCAATGTCATCGGCGAAGCGCAGGTTACTGAGGTACTCTTCATTAACTCTTATCCCTAACTGTTCCCATTCTAGGCTTCTGAAAACGTCCTGTAAGCACGCAGTGAATAGCATTGGGGAGATTGTGTCCCCCTGCCTTACACCCTTCTTTATTGGTATTCTGTTGCTTTTTTTATGAAGCACTATGGTAGCAGTTGATCCCCTGTATATTTCTTCCAGAATGTTTATATATATTTCATCTACGCCCTGATTCCGCAGTGTTTGCATGACGGCTGATATTTCTACTGAATCAAACGCCTTCTCGTAATTTATGAAGGCTATGTATAGTGGTTGGTTATACTCTGAGCATTTCTCTATTACCTGATTGATAGTATGAATGTGGTCAATTGTTGAGTAGCCTGTTCTAAATCCTGCTTGTTCCTTTGGTTGATTGAATTCTAATGTTTTCTTTATTCTGCTAGCAATTACCTTTGTAAATAGCTTGTATACTACAGAGAGCAAGCTGATCGGCCTGTAATTCTTCAAGTCCTTGTCATCTTCTTTCTTATGTATTAAGATGATGTTAGCATTCTTCCAAGACTCTGGTACTTTTCCCGTCAGGAGACACCTCGTAAATAGAGTGGCTAGTTTTTCTAACACAATCTGTCCTCCATCTTTCAGCAGATCTGATGTTACTTGATCCTCACCAGCAGCTTTGCCTCTGTGCATGCTCTCCAAAGCTTTTCTGACTTCTTCTATCATTACCGGTGGGGTGTCGTCTGGGTTACTGCTAGTTCTTATAGTATTAAGGTCGTGGTTGTCTCGGCTACTGTACAGATCTCTGTAAAACTCCTCCGCTATTTTAACTATCCTATCCATATTGGTAGTTAATTTGCCTTCTTTGTCCCTTAGTGCATACATCCGCCTTTTGCCTATCCCAAGTTTCCTCTTCACTGCTTTGACGCTTCCTCTGTTTTTCAGAGCGTGCTCAATTCTCTCCATGTTATACCTTCTTACATCGCATACTTTACGTCTGTTAATCAGCTTCGAAAGCTCTGCCAGTTCTATTTTGTCTGTTGTACTTGACACTTTCATGATTTGACGCTTCTTAATTAGGTTCTTCGTTTCCTGGGAAAGCTTGCCGGTGTCCTGTCTAGCTACCCTGCCTCCAACTTCCACTGCACACTCCGTGATGATACTCGTCAGATTATCATTCATTGTATCTACGCTAAGGTTGGTTTCCTCGCTAAGAGCAGAGTACCTGTTCTGCAGTGACACTCTGAATTCCTGTACTTTCCCTCTCAGTGCTAGCGCATTGATTGGCTTCATGCGTATCAGTTTCTGTCGTTCCTTCTTCAAGTCTAGGCGGATTCGAGCCCGTACCATTCTATGGTCACTGCATCTTACCTTGCCAACCACTTCCACATCCTGCACGACTCCTGGGTGCGCAGTCATTATAAAGTCTATTTCGTTCTTATTTACGCCATTAGGGCTCCTCCATGTCCACTTGCGGTTTTCTCGTTTTCGAAAGAAGGTATTCAAAATACGCAGATTATTGCGTTCTGCGAATTTTACTAGTAGCTCTCCTCTGGCGTTTCTAGTGCCAATGCCATAATCTCCTACTGCCTGGTCTCCAGCCTGCTTCTTCCCTACCTTTGCATTAAAGTCGCCCATTACTATAGTATACTGTGTTTTCACCTTACTCATTGCCGATTCCACGTCTTCATAGAAGCTTTCAACTGAAGCGTCATCATGGCTGGATGTAGGCGCGTAAGCCTGTACTACCTTCATTTTGTATCTTTTATTCAGTTTAATTACAATGCCTACCACCCTTTCATTAATGCTATAGTAATCCTCTATGTTGCCAGCTATGTTTCTGTGAATTAGGAACCCTACTCCCAGTTCTCTTCTGTCTGCCAAGCCCCGATAGCAAATGACGTGCCCATTCTGTAGCACAGTATAGGCCTCATCTGTCCTCCTAACCTCACTCAGCCCTATTATATCACATTTAATGCCTTCTAGCTCCTCGAATAATACAGCTAGACTTCCCTCACTAGATAACGTTCTAACGTTAAACGTTGCTAAGTTCAAGTTCCAATGGTGGCCTGTCCGTATCCAGAGATTCCTAGCACCCTCTGCTGCTTTGCAGATCTGATCGCCGCCGTAGTCAGTTGCTCCGCAGCTGGTGGGGACTGAGGGCCGTGGGTTAATTGACGAATGCCTACGGGAGGGGGTGGCCAGATACTGCACCAGGGTGGCCAATCCTTCTCTGGTGAGATCATCGGTGCGTACCGGCTTGAAGCCGGTACGATCAGACAGTAGTGGGAATGCTCCATGCATGTCTTCCCCCATTGCCGTAGCCCTCGACAAACTGACCTTGGCTTTAACAATCAATGTACCAAGCTTGTTGCATTCAAAACATCGATTGTTGTGAGCCGCGTTTGGACTGCACGGCGTCGACTGCTGGTGCCATTTAACATCAGGCGTTGTAGCCCATTATGGTTCAGACTTCAGCGAAAGCGAAGTTCGCTAGAAGTTGACATGCTACAAATGGTCCTTGAGGAGAAAACTATCATTCAACAAAGCAAATGTTTCTTTTAATACTCTGTCTTCTTAAATGCTCATTGCCATGCCCTTCTAAATGAAACGTCCAGTCAAATCGTAGAAACATGTTGAGGTTGGTTGTCACGCATACATATTTTGTACAGAGTGGTGAGTGAACATTCTGAGTGGTGAGTGAGCATTCTGATCCTTTTTAAATTTTTTTTGGGGGAAGGATCCGTAATTCACGGTACTCTGATACCGTGGAATGGCATTGCGTGTGTTAAGAGACAAGATAGGCAAGTTTGTGGAGAAATTGTTTTTTTTTCTGGCAAAGTTTGGAGTATAAGGCTTTATCTTGACCAAAATCAATCATTTTTTTGTTTCAATGTGACTTTTGTTTGTCTAAAGATGACAAATTTCCGATTTTGTATGGCGGTCTGCGACACCCTCATTAGTTTCGAAGTTTCGAATTTTTAGATGTTTAAGCATCAAGTCAGTACGGAAAGGTTGCAGTTTGCAAGCTGGAGCACAGTGGACGCATTCGAAAGAGAATGTGCCTCGTTGCTCACTCTGAACGTGCCCGCTGGGAAAGCACAGGCATCAAACTTTCTGACGGGGAATGAATGTCTGGCCAGGGACATCTCAGTGGTTCGGTCAGTGGCAAGCTCTAAAAGTATTAAGGTATGGTTACTTGAAGAAATGTAAGCATCTTGGAGGACAAAAGAAGAGCTATCTGGACCACATATTTTCGCATGCCATCAATGAATACCAGTTGATCCCTGGGCATGCAGATCGAAAATTTGGTTGCCGCACAGCTGGCATAACTGACCACTCAGTTTCTGACCAGTCAGGTTGGCTGGTCAGAAGGCTTCAACACGTTGCTATATTCATGTTGCCAATGCCTGGGACCAAGCGCCTGCATGCCCAACGATGAGGAGAAGGAGCTGTGAGCGCGTGAAGTCTGAACTCAACGTGTCCATGCTCGAACCTACGCTTGAAATATATATGTTTTGTTTACAGTCTTGTTAAAAAAGGCGCCTCATTGCTCAGGTAACCATCAAATACACTCATGTAAGCATCCCTACAAAACCAAAAGTCTAATTGGAGGTGCCTTACCCAGTGAACTGTGTGCAACATCTAACACTCCGAGGCTTCTAGTTCACTGCACATAAGTTACCAAAGTGATCAAGACTAGGGACTTAAGTACGACTGAGCTTTTAAAGACACCAAAAGTGAAAATTATTTGTGAGCCACGGTAGTTTGTAGTAGGAAGCACCTACATTCGGCGACACTACGTCTGGAAAATGCAAAAAAACGAGCAAATAATACAACCTCGCCATACATTCTGTGCTCTCGCGATGCCAAGAAAGAGGTAGTAATTACTATATGTGGGAGAATTTTACAAATAAACGTCACTCACAAAAGAAAACCTTGAAATACCTCTGTGCATAACAAAGGAAAGGGTTGAGGGTAATGACATAAGGGAAGTGACGCAGATGCTAAATGAAGGCACGTGAAGCCGGAGGGCGGTGAAACCTTTTCCCAGAAATTCGGGAAGACTGCAGGCCGCGCTGTCACTGTCTGAAATGAGTCCATTAACATTTTCACTGGCGGGTGCTTCTAGTCGTGACGCACCCGCAGTGCTGGCCTGGTAGCGGGGATGTGAAGAAAGCTGGATACGCAGAGTAATGGCGCGTTTTGGAGTCAAGATGACAGATAGGAATGGAAAGGTAATAGAATGAACTCGTTTGCGGGTGATACCTAGTGGTGGATATGTGGCGAGCGAGCGGAATCAGTGATGGGGTCAACGTTCACACTCTATTCGAGAGGCAACGGCGAGCGCTCCTTAATTTCGCAGGCTACAGCAGAAGCGTTAAAAAGGAGATAAAGAAAAAAGGAAAACGAGGAGGGGACGTGATCATTCTGTAGTGATGCTCAAATTATATCGGTCGCAAAACTTGGAATGAAAAAGGTCGAAAATGATTACCACAGGCAACAACGCCTGCCGACTATGGTGAAGCGCTACTAGGTGAAGAGGGAATAAACAGCCAAAATCGAACTTTTTTTTCACAAATAGTCCTAATTTTATATATTGTAAGGCAACGTTTTTGGCTGCAAGGCACTTCTTTTACTTGCCGAGCCGCTGCCCCACAACCCAGGTCAGACTGATGGATGATGATGAGTATGTGCATATAAGATGATGCGTATGAAGAATGCTCACACTTATTTGCCGCCCACGCGTAATCGGCCAGCCCGGACGCGTCTTAGATGAAAACAGAACGTGAACGAATGGCTTCAGACGCGATACGTGGACAATCTCCGAACCACGACAGCGACGATCCAAAGAAAGGTCGGTGGGAGTGACACGATAGTTCACTGAGCTCGTTTGTTCATTGATTGTATATGGTCCAATGAAGCGTGACTGAAACTTGTCACGCAATCCTGGGGTACGAATGGGCGTCCAAAGCAACACTTCAGCCCCCGGACTGAAGACGACGTCGCGATGAGAGCTGTCGTAGCGTTGCTTGCGATCTTGCTGATTGGCTTCTGTATTAAGGCGAGCCCGTTTCCGACATTCTTCGAGCCTTATGATGAACTGCTCTGATATGGTTGCCGAGGCGTCGGTCGGCACATTTAGGAAAGAGACGCCTATGGTGAATGTCGGCGAACGGCAGTACACGAGGTAGAAAGGCGAGTAGCCAGTAGTTTTTTGAACAGCGGTGTTATGGGCAAACGTCACAAAAGGCAAAATTTTATCCCAGTTGTTGTGGTTTGGTGCGATGTACATCGACCGCATGTCTGTTAGTGTGTGATGAAATCTCTCTGTCAGCCTATTAGTTTGGGGATGGTAGGCTGACGTCGTCTTATGTTCTGTGCCACAGGTTGTGAGACGGGTTTCGATTATGGTGGACAGGAACGTCTTGCCGCGACCTCTCAGGAGGACGCGAGGTGCACCATGACGCAATACAATGGCGTTGAGAAAGAAGTCTGCGAAGTCTGAAGCAGAACTTGTGCGTAGTGCAGGAGTCTCTGCGCACCGTGTCAGGTGGTTGACAGAAGTCACAGTCCAACGATTACATGCTGGCATGATAGGGATAGGTCCGAGTAGGTCTATGCCGACGATGGCAAATGGAGTCTCGGGACACGGGATAGGTTGCAGAAGGCCAGCAGGAGACGAAGTTGGCCGCTTCCGCCGTTCACACAGATGGCAAGATGGAACGTACTTGGCCTCAAAAGTAGAGATGCTTGACCAGAAGAAACGGTTTCTGATCCGGCTTTGTGTTTTGTGAATTCCCAAGTGACCTGCACATGGGTCATCGTGAAAGGCTTCGAGGACTTGATGACGTAGAAAACGTGGAAGGGGGCAGCGAGAGAGAGCATCTGCATCTTGGTGTCTTTTTCCAGACTTATAGATGACATCAAAATGGTACTCTTGTAGGTGGAGCACCGAACGACCGAGGCGACCAGACAAGTTTCTCAGTGTCGAGAGCCAGCACAAGGCGTGGTGGTCTGTAATAACCGTGAAGTGGCGTCCTTAAAGATGCGGTCAAAATTTTTGCATGGCCCAAACGACAGCACGGCACTCCTGCTCAGTTATGGAGTAGTTCTGTTCAGCAGCCGTAAGAGCACGACTAGCATACGCTATAGCTCTTCCCCATCAAGTGGCATCCCACTGTAAAAGAACTGCACCAATGCCATGGCCACTCGCGTCGGTGTGCAGACATGTAGGTGCGTTCTCGTTGAAATGACACAGAACAGGGTCGGGCGTTAAAGAATTATTGAGGGCTTGAAAGGCACGCTCGCAGTCATCGTTCCAAGCGAAAGTTTATAGAGATGTGAGCAGCTTGTGCAGTGGCGACGCGATGGCAGAAAAATGACTAATGAAGTGGCGAAAGTAGGCTCACGGAAGGCTGCAAAGTTGACCCATACAGCGGTGATTGCTGAGGAGGTGACGCTGCAACCACCTGAGCGTACGTCGATTTTGGAGTGAAATGCGAGCTCGGGACTTCCTCACACGCCATGGACGCTAGTTCCTCCCTCACAATGTTGTGGAGGCTGCCTGCAGAAGGCGTCATGCGGAGCTCACAAGATGACGAGGTGGCCTGGAGCTGCAGCTCCTCGCGGATCATGGACCGTATCAGCGCACGGAGCTCACCGTCATGCATTGGCCTGATATCTGCTGTTTCAAGTTGTAAACATATCAGTTGAAGGTCATCGAGTCGCTGCCACGTACTGATGATATCGGCGACCGTGGTCGGTTTCTTTGCCGCCAGAGCGTTGAATGCGACGGTGCCCATTCTCTTGAGCAGGTGGCGAACGCGGCCATGTTCCGCCATCGAGCTGTCGACGCGACGGCATAGGGCGAGGACATCTTCAATGTACCAAGTATAGGACTCGCCGGAGTGCTGGACACGTTCAGCAAGCTTCCGTTTAGCGATGTCTGCACGTACAGAAGGAGGAGGAGGAGGAGGAGGAATAAATGAGGAAGGACAGGGAGGTTAGCCAGTTCTCAGATCGGTTGGCTACCCTGTACTGGGAAAGGGGGTAAGGGGGATAAAAGATGAGAGAAAAGAGACGTTGTAAAAAAAGAGAGAGAAGGTAATCAGACTATCCACGACGCTGTTTACAGTCTGTCTCTAAGACCACTTGCTCGCCGAAAGCGCAACAACGCTCTCAATGCCTTGCGTGCAGAGGACGGTCTCTGCCAGTGTCCTAATACCCTTTCTTCCGACAATTGGCGATTGTCTATTCTATCTAAAGCTTTTGACAGTTCTTTTCTTGGCACGCTGAAGCGGGGACACTTGCAGAAAAGATGGGAGAAAGTCTCTGCGTAGCCAAGGTCGTCACATGTCGAGCTTCTGGCCATTTCGATTCGAAACGAATAAGCATTCGTAAAGGCCACCCCAATCCACAGACGGCACAAAAGTGTCTCCTCTGCTCTGGTTATTCCTGATGGAAGACGGAGCTGTAGGTGTGGGTCCAAATTATGGAGGCGGGCGTTGATGAATGCCGCTTAATTCTACTGAGCGAGTGTCAGTTCTCGTGCAAGTGATCGAAGCCTTGCAGCGGCGTCCGTTCTTGATAATGGTATAGCTACACAAGGGGCATCATCATGAGCAGTTCGGGCTGCTTGATCTGAACGGTCATTTCCATCAATGCTGCAGTAGTCTGGTATTCATTGATACGCTATGTCATGTTGTTTCTCTATAGCCCCATGATGAAGCAGTCGTATTTCAGCAATTAGCTGTTCGTTTGGTCCATGACGATATGGCGAGGCAATTCCCTAGAGAGCTGCTTTGGAGTCGGAGAATATTGAACATGTATGTTGCGGTTCTTCAACTAGGAACGCCAGAGCAGCACGAATGGCGGCGAGTTCTGCCGCCGTGGATGATGTCAGATGCGAGGTCCTGAACTTTATCGTGATGAATTTCTCCGGAATCACCACTGCGTCTGTTGAACTTGTTGAAGTGACCGACCCATCCGTGTAAATGTGAATGCGTCCACTGTGTTTTTCATGCAGAAACAGTAATGTTGTTCGTTTTAGGGCCAAATTTGACAAATTTTTTTTTCTTTTGCATTCCGGGAATGGTTATCAGGGCTTCCAGTGGATGTAGACACCACAATGGTAACGACGGTCTTGCTGCGTGCGTGAAGTTCATCGGAATCACCGTGCGATCTGGGGCAATAATAGAGCAGAACGCAAAGCATGGCCTGGAAGTTGGAAGGGAGGCGAGGTGATGCGATTGAATCCGGGTGGCATGGGTTATGTGCGTTCGTAAAGCATAGACACGAATGTAGGTTGTGATAGGGTGTTCATGAGCGATTGCGACAGTCGCTGCTGAGGATGCGCATCTCGGAAGCCCGAGGCATATTCTCAGTGCTTGAGCTTGTAATGACTGGAGGACGTGTACGTTTGTTATGCGGGCATTGCCAAGCACAGGTAGGCTGTAGCGCATGAAGCCAAGAAAAAGTGCAGCATACAGTTGAAGCATGGCTTGTACCGATGCACCGCATGATTTTCCCGCAAGAAACCTTAGGACGTGGGTGATCATGGTCAGTCTCTTCTTCATGTAAGCGATATGGGGGCTCCAAGACAAATCACGATCTATTATTACTCCCAGGAAACGGTGAGTGTTTTGATAGCTGATTGTGTGTTCATTGATTCTGATGCGGTATGGCGTCATTGTCTTGCGCGTAAACGCCACTAGTGAGCATTTCTCATATGACAGCTCCAGTCCTCGTCCTTGAAGGTAGTTTGACGTCAGTGTAGCCGCTGTCTGAAGCCTCGCTCGTACGTGTAGACGTGTGACCCCTGATGCCCAGATGCAGATGTCGTCCGCGTATATCGACAGATGTACGGAGTGTGGCAGGACGTCAACGAGGCCGATGAGCGCAAGGTTGAAAAGTATGGGGCTTATGACCCCACCTTGAGGTACGCCGCGATAAGTATGATGTTGCCTTGTTGCGCCATCTTCTGTCTGAACGAAGAAGGTTCTGTCCTTCAAATAGCTGTAAATCCATTGGTAAACGTGGCCTCCAAATCCAATGCTGCCCAAGGCGTCCAGGATGGTTTCATGTAATACACTGTCGTATGCAGCCTTAATATCCAAGAAAAGTGCCGCTGATAATGTCTTTAGGCTCTTCTGCTGTTGTACAGACGCGACAAGATCAACAACATTGTCTATGGAAGACCGTCTACGTCGAAAGCCGGCCAGAGCATCGGGGTATATATTGTTATGTTCCAAGTACCACTCCAGGCGAGTCAGCATCATTCTCTCCATCACCTTTTCAAAACAGCTGGCAAGCGCGATGGGGCGATAGGAGGCCATGTCCAGAGGCGACTTGCCTGGTTTGAGCAGGGGCGCAAGGTGGCTGCACTTCCACGAAGGAGGAACCAAACCGTTGCTCCACGAGTCATTGTATACAGCTAGAAGGGCACGCCGAGCTGTTCGTCCTAGGTTAGCAATGGCCATGTAAGTGACTCCATCGGGTCCAGGCGATGACGAGCGCTTGCATGCTGCCAATTCTGCCTGAAGCTCCTCTAGAGAAATCATATTGTCCATCCGAGTGTCTCTGGACACCGGCGCGTTTCTTAGGTTACTCATGTTGATCCTGGACCCCTTGTTTGCAACGCTGGCACAGAAGTCTTCCGCTACATCGATTTCACGCCGGCCTTGGTGGAGAGCAAGGCATTTGAACGAACGACTCTGTTGTGACAATGTTCGTAGGCCGCGGGTTATTCTTCATATTTGTTAAAGAGGTTTGTGAGAATCGAGCGACTCGCATAGTGACTTCCATCGTTGCGTCTGTAGTGCATCAATTCGACGTTGAATCTTCTTTTTTAGACGTCTCGCTTCCCTCAAGTCGTAGATGGCTTTCGTGTGCCTATAACGTCGTTCGGCGCGACGACGGATTGCGCGAAGTTGCTCCAACTCCACCTCATATTTGCAAAAATCTGGCAAAGGTCCACAATTACACGTTGCCTCTTGAATAGCGGCCTTCATTATACCTTCTAGGCTTTAGAGAGAACCTTCTTGGTTTCTCTCGCATTGCTTCTCTGTGAATTATCTGTACTTTTACCAGTCTATCCGTGAAGTGGGCGCGATTTGCGACTTGCTTAGCCCTTTGATTTTTATATAGGCAGGGGATGTGGTCACTGCCATGCGTATCATTGTCCGCAAACCACTGCACCTTGGTGTTCCGGCTACTTGACACAAAAGTTAGGTCGAGACAGCTACTATATGTCAGTCCCCGTAAAAACTTGGGAGCGCCATCATTTAAACAATATAGTTGGTGGTCAGATGCAAAGAAGGACACATCTCTTTCCCGACGGTACATCTTCTGGCTTCCCCACAGGAAGTGATGAGCGTAAAAATCACCGGAAATAATTCATTGCCCAGGTGTCGCTGATATAATGGCGCTTAATCTTGCTGAGTCGAAGCGGCTTGAAGGCGAAATATATACTGCCACTAGCGTGAAATTCACGTTCTTAAGCTTAACTGTCAGGCACACGTATTGGTTGCTGTCGTCCGGTGTTACTGGATGCTCAATATATGTGAGTTCGCACCTGATGTAAACAATGACCTTACTGGTTTTGTTACGGGCTGCAGATCTGAAAGCCTCGTATTTAGAAAAACGTATAGCATTGTAAAGACGTGGTTCACAAATTACAATAATTGGAAACTGATTATCGAAAACATATGGTCGAAAATTCGAAATGCGGGGTTTAAGACCTCGGGCATTCCATTGAAAAATTGATGCCTCTTTCACTTGTTTACGGAAGGGCGGCAGGGAAAGAGCCATGGTGCTACTGTAGATTTGATAGCACTGGATTCAAAACGTCCCATATTTGAAGAGCGCTGTGGGTAGCCGGAGTCTGAATATTATTCAGGAGTACTCGCATTGTCTTCATGAGGGTCCTAATCACGTCTATTATTTCGTTATCTTGACTGTCATGACTTACTCGCTCTGAAGTAGCTTTCAGTGGGCGATGCTGCCGCTCTACTGGCGGTGTCACTGACGGCAGCGCTGGCCACGCGTCAGGGTTCATGTTTCTTGCGTCTTTCTGAGGATGCTTGTTGTTGGCACTTGATGCTTGTGGTAGTGAGTGCGTGATATGGGGTAGCGGTGTATCCTTGGCCTTGGAAGAGGATGTCCTAGGAGTTTTCCTATGGCGCGAACGCCGACGTCGCACGTTGGCAGCAGCCTCCCTGTGGGTAGAACCGTCTCTGACCATCTGCCTCAGCACTTGCATTTCCTTCTTCACATTTGGGCACTGCTTTGATGACGCCTCGTGAGGACCTTGGCAATTGCCGAATTTGCGATGTTCTGCATGGCAGGCTTCCATGTTGTGCAACTCCGAGCATCGGGAGCACACAGCAGAACTTGTGGAAACAGCACTCACGTGTCCTATTTTACAGCACTTCCGACACTGAAGAGGTTTCGGCACGAACGGCCGTACTGTGTGTCGAAAATGACCAACTCTTACTTGAGTTGGGAGACTGTCACCCTTAAAAACTAGTTTCACGCATCGTGAGTTCCCGAGACGGCGGGCTTGCAAGATTATAGTAGCTTCCGTCACTGGTTTGATTAGAGTGGGAAAATCAATATCGCTGATAGAAGTGTCGACGTCGTAGATAGCGCCTGCCCTAGAGTCCTTGCCATCTGGTATGAAAGAACGTACGTTGATGTTCCCGAGCACATTCACCTTGGTCAATACTTCGAGAGCAGTACGTTGCGTAACGTCTATCGCCAGAACGTTCTTGCGGCCGTTGATTCTCACGTCCGTTATTTTTCCCGGAACGAGCGCCTCATGTGACATAGACGTGACCTGGCGATTAAGTCGGTTCGTGCTGTCAGCGGCATTCAGCGGGACAAACAAAATAGTGTGAACCGGTGGCTCTTGAATATTCGTGGTGGCCTTACTTTGGGAAGGAGATGTCGTAAGCAGCCTCCTCTTCGCCTTGTGTCTTGCCACGGGCACAAAGTCACTTTCATCGGAGCTCTCATCGCTGACTGTAGAGTACATGAGCGTGTCCTCACTGTCGACGTCACTTGGGTGGCCTGAGCGCTTTCTTAGAGTGGCCACAGACGACGCGGGACGTATGGGTGGAGGCCCTGGTGATTCTACGCCCATTTCCGCAGGCAGAAGAGCGGCGTCTTCCACTAGCACCAAAGAAAACGAGAAAAATAACAGAGACTGAAACCAGCGTTCCACTCAGTAAAAACGTCGTCGTCCCTTCGTACGTGCAAGACACGTACAGAAGGGTTGGCAAATATCTGATGTAGCTGCTGCTTATAGGTAGGCCAGTGTGGGAAATCCAGCTGATGGTTGAGAAACCATGTCTTAGCGACACCCGTCAGATAGAACAGTACGCGGGACAGCTTGACAGAATAATGCCAATAGTTAAGCGGACTCACACGGTCGTACTCATCCAACTAGTCTTCAACGTCTTTACCACGATGGCCAGCGAACATCGGTGGATCTTTTTGAGGCGCGGTGACAGCCTAAGAAGGCATTCCCAGTGGTGCAGGTGGGGTGGATGGAGCCGTGTTGTTGTGCTCGTCTCTCGACATGACCGTAGGCTGACTGCGCAGACGGCGACCCGACCGGAGATCCAGAGATGGTTTGTAATCGAAGATAACGAAAAAGCGCGGCAGGGAGAGGATCAGGGAACCGGAAAGCACTCTCCACCACTTGTAAGGCAACGTTTTTGGCTGCAAGACACTTCTTTTACTTGCCGAGCCTCTGCCCCACAATACAGGTCAGATTGATGATGAGTAAGTTCATATAAGATGACGCGTATGAATAATGCTCACAATATGCATAAGTGAAGTATAAATTTAGGCTGTGGTTTTTCTTACATTTCGCTAAATGGTTGATTGCCAGATTTCCTGGTCGACTTCCATAAATGGGGGCGTATCCATTCAATTCGCTGTCAGGGCTTGTGCATGGTCAGATGATATGGGTCACGAAACATGGAGCGAAAGGTATTAAAAGCGTGTTGCCACAGGCACCAACGCCTGCCGATGACTGAATCGCCACATGTTGGAAAGGGGAATAAAAACGAAACTAAAACTCAACATAATTTTTTGCTAGTAGTGGTATGGTATAAATCTGAAAGATAGCTTTAAATTTACTTTGCAGTTTATCTCACACCTCACTAAGGCCCCGCCGCGGTGGTCTAGTGGCTAAGGTACTCGGCTGCTGACCCGCAGGTTGCGGGTTCGAATCCCGGCTGCGGCGGCTGCATTTCCGATGGTGGCGAAAATGGTGTAGGCCCGTGTGCTCAGATTTGGGTGCACGCTAAAGAACCCCAGGTGGTCGAGATTTCTGGAGCCCTCCTAAACGGCGTCTCTCATAATCATATGGTGGTTTTGGGACGTTAAACCCCACATATCAATCATTCAACACACCTCACTAAATGGTTCATTGCCTCAAATTTTGGTCAAGTTCAATAAATAGGGTGGAAGAGGAGGAGGGGATATTCGGGCAATCTGATATCATAGCCTTTGTTCAGTTCGGCGCATTCCTGGGTCAACGTGACATCGCTCAATTTTCCGTGATGGTATCGGGCGAAATTTTCCTAGTTTATTTATTTGCTTATGTACACTGGGATGACTTGTGAGAGCTTAGCCAGGCCCCGGAATCTCGGCCCTCGTTTTGGTTTCAAGAAACATGCCAACCTCATAGCGTTTGCCGTGTTGCCACCAAAGATATGGTTGAACGGAGTGACGTTGATGTGTATGATTGCATTGGTAGGCTTTCACAGGTTTCGAAAATAAAAATTTTGATACCACTACAAAGAGCTTTTTTGTTCAAGTCTTCCTAATCTGATTTTTCTAAAATTTAAATCAAGCGAAGCGCGGAAAGTGGTTGTCTTGAGTTTGTTGCGCTTCCCTCCACTCCTTTTTACCACTCGCTTAGTGATAGTGCAAGTTGGATCGCACTCAGGTATTTCGCTCGATGGGTGTGTCGACTATACGTAAAAGATAAAGACAGCAAGTTATAACGGAAGCCTCAGTTAGTTATATTGAGCAAGTCAAGCACGCGTTCGACAAAGATGTCTAAATTAGCCAACAGATGTTTTTCACGGCTTTGCAGAGTGTTAACCTGGCAAATTCTAGGTCCGCGATGGTTTTTTTATTTCCTTGAGGCAAAAGCAGAGCACGCGTATTTGTACCCATTACTCAAGCAGGTATTTATTTTGAACGAGTACATAAGTAAACCCAGTTATCACCAAGCCTGACTGGACACAAACAAAGTGCAGTGTCGTTAGTCTAATTAGTCAAGACGACAGCCAAGCTGCTGTCGGCAAAGTGCGTTCAGTGAGAGGCTTGAACTCGTGTTTGCTCGGCTACATAGCTCTTGCTTCTTCTACTTTTAGAATGTAGTTCAAATGATGTCAAGTAAATATAGGCTCCTTTGTTTTTATAAAATTTATGTTGTACTGGTTTGAAACTTTGTGAGTCATTACTTACTTATCATTAAAACACATGCGATGAACTAAATGCTTCTCAGAATTAATACAGGAAATGCAGCTGGAGCCAACTTTTTGACGAAATAACTTTTGCTCGTACAAGCAACGCTGTCGCCCTGACTATCGATCAGTCAACTGGCCGAAAAGCTCTTTCCAGCGACGTTCTTCTTGCGCATTTTATGGTAGCTTGAAGCATATCCGTGGATCTGAACTTCAGTCTCATTTAGTGCTTAGGTTCTTTCACAATACGACGTTCGTCGTTCTAACAAACATGATCGAGCCAAGTACGACGTGTCCTACTCCTGATTATTGATAACTTTTGCATTAATGAGATATTATGGGTTCTGTGTTTGCTCATATGTTCATAAGTCAGTTGTAAATTGAAGCTGCTTTTAGAGATTGTTACTTTCACACGATGTGGTATGTCTCCGTTTTTCATACAAAAACTAATTTTATTTGTGTCAATCGAATTTGGTCTTACTGAGAAATCAGTTGGGTTAACGTTTGCCACTTCAGAAAAAATTTATCGAAATAAAAAAATGAAAAAATGTTTAGTGAACGGCCACATCACCCAAGTGGTCAGCGGACCTTAAAGAAGGCCCGAGCACATTCCGCTTGCATGCGAAGTGATGATGATGATGATCAAAACTTTATTACTCCCAAAAGAGGGACCGCCCGAGAGGTCAGTTACGCTGCTTCGAGGAGGTCAAAGTGAGTGAGAATAGTTCCACGCCACTCTCTTCCTCTCGGTGTTTAATCTTTTCGTTCTATTTGATGACCTCACCAGTAACGTCATCATAGAAATGTTCTGTTTGTGATTTATTTGTTTAGTTAGATGCCCGGCAGCCGCCAACGGTAAAAGAGGTGCTGCCACTGCGCGTAACCACGGGAGAGCGCGTACGTGGGAGGTATGAGGAGCTTCCGTCTCTTGATAAACTAGCGCACGTGTTGTGTAAATAGCCGCTTTAGTTGACGCCTACTGCATTCGCTGGTGCACAGCTGGCATTCCCTCACATTTGATGACGGCGAATGTGACCCTATAAGCAATGAGACGCTGCACTCTACGGTTGTCAAATTGACATTATCAAGGCTGTTGTCTCGGTGTAGTGGTTTCCCCGATCGGGCAGCTTGAGTTTTCTAACTATTATGCTCGCGAACAGTTGTGTCACAATTTCATTTGCAAAGCTTTTATTTTGCTAACAAAACAACCTTGCTTTCTTAATCTTTCTAGTTCATCGTCCTCTTTGCTGGCGAATGCAATTAAGAAGCCATAAAGCGGAATAAAATTGCGCATTTGTAACGGCACGATAAAGGTCAGCAGCTTGAAAAAAATCAATTTCGCACCATCTAGGCCAAATGAATAACGTCGCTGCCACTTCGGTTGTGACGTCATATTTTACTATTTAATTTTTTGTTATTAGTTGTCCCCTCTATACGTAGATGGTGACGGTGACAACGAGCCGCCAAGTAGTGAATACATGGTCATCTATGAAAGTTACGCTACCAGTACACATATATCTTGCAGTAGTCACCAGTACACGTGTCAACAGAGCGAGCGACGAAAATATGTGCTCCAAGGTAGATTCAAGAGATGATACAACTAATATAATCATGCAATCATTTGTTTTCATTTTCTCTTACTTCCTTTTCGGGTGCTTCGCCACAAGTTTTTCAAGTTATAAGAAGAACGTGGTGACATGTTGGTGACAGTGAAAAGGTTGACAGTGCGTATATGCTCCAGCGTGGGGCGCGCGATGGCTACACACTCAAATCAATGCGATTTTTTTTGGTTCCTCGAAGGAACCATGGAGTATGCAGAAGAGATGCTATGTCTACCTAAGAACGAGCAAGTGCTTCAGATAAGTCATTGCTCATCGGTGTTAGCGCGTGGATGACAGCGCAGTGATGGCAATAGCTTAGAATGCTTGCTTTCCTTGGATGCGTGCACGTTGGAGCATGTCGGCAACATATGGACCTGTGATGCCAAATATAATGAGGTTATCTTCTAAAAGCCGCGCACAGTAAACTGGACATCGGCAATGTGCGGCTTGTGGTAATTTTAGTTCTTTTACGGTTCCTTGTGAAAATCTCCGAACTCCGAATTTCACGAATATATATATATATATATATATATATATATATATATATATATATATATATATATATATATATATATATATATAAATATATATGAAGTGTCGAGAAAACCTTGCCCACCGTTGCAGAAGAACTCCAAATAATTTATCTGGAGGTACCTGCCACTTTTTTTTAGTTTTGAGACACGGTGAAGAGCTTGCTGGTTGAGCGAGAGTATATCGCTAATTAAATCTGCAACAAAAATATTAACTTCTGAAGCTTAGTCAGCGGGAAAGTAGCTGATGTCGACCCCCAAGTGTGGTCACTAGAAGTTACCTACTAATGCATGCATGCCTTGACGATTTAATTAAAAAAACTTTCCTGGTAAATGACGTACCCTGTTACTACTTTCAAAGAGTATTTAGCCAAGAAGCCTGAATAATGTGTTGTGTATTTTTGTGAGCATATTGCGCTGATCTTGGTGCAGTCTTAGAAAATTGCAGGATTTACCCACCAGATTTTGTAAGCGTTCTTTAAGAGAAGTTATCTTTCCCATAGAAACGAATTCTATTCGTCAGCAGAAGCGTCCTCTGAAGTTAAATAAATTTTTTTGTTGGTAAAATCACGACGAACCATACCCCATCGCTATTGAACAGCACAGAAGTTGAGTATGAAACTTCGCAACCAAGCATAATGATGGTGCACAAGAAATGTGGCTATCTAATAGTGTTTTAACTAAAATATTTGAAAAAATCAAATCTGTTACAATGGCCGCGGGCTATCTCATTGCCCGAAGCGGATTACACAGCTCATGTAAGAAGACGCCTGCGGTGAGGATCTCAGCGAGGGTACCGCAATGGCCCCACCTACACAAATCCCCTCACACTCACCCACTGTTACCCTCCACAAACACGTTTTTTTTCTGTCACTCATTACGCTCGGCTAGATTTCTTCATTATTCTAAATGTTTACTGGCTCTTATTATAACTAAGTTAGGCTGATAATGTCTTTTTATCAGTTTTTTTTTCATTGGAGTTTAGTAACACGTCAACGCTTGACATAGTGTTGGCGGCAGACGGATGTCACCTGCGCTTTTTCAAGTACGCAATGTAAATATGTGCTAGAACGGTAATAAACATTTTTTAATCATGAATCAATAACTTGTGTCGACATTCCGACTTGATATCCGAATGTCGCTCAGGAAGGCACAACTGGATGCTACATTATTATTATTGCGTCTTTCTTGCGCAGGTCGATATCTCAGAGGAATACTCACATGACCCAACTGTCTCTTATGCTCTGGACAACTCATTAAGGTACATTCTTGCCATCGTACGAAGCCACCTAGAGGCTATTGACAGGCTACACAGAGACCCGCTGAAGCCATCACCGCTTCGGGGTAAGTATACGCCCAGCCTGTTCTTCTCTATCATATCTTTTCTAAGGTGCACGTTGCGGTGTGCGAAGACGAGCTGAGATTTTGACGACGGCTTTGGCCGAAGAGAGCGCCGCCTAATGAACTGCACCCCTCCCCAGGGCGAACCCTGATTGGTTGTACCATGTAAGATACCTCCCCCCAAACTTCACTTCACTTCACTTTACTTCACTTTTATTTCCTTAAAGACCCCCTGTAGGGGTATTACATAAGGGGTGGTGCATAACAAAAAAAAAAAAAGAGAACTATACAACGGTGTTTTTAATGGCTTCTGCAAACATAGATGGGTTAGTGATGGTACAGATGGCGTGAGGAAGGCCTTTCCAGTCTTTTGCTGCTCTTACGAAAAAGGAGGCTTGGAATACAGTGGTCCGGGTACGTGGTATTGCGACTTGTAACGGATGACCAGTGCGATGGGATATGTGCGGAGGGGGCGTGATGTACGGTGGATGATTCAGTGAACTGAAATAAAAACATATGAAAAAGAGAGAGGGTGGCATACTGTCGGCGTGAAGCAAGGGTTTCTAGACCTGATTCCGCCTTTAGAGATGAGATGCTGATATCGTACGAATATGCAGAATGAATGAACCTGGTAGCCCGATTTTGAAGTGATTCGAGTTCTCTTATGATGTATGATTGATGAGGGCTCCAGATGGAAGATGCATACTCGAGTTTGGACCTGATAAATGATTTGTACGCAAGCGTTTTGACGTGAGGCGGAGTATGGCGTAAGTGTCGTCTGAGAAATCCGAGTGATTTATTAGCAGACGAGATGATGTTAGTAGTGTGATGGCGCCAAGACAGGTCATGAGCCAAGTGATGCCGAGGTATTTGAATGATTGAACTGATTGTATGGGAACATTAGTGATGGAATAGGTAAACTCAAAAGGGTTACGGTGGCGAGAAAAAGAAACAAGCTTACATTTATTAGGATTTAAGTTCATTAACCAACGATCACACCATGTTTGTATGTTGTTAAGATCATGCTGAATTAGTGTTTGGTCATGAATGTTGGTTACTGATCGGTAGATTACGCAGTCATCGGCAAACATACGAAAGTTACATGATACATGCAATGGTAGATCGTTAATGTAAATTAAAAAGAGTAGAGGCCCTAAGACAGACCCTTGCGGGACACCTGAGGTTACAGGTAGTCGGTTAGATGAGTGATTATTAACAAACACAAACTGGGAACGATTAGTCAGGAAAGATGTTATCCATGCAAGTACATTAGGATCTAGATTTAACAGAGATAATTTAAGAATTAGGCGTTTGTGAGGGACAGTGTCAAATGCTTTAGCGAAATCCAGGAAAAGAGCATCGGTCTGAATGTTGCAGTCAAGGTTAGAATGTAAGTCATGAATGAAAATGGCCAGCTGCGTTTCACAAGAATAACCCCTTCGGAACCCGTGTTGAGAAGGATGAAAAAAGTGCATTGAGTCCAAGAAGTTGATGATATGGGAGTAGATGACATGTTCCATGATTTTGCAGGGGATACTTGTTAAAGATATGGGACGGTAATTTAGTGGAGAATCTCTGTTACCTGATTTGTAGACTGGAACGACCTTGCCTACTTTCCAGTCTGCTGGCAGAATGCTTGATGATAATGACTGCGAAAATAACAATGTAAGGTATGCGGCACACACATGTTTAACATTTATGAGAAGTTTTGAATTAATGTCATCCACACCTGCAGAAGAAGAAAGCTTAATCTTTTCTATAATCGAAATGATGCCGTCCGTAGAAAATGCAATCGGGGGCATAGACTCGGTGCTGCGCGCAGGTGAAGAAAAAATCGGGAACTGAACTCTCATTCGTAAAAACAGAGAAAAAAGGCCTCGTTAAAAAGGTTCGCGCATTCATTGTTGTCGACTATATCGCCATGCGCATTTGAAAGACTAGTGGTGCGCATCTCCTGAGGGTTTATCACCTCCCAGAATTTGCGAGGGCTGGTTGCAAGCATTTTGGGCAGCTCTTCATGAAAGAACACGTGTTTGGCGTTACGAATGGTTCTAAGATAATCATCTTCCGCGGCGTAATATTTTTCCCATAGGACAGAAGTTTAGACTGTTTGGCTGATCGGAAGAGGCGTTTTTTCTTGTTTCTTAGTTTGTGAAGTGTACGTGAAAACCATGGCTTGTTACGGTTTGCGGTAAACGTTATTTTTGGGATAAATTTCTCGACAAGAGTGGCTAACTTATCTCTAAATATAATCCAATTCTCATCCACAGAGCGTGTATGGCTTATTCTCTCGAACTCAGGAAGAAAAGATATCAATTCATTATTGATGGCACTATAATTGCCCTTGTCGTAAAGACGGATTGTTTTGGTGACAAGATCGCGTTTTACAGGTCGAAACGCAAAAGCCGCATGGATTACCTTGTGGTCACTGACGGCACGCAGATATGTAATTGATGATAAGCTCTCTTGATGACTAGTTAGTATTAGATCTAAGATGCTGGAATTGCTCTCTGTAACGCGCGTTGGTTGGGATACAAGTTGGGTTAGATTGCAATTCAGGCAGAAATCTATGAAGTCCCTTGCGGGCTCACTGCCCACAGCTGACGGGACGCTACTACTCCAATCTATTTGAGGAAAATTAAAATCGCCGAAAAGCAGTATCTCTGCTTGCGGATACTGTTTCCCAAGGTCACTCAGGTTGTTGTTGAGCTTATATGCGAAATCTGGGTCACTGTTCGGGGGCCTATAACAAACGCCTACAAGGACAGTATGAGGGTGAGCACGGCAAACGACCCAAAGAATTTCAAGTTCAGAAGAGTTGGTCCTGGCCACCGAGCACGATAACTGTTGGTGCACAGCCATCAGAACCCCGCCTCCACGTGCGCCTGTACGGTCCTTACGATAAAGTTGAAATCCAGGTAGGTGATCTAGCACTTCTGCATCGGTTATATCATTTGTCAGCCAAGTCTCGGTTATCACCAATACGTTACTGCTTGATGACAAAACAAGCTCAGAAAAAGTTATGCGTTTCGGAAAAAAACTGCGCGCGTTAGCAAAGACTACCGAGAGTGACATGCCAGATTGAGGTGTGGGGGTGTGCCCGGCAGATTTGCGCCGAGGAAATTGCTACGACGCTTCCCTTACAGTTTGCGATTGCTCATCGTAGACGTAGCGCTTGTGACCCATTAGCAGTGTCTTGTACGTGATGGAAAAAGGCAGCGACTTGGTTTTAGCAAAGGCAATCAATTGCCGACGGACGTTTTGCACACGACGTGAAAAATCTTCACCAACACTAAAAGTGGTTCCTTTAAATTTCCGTCCATTAGAAAGAATCTCTCCTTTTGTTTTATGGAATGCGAATTTAACTATTATGGGGCGATGGTGGTTAGTACCCTTGCGGCGACCCAGACGATGCGCGCGCTCAATTTCCTTCGGATCGATGGAAATACCTAGACGATCACGGCAGTGCTTGATGACAAGTTGTTCAACTTGGACAAGTGCTTCCGATCCAGTTGATTCAGGAAGGCCATAAAATATGAGGTTATTGCGCCGAGAATGATTCTCGGCTTCATCCACGCGCGCTTCAAGCTTGCGCAGAAGGTCACTCGCGCGAGCGGTGTCTCTTCTGAGCGCTTCCACATCAGTACGTAAGGAGATAATATTTTGACAGTGCCCTTCCAGATCAGTCATGCGTCTACTGAGATCTGCTATAGATTTATCTGTTGATAGCAAATGGGATTTAAGGTCCTGTACCTGACTGATTAATTCCGTCTGACCGGCAGACAATTTCTGCAGTTCAGTTAGTACAGCATTAGAAGCAGGACCCGGATTGCTTTCAATATCGCCCGACATCATCAACAAGGCACGAATCACACGAGAACACTCAAGTGCAACAAGAACGCAGCAGTGTGGGCTCGGCAGCTGAAACAGCAGGTAATTACTAGACTTCTTAGCGAGAAGACTGTAAGTTTTACTAACCTGCATGACAAGAGTGAAAGGATTAGCGGTCTGCGTTGGTGCACAGCCGCCGAGCCCACACAGCGCCGCCGGCAAAGGCCGCTCTTTTGTAGTCGACACAGGCATCGATGCCGATGCTGATAGCGTCGACCAGGTTTTGTCGAGGACCATGTAGCTGACCGGTGGCGCCGGAAGGGATCCAGATCTGTTGCGTGTGGTGAAATCCAGTGGTTCCAAGTACGTTGCGGTTGATAAGCTTGTGTCGAAGACCAAGAGGGCGTGACAGGAAAGCGTGCCACTCTCGCTGGAACGATGTTGATACTGCAACGGTGTGGTCAAAGAAGCTGGCAGGAAAACGGAAAGCAGTATGCGCAGGAATGCGCACTGAAACACCTGCATGACAAGAGTGAAAGGATTAGCGGTCTGCGTTGGTGCACAGCCGCCGAGCCCACACAGCGCCGCCGGCAAAGGCCGCTCTTTTGTAGTCGACACAGGCATCGATGCCGATGCTGATAGCGTCGACCAGGTTTTGTCGAGGACCATGTAGCTGACCGGTGGCGCCGGAAGGGATCCAGATCTGTTGCGTGTGGTGAAATCCAGTGGTTCCAAGTACGTTGCGGTTGATAAGCTTGTGTCGAAGACCAAGAGGGCGTGACAGGAAAGCGTGCCACTCTCGCTGGAACGATGTTGATACTGCAACGGTGTGGTCAAAGAAGCTGGCAGGAAAACGGAAAGCAGTATGCGCAGGAATGCGCACTGAAACACCTGCATGACAAGAGTGAAAGGATTAGCGGTCTGCGTTGGTGCACAGCCGCCGAGCCCACCTAGCTACCAGAGCGTTTATATGTTAGCCTGACGCCGCTACAGGCATTTTTTTCGTTTAGTATGATCCACATGGTCGTTACCACTTTCTCTTTCCTCGGGGCACTTTTGTCATTCCTATATACCTCAATTGTTACTACGTTATATAGCGCGAACAATTAAACCTTACTGTAACGTGAACTGTTTCCCAGCTATCTCGCAGCGATATTCTTGCTCTCTGGGCCCATGATGAAGTGAGTGTAACGTGCGTACTTAATAAAAATTTGCGTAGCATTCTGCGTAAATCTCGCGGATTTGACTCGCGAAACTTGCGGCCTCATTTCGGTGGAGGGAAATGGAAGAAGCTTTGGTGCACCTATTTCACGGTAGATGTCAAACAATGTAAGCTGAAGCTTATGACCCCAATAAGTTGGTTACACCGCGCATGTCAAAGCCGAGACATTACTTCGGGACGACTGACACTATCGTTGTATATCAACGCCTTTGGTCAACGCGTACCTCTAAATTTTAGGTGCTAATAAAGAAACACAGGTTGACGCAGGTTGCGAAAAGAGATTTTCAGAAACCTTGTTACAATTGTTTATGACCAAGAAAATGCTTAGTTTGAAGAAACATCATGCTTTAATTGCCCCCATATTCTTAGTAAAATTGGCCCCGCCGTGGTGGTCTAGTGGCTAAGGAACTCGGCTGCTGACCCGCAGGTGGCGGGATCATATCCTGGCTATGGCAGCGACATATCCGATGGAGGCGGAAATGCTGTAGGCCCGTGTGCTCAGATTTGGGTGCACGTTAAAGAACCCCAGGTGGTTAATATTTCCGGAGCTCTCCACTACGGCGTCTCTCATAATCATATGGTGGTTTAGGGACATTAAACCCCACACATGAATTCTTAGCACAATTGGAACGACCCATCACCGATAACGGCGTACTGATGTAACAATTTTTATACCCGCGCATCTTTATAGCTGCCTCAGCCACGCATTGTAGCAAAGGTGCATTAGTAGAACATAGGCTGGTGGAAACAAAACTTGTGCAGTTCTTATTAAAGATGGAATCAAGTTCTCTCATGCACGCATCTGACCTATTTAGGTCTTCTTTTAGGCGAATGCTTTTTTGTACAGCAAGAAAGCAACAGCACGAGTACATTCCCGCAAGAGAGGGGGCGCTAACAGACGAGTACCGGCAACTATATTAATTGCAAGAATGACACACGTCAGTTAAGCTAGAATGAAGCATAAAAAAGGGAGAGATGGGTATCGAGGTCTTAGAATGCATAACTTCAACAACGCTATACAGCCAAATCAAGAATAAAGCGAACAGGAACGATCTTAATTTTTATTCGACATCAAAGACCCGACAGCCGCGTCTAGAGTATAACAGTAAACATCAAAGAAGGCAACAAATGAGACACTGCTTAGCTTCTTAAAAACTTTCTAATTTGATAGGATGTGCGACGCATTCAAACCGGGCCACACATACTGTGGGCTTGGTTTAACGTACGTGTGACGTAACTTTTTACAGCGAAGGCTGTTATGCAACCACAACACGGCTCACGCGCTTCGCCGTAGTTGTCCACCGCCGTTGCCGGTGTCCGAAACCACTATCACACTAAATATAAAAAGACTCAAATAAAAAATACCGAAGATATGTGGTTGCGTAAAGCCATATTCGAACCGTGTGCCAGCCGAGTATTCAACTGCTGAGCCACGCTGGTGCGTGAGACTCGTTCGCTAAGTTGCCTTAGGCAGGCTTGATGCCAGGAAAGGATTGGCGTTAGCATGAGTAATAAAACGTTTCAAAATAGCAAAGGAACACCCAGGCATCGCACAATGCGAATCACTTAACGAGTGGGTCGTCAAATGCTCCTACACTTTACAAAACATACTTCAGGCGTAATTCTTCGTCGTCGTCAGCCACTGCATACAACGAAAAATATGTTTCAAGTGCTTAGCGGATGCCACGCTTCTCCGGAGAATGACGAAGGATAGCATTGTGAATGCCAGCCTACTATGCAGAAATCGTGAATATTTATGATGAAGTCAGCATGTCTGCTTCTAGCAATTACCCAAATATTGTTTAGAAAAAAGCTCTGAAAAGCCGCTCTTTATGCTTTCGCTGTGACTGTGCTCTGTCCTGCGCGTAGGACTGGCGTTTTTGTAATCTATTTGTTTTCCCGAACGGTAATTGGCACATAGACCAGTTTTGACAACGTGAAACGTCGCACATGACTTGGTAAAACAACGCACCGCCTCTGTTCAACGCTTGATTGATTGATTTGTGGGGTTTATCGTTGCAAAACCACTATTTGATTATGAGAGACGCCGTAGTGGAGGGCTCCGGAAATTGTGACCACCTGCGGTTATTTAACGTGCACCCAAATCTGAGTACACGGGCCTACAACATTTCCGCCTCCATCGGAAATGCAGACGCCACAGCCGGGATTTGATCCCGCGACCTGCGGGTCAGCAGCTGAGTACCTTAGCCACTAGATCACCGTGGCGGGGCTTCTGTTCAACACTTGACGACCAACGTGTTGTGGTTCTTCTAGCATCCACGTTCCCTAGTGTTGCGAATACGTGGGCACAGCTTTTCGAAAATATTCTGCCCACGTATTGGCCACATCATTTGACGAATACTATCATTGCAACCAAAACTGGCTGGTGATTATACTATTTCACGTCCTCAAGCTATTTTTTTTACATCGATACAGTCTTTTTGCAGCAATTCTGCAGGAAAACTGGTCCGCGATCCGCACTTCCCGCATAAACTGCGTGGTCCACATCAGTGCACTAGAGGAGGTCGATATAGGGGCGTGGTCTGTGCAGCTTCCGTGGGACCCCAGTGACCGCGTCCAGATAAAATGCTCGCCGGAAATTTGGATCCAAGAACGTGACAGGTCTACATGTATAGCTTAGTAGTATTAGTTCTCGAACTACCTGATTTCGCTCTTTTCACTTTCTTCAAATATTCTATTCAAACCTACTTGTGCACTGCACACCTAAGGTAACTCCAAAAGAAAAAAAAACTACGATAAGACCTTTGTTGTGTTGATTTGAAAGAAGATAATAAAAGTCGCGAATCGATGTACACTCGGCACACATGGCATCCGCTATCGCCCTCTAATACACTCTCTTGTGTCGAGGAAGACAGTTGCGTCTGACGCGCATACCTTAAACGGGTAGAAATTAACGAATCAAATAGAGGCATTACGATAATGTGAAATATAGCAACAGGGTGGTCTATTGTAGTCACAACTATGCGTAATTAGCAAATATGCGTAATATTTGCTTTTTGATCGATGTTGTTCACAAGTATAAACGCCACCCCAGTTCAAGATGGCTGGACGTTCAGCATGTGCCTAAACTCTGACTCGTTTACTGAATTCATTTACAGACAGACAGACAGACAGACAGACAGACAGACAGACGGACGGACGGACGGACGGACGGATGGACGGACGGAAAAACGGACAGACAGACAGGCAGACAAATGGACGGACGAACAGACAGACAGACAGACAGACAGACAGACAGAAAGACAGACAGACGGACGGACGGACAGATAGACAGACAGACAGACAGACAGATGGACGGACAGACAGACAGACAGACAGACAGACAGACAGATGGACGGACGGACGGACGTACAGACGGACGGACAGAGGGACGGACGGGCGGACGGGCAGACGGAGGATTCACGGTTTACCATGATCCACGGATATGCGCTCATTTTTTTCTCTGCTCACTTATGATTGATATGTGTGGTTTAACGTCCCAAAAACGCCATATGAGCGAGAGAGACGCCGTAGTGGAGGGCTCCAGAAATTTCGACCACCTGGGGTTCTTTGAAGTGCACCCAAATCTGAGCACACGGGCCTACAACATTTCCGCCACCATCGGAAATGCAGCCGCCGCAGCCGAGATTCGTTCTGGCGACCTGCGGGTCAGCAGCCGAGTACCTTGGCCACTAGACCACCGCCGCGGGGCATCTGCTCACTTCTGAAGATGTGCACGTGAGAAGAGAGCTGAGAGAGATATAAAGAGAAAATCTAGGAGTGCTTTTAAATGCGAAGCATTTCCTAGCGAACTTTGGCGACTTTGAGCGCATCTATCTATCTATTTAGCAGTTTACATTTCGATGCTCTCGTGGTCATCCCCTTAACTTGGCGTGAACCAAAAATAGCATGGGAGGGAAAGATGGTTTGACAAATATGACGCGCTGGTCAAGACATGAATAATGGCGCAATCCCGTCACGTACGTCATCAAACACTTTCTGTCAGACAGTAGGACATACACGCGGGCGCGTATGTGCCGCTGGTGTCCGGGTATGTGCCACAGATGATTGACACTTAGTATCAAACCAGGAACGACGAGAACACACATGGGTAATTTTATTGTGCGAGCGTTCAGAAATACCCGAAAAATGTAACGTCGTCCCAACGAAGGCATAGAATAAATCTCACTGTTAAGAAAAACTTTACATAGGCAGCGTTGCCCCCCCGACGAATGCAAATAATAAACTTCATGGTCCCAGCAGGAATCGAACCCAAGAATTCTGCGTGGCAAGCAATCATTTACCACAGAGCTACGCCAGGACTCAGAACTACTTTTCAAACAGACTGTAATCTTTGGTAAACGTCAATAATGGTTGCACTACTGCGTACCCCATTTATAATTATAAAGATTACATATGTTTGTTACAGCCGTCAAGTCGGGCTAACGTAAATTGTGGTGAGATGTCATGCGCTGAAGTCGGTTTTAATAGCAGTGTCCAGGGCCAGCGTCAGCGCCTTATATCAACTTCTCGCTTGGCTGTATACTTGACTATATATATATATATATATATATATATATATATATATATATATATATATATATATATATATATATATATATATACATATATTTATATATAATTAGAAATAAAGAAGCACACTTGCGAAAATTTGATAGTTGCTCACTTTTTTTAGTAAACAACTATCAAATTTTCGTAAGTGTGCTCCTTTATTCCTGTGTGTGTGTGTGTGTTTGTGTGTGTTGTTACGGTTGAATTAAAGGATAAAGAATTATAAGATTTACATGGTGAGGATGAAGTTCGGCAGTCGCCGTAAAGATGGAGTCCTCAGGCCGCACCAGACAACGTCGTTCTCTTTTCTACCTACCCGGCACATACTACAGCCCGGCTCATACCGTAGCAATCCACGGTTCACAGACGAAGCCCGCTGGGCGAGTTTAAATCACTTGAGGGGTGAAACTTCTTGAGGCAAGCCACGTGCACCAACTGCGTTCGATTTGACCGACGAGAAGGTGTCGTCAAGCGTGCCACAACGCACGTCAAGTAAGTCAAGCGATATACAATGACGTAGGGCCTGTGTACTGCGGTAAAAACTTCTGAAATAAACAAGGTTTTTGTTGGAGGGTCCACAACTCATTCACTCACTCATTCACTCATTCACTATTTATTCAGACAAAAACAACCACACGAATTCATCTTTGCGGAATCAAATGTCATCATGGCGTTGATCGTACCGTTGCTTGGAGTGATCTTGTGATGCCAGTGTGCGCAAGCGAGCAACTTGGCGGGCTTCTTCAGCGCAGCACAATGTTTCGGCCACGGAATTATCGGTATGGAGCTTAAATGGGAGGATTGTATCAAGGGAGCTGCGTGGTGATCGAGCGTAGAGCAGGTAGAAGGGCGTGAAGTCCGTGGTATCATGCTTCGCTGTATTGTATGCGTAAGTAATAAATGGTAAGAACTCATCCCAGTTTTTGTGATTTGATGCAACGTATATAGCGGGCGTGTTAATAAGAGTTCAATTGGTACATTCTACAAGACCATTCGTCTGGGGATGGTATGGTGTCGAATGTCTGAACTGTGAAGTGCAGAGGCGAAGCAATTCTTCCACAGCGTACGCGATGAATTGGCGACACGGTCACTGATTATTACTTGAGGTAGGCCATGGCGAAGAACGATGGAGCGTAACAAAAAGGCTGTGATGCCATCAGCTGTGGAAGATGGTATCGAAGTGGTTTCGGCGTATCTGGTAAGGTGGTCGACGCACACTATTATCCAGCGGTTGTTGTTCGAAGATCGAGGAAACGGGCCCAATAGGTCGATGCCCACTTGTTCTAAAGGCGTTGTAGGTGGTTCTACGTGGTGAAGAAGGCCGTGCGGTGCACTGGTAGGTCGCCTGTGACGCTGACAGTTCTCGCAGCTCGAGACGTATTGTTTCGTAAAATCTCGCATTCGAAGCCAGTAAAAATGCTGCGGCACTCGATGCAGGGTGCGAATCAACCCAAGGTGTCCTGACATTGGATTATCATGCATAGTACGGAGATCGTCGCGTCGAAAACTTTGAGGTACAACCAGTAAATAACGTGCGCCGGTTGCTGCGTAATTCGTTTTTCACAACAGTTCATCTCGAATGCGAAAGCGACAACTGCCTTTGAGATTCCGAGTGTTAAAGAAAAAAGGGTCTAAAGATAAATCATTCAGTTGTTCTCGTTTGAAGATATTGGCTTCAGGATACGTGTAAGAGACCGCAGCAAAACAGAGGTCGAGGGTATCTGAACTGTCTTCCGTCGTGTTCATAGGTAGGCGAGAAAGGCAATCAGCGTCCGAATGTCGTCGTCCCTTTCTGTACGAAATGCTGAAGTCGAATTCTTGAAGGCGTAAAGCCCATCGAGCAAGGCGGCCAGAAGGGTCTCGGAGGGTAACACGGCAACATAATGATTGATAGTCTGTCACAATCGTTAATGGACGACCGTAAAGGTAACATCAAAACTTCCGAATGGCGAATACAGCTGCCAAACATTCTTGCTCTGTCACCGTATAATTCATTTCAGCCTTGCTTAGAGATTGACTCGTATAAGCAACAACATGTTCTGCATTATTATGGCGCTGAACAAGCACACCTCCGATGCCAATTTCACTTGCGTCACTGTGCAGTTCTGTGTGAGCAGAAGGATCGAAATGACAAGGAAAAGGCTCAGATGTCAGTAGAAGTTTCAGTTCAGGAAATGCGGCATCACAATCAGGTGTCCATTCTTATCGCAACAAGCTCGTCAGTGGGTGTACTACGTCCGCTAATCGGGGCACAAAGCGACGAAAGTAGGAACATAGGCCCATGAAGCTGCGAAGTTCCTTCAGTGTCTTGGGTGGTTTGAATGTGCCGACTGCTTCGATTTTGCGGGGATCTGGCCTGACACAATTTTGTAAACTAGGTGACCGAGGACTAAAGCTTGTCGTTCACGAAACCGGCACTTCTTAGAGTTTAAAATCAACACTGAGCTTTCGTACACTGTCTAAAACAAGGCTTAAACAGCCGTTGTGCTCTTCGAAGGTACGCCCAAAAATGACGACGTCATCCAGGTAGCATAAGCACACCTCCCATTTAAGACGACGAAGGACAGAGTTCATCAACCTTTCAAAAGTGGTGGGGCGTTGCGAAGACAAACGTCATCACATTGAATTGGTACATTCCATCAGGCGTCAGGAATGTGGTCTTCTCCTTGTCTGAAGGGTGCATAGGTATCTGCCAATATCCTAATTGTAGGTCTATTGAAGAAAAGTACGAAGCCGAGTGTAAGATGTCAATAACATCGTCAATCCTAGGCAGCGGATATACATATTTTTTGTTCATGGCTTTGAGTCTTCTGTAATCAACGCAGAACCGTCAGGCACCATCTTTCTTATCCAAGATGACCAGTGCTGCCCACTGGCTACACGACTCTTCAATGACACCCTTCTTTAGCATTTCCTGAGCCTGGTCGGCAATAACTTTTCGTTCTGATGACAACACTCGGTAAGGCTTTTTTCGGATCGGATGGGCACTGCTGGTGTCAATCCTATGGTAAGCGTGAGAACATGGTAAAGGTAATGGCTTCTCCTCTTGGCAAAAGTCAAACACAGAAGCATGTCGCCTCAACAGATGGCGTAACGTCTGCTGCTCATGTGATCGCAAAGTGGCGCTAATCATGTCTAGGATCTGCGACTCGTAAGAGCAATTGCGCTCGCCAGAGACTGCAACTTTCTCGCTTTCATCGTTGTTAACGACCGCTACAGAACCTTCAGTGAAATCACCGAAGACGCCAAGCTTCATTCCTCGAGGGAGCACAACCGGCAATGGCGAACACTTCAGTGCCCACAGAAAGGTTGCTCCTTCATCAACAGATGCCAAACAACGAGGGACCAGCATTCCTTTCTTAGCACATTAAAAGATGGCAGGTTCAACGATAGCGTCAAAAGTTGTGGCAGATTCTGGGGCGTACACCGCAACTGACCTCATTGACCATGGCGGCACTGTCAGCTCATTTGAAACAATCAGAGCGTCCTTCGCAGCCTGCGGTGCCTCATCGATGAGGGCAGCAACATTGTCACCGCTGACGGAAAGTTCACCGCTTCCACAGTCGACGAAAGCGCCACATCCTTGGAGAAAGTCAAGACCAAGAATCACATCGTGGGTACAACGTTGCAGCACAAAAAACTCTGTTGGCAACACCATTTCTGCCAATGAGACATTGACGGCACAAACTCCGACAGGATAAAGTACTTCCCCACCAACACCACGAAACCTTGTTGATTCGCCCCAAGAAAACATAACTTCGCGGCCAATGCGACTTTTGAAAGAAAGACTCATAACTGATATCGTAGCACCAGTGTCCACCAAAGCACTTGTACAAGAGCCATCTATTTCCACGCGTAACTTGTTCCTGGACAGTATAACTGGCGAAGGCATCTGAGCCAAATCTTGTTGTGCGACCTCACCTCCATTGGTCGCGCTGGCTAGATTCCTGGCGGCGGTGGTGATGACAGGCGTCGTCCCGGCGAAGGGGAACGATGCAGTCGGCCAGATGGAGGCGTCAAGCTACGGTCAGAAGCGGGAGAACTGCCAGGGTGATTTAAACTGTTACGGTTGACTTAAAGGATAGGTAGATTTATTTACAGGGTGGGGATGAAGTTCGGCAGTCGTGGTAATAATGGAGTCCTCAGTCCTCAGGCTGCACCAGACAATGTCGTCCTTCTCTTGTACCTACCCGGCACATACTACAGCTCAGCTCAGACCGTAGCACTATATATATACATATATATATATATATATATATATATATATATATATATATATATAGATAAAGATATAGATATACTACGTGCTCGCAACGTAAACAGGAATGATATAATTAGGGACGAAACAGAGTATCTAAAACGGCTTCCCAAACGAACCTTGTACTAACTTACTCCTCATCAGCGCCACGAATCAACAACATACTTTCCCGCCATTTGAACATAATCAGGCAAAGTAAAGGACTAATTTCTAATTTCGCGAAGCCACCTCCCGTGGTGTACCGAAGGGATAAAATCTGAAGGACATTCTCGTCAGAGCAAAAACAAACACCCCCAAATTTCAATCAGGGTGCCATCCCTGCGGAAAAGCTCGATGCAACGTATGCCCACTGATGGTCACAACACGTGAATCCAATGCGAACTTCTCGGATTTCAAATTCTGCATAACTGAAAGCCTTAATTGTGACACCAGTAACGTAATATACATGCTACATTGCAACATCTGCGGACAAGAATATATCGGCCAAACAGACACGCCATTTCGGCTGCGGTTCAATAATCACCGGTACCACGCCACTTCACTACCGAAGCTGCTTTTATCTAGACATCTGCGCCTGCCAAACCACAGTTTTGAAAATATCAGCGTAACTCTTTTGCATTCCGGTTTCTCAAACAGGCGCGAGTGCGAACAGCATGAGGCATATTTTATTTTCAAATGTCGCACATTAGTAGCCGGCATCAAGGAGGACCCCGGAAAACTCAACTGCCTCCAAAAGAAAGCCAGGAGGAAATTGGTGACGAAGATTGATAGCTGGAGACCATGATTTTTTCTGACTGACTTGTACGTGTACACTGTCCTTTCTTGTTTTTTTTAGGGGCGAAGCTCCTTATGGCGTGGCTTGGGCGTCCCTCGTATGTAACCACCAGTGGCACATACCCGAAATAGGTATAACACTTGACCTCCAAGGTGGTGCCAGTGAGAGATTTCTTCTGTGCGTTGTTTAACAATAAAAATAGTGCTCAATGTACATGCCAATGGCTGCTAATGGGGAATGAGAGACATGAGCATTCGGCTTTTAGTCAAAGCGCACGCTGCGATCCCCATTAGCAGCCATTGGCATGTACATTGAGCACTATCGGACAAGAAAGGGATGCTACATTATACTCGCTGGGTGTAACCTCCTTAGCTTTAGAAAGGTTTAGCGAGCGTTGAGCCGCAGTGCCATGAATACAATGAACTTGTATATACCATGAATGAACTCAAGGTGGTTAAAAATGAGAAGTAGATACGAAGCGCAAGCCGTAAGAAAGCAAAAGCCGAATTCTCCTGTCTCTCATTTCTCATTAGCAGCCATTGGCATGTAAATTGAGCCCTATCTGACAGGGAAAGGTTGCTACGTTATACGCGCTGGGCGTAACCTCCTTGGTTTTCGAAAGGTTTAGCGAGCGTTTGGTCGCAGTGCCATGAATACAGTGAACAGTGAAGGTGGTTAAAGGTGGGAAGTGGACCCAAAGCGCAGGCCGTAAGAAAGTGTGCGTGTGCCACCTCTCGTTTAGTCCTTGGAATGTCCGCTGGATGGCGGTGCTTCTGTATGGGGAACATATGATAAAAAGATGCGAGATGGTGGGACTTGGAGTGTTGAATAGATGAACGAAAGGACACACAAACAGATGCATGGATGGACGCATGAACGGACACAGGGGCGGATGCATGAAAGAACGCAGGGACGGGCGCACAAACAGACGCATGGACGGTCACACAGACGGACGCATGGACGTACGTATGCTTCGCCCCACTCTCCATCATTCACTCCGTGGATATGCTGCCATTTTTGTTTGTTTTTCTTCTCTTTTTTCTTCCTTTTCTTCTTTTTTCCACATGCCCATACAAAGTGTTTATGTTCGCCTACCACTTGATGACCATTGAAGGGAAACGAACGAAGATTAAAGGTAAAGAGACGACCAACCCATTAAGGGGAAATCCTTTCTTTACGAACGCCGCACGCCGACCGACCCATTAAGGGGAAACCCTTTCTTTACGCACACCGTCACGGACCCTCTCGCCACCGCGGCAACAATCTTGGGTGGCCCGACACACGTCGAGAACTGAACAGCACGTGATAAGAACCGTATGTGGACGTACACGGACAGTTGATTTTGTTCTCAGTCTTGACAGTGGTTCTTCCTCTTTTTACTTTCTTTCTTTTCTTTCTTTTTCTTTTTTTCGTCTTTTTCTTCTCCTTTTTTGTTTTTTTCTTTCCTTTTTTTAGTTTCCTCTCACTCTCGCAAACATCTTTCAAGGCGAGAGGGACGCGGCAGCAACAAAGTTTGGAAGTTCATGTCAGTATAACTCATTTCCCTGATGAAGGGAGGACCCCTCCAGAAACTGTTGGGAAATAAATATATTTATCCTAGCTCACAACGCTCCCTTTGTGCCATATCCCATACCTTCATTACTCCCAATATACATATATATATATATATATATATATTCAGCGTCATTTCATGAGGTATCGCTAAACAAAACAATAAAAATTGCAATGGGTCACCTTCCTTCCACATGCTTTGCATAAAGTCGATTCCCGAGTACGTGGGATTGGCCGAACTTTATTGATTTTAAACGCGCTCGTCCAAGCGTCCGTTTTAGGAGTACCATTTACTTAAGCCACCCTACAAGGTATATCGCATGGGTATCTTGGTTACTACCCGCACTGGCTAACACTCCCAATGAGAGCGAGCAAAATTTTTCTTTCAGAAAAAGGAGGGAAGAAGAGGAGAATTATACTAAATCTTAGACGCGTTTGGCATGACTAACAATTTAGCATAACATTTTACCTGCTAGACGTACGTTTAGGAGTATGTCGAAACAAACTTGAGTTACAAGGGCATAAATCAAAACACGAAATGATTTCACCAACAAATGAGAGCGTGTTTAAAAAAATATGGTCACAATGTGCATTAAAATTGATTTACCAACTTAGAGTAGCTGGTAATCTATAGAGTGGAAGAAGGGAAAGACATCCCAGTTATGAAATTGAATACTGAACCATTCGTTTAGAAAAAAATGGAAGATTCCACATACAGTGGGATTCGATAAAATGCGAAGCATGAAAGACAAATGTTGATATGTCATTTTAATTTCAGCACAACGTTACGAGGTGGAGGAAAATTATGCCGTAAATCACTTCCGTGTCATGATTATTATGTTTGGATGTGTCATTTACCTTCGTGATCTATTCAAGTCACGTGAAACCAAATTTATTGTGTGTGGAGCCATTGACACAGCCACGAGCACGCTATGAGCGTGGTATGCTGTCATGTTCTTGCATGACACGCGTGTTCTGATTATTATGTTTGCACCAGTCATGTGCTTTTGTCAGAGACTCAGGGGGCGCCGACCAGTGCGGACGCGAGAACATCGGCTCCCTTTTCTGTTAATGTTTTCGTTGAAATTTTTGTGGTGCCTGTGCTCGAGCTGCGTTTTATTCGACGCAGTTTCTTCTGAGGATCACGTCGATAACAGACTTTTTTGGGTGAGTGGTCCTTTTCCTGAATTATCGGAACTTTTCTTGTGGAACTCGCCGCGGCTCGGCTAACCCTACCGGGCTCAGCCTAGCGTCGACGGCGAGGGGCGGGAGAAAAGGGGCAACATGCCCGAAGTAGAGACGGTGGAAGGAGAGGAAATCTCTCACGAAGAAGCCAATCGCCCGGGTTGGACGACAGCGCTGGACAGGAACAAGAAAGCTCGTGTAGAAACACCAGTTTCCGCGGGCAACGCATCACATTTGGGCTCGAAGGGAGGCCGCCGCACGGCAGCCCCGCAAGGTGCAATGAAGCGCCTCGCAGCTGCATCGAGGCTCCCCCGGCTGCCGAGGGACCACATATGAATTATCGTCAGGCCGAGGGACGGACTTGACGTCAGAAAATTAAGCCAAATTAGGCTCGCACAGGCTATTGCCATGGCGGCTGCTCTTGCTCCGGCAGAGACGGAAGGGGACATCGTTTGCCCAAACATCGCCCAGAACATTATCGTAGTCTCCACACCGGAGCAGAAGAACGCAAACGCCTACGCCGCGATCCAACAGATTCGGATAAGCGAAAGAATCTACCATGTGGCGGCATATGTCGCGGCCCCCGATAACACCTGTAAAGTAGTCATACAAGGAGTGAACACTGACATCAGCGAGGCCCAGCTCCAAACGATGATCGTCAAGCAGCGAAATCCGAAGGCCCTAGAAGCCAAAAGGATCATGAACACCACCACCGTGGTAGTGCTTTTCGACGGCGTGAAGGTACCAAACTATGTCATATGCGGCGTCAGCATGCTGCGCTGCACGCTCTACAAGCGCCAGACCAACGTGTGCTACGCGTGTGGAGGACTTGGTCACAAGAGGGCGTGCAGGGGCTGTGGGGTCGTGTCTCCACCCGACGATCAACACTGCTCGCCGAAATGTTCCCTTTGCGGAGGCCCACATCCGACGGCGGACAGAACGTGCAAAGAACGCTTTCAAGTTCCTTACGTCGTGCGACGGAGAAGACGACGGCACCGAAAGCGCGTCAAAAAGTCTCAGCAACAGCTGGCCGAAGAGGACCGGTCAAAGGATTCCAGCGTGGCAATTGCTCCCAGGCAGGGGCGTTCCATCACGCCGGCTGACCGCTCCAGGGGCCGCGCTTGCACCAAAGGGCGCTCTTGCTCCCGGGCACGAATCCAGGAAGTACCTACCTGGGCGGATTGAGCCAAGCCGAAGCCAGCGGCGCCGCCACCAGAGGTAACGCGGGTACCATTGCCAGAGCATAGGGAAGACCCCAGGGTAGCTAAGTTGATCCAAGAGAATGCTTGCCTTAAGGAAGAAATTCAACAGCTGAGGGCTGACCTTGAGTCGTTCCGCAAACATTACTCCTCGCAGGGTGAGAGACAACAGATTCCCCCACCAGGGGATGTGCAGGTGCGCTCGGGAAAACGTAGGGCCTCACCCCCCCAAGGGAAGTGGGATGCTATGGAGACAGAATCCAACAGCAAGGCTCCGGAAAACAAGCAGCAATCGATTAAACAACTGGCTGATAGCATGACTACCCTACTGAAAAGGGTGTCGTCTCTTGAAGGTACACAGGCAGCGCTAGCTACGGGTAGCTCGCCTCCGATAGGCCCGAACAGGGCAGAGTCGCCTGCAGGCGCAGTAACATTCAACCCGACAGGAGATTGGCTGTCTCAGAACAGTAATTATGGCGGACAACACTAATGAACTGGTCGTGCGGCAGTGGAACTGTAGCAGTTTCAAAAGGCGCACGGCTCCACTGCTGCACTTTATTGCTTCTCAGATGGTCAAACCACACGTTTTATGTTACAGGAACTCTCGATGATGCGCTAACTTTCCCGGGCTATCGAGTCGTCTCGGCGCGCGAGCAAGGGAAGCGTGGTTTGGCAACCTTGGTCGCAAAAAGTGCTCCTTTCAAGAAAAGAACACAAACTACAGCTTGGCAACAGCAAGGCTGAGGTCATTATCCTCGAAATAATCCCCAACAGCTGGCTCAAGAACAGCGTATTCCTCCTGAATGTGTACAGCTCACCGTCGGACAAGCGGCAGGGGTTCGCTTCGATCATGGCAAAAGCGGTGGCTCTGGCCAGGGGGGCCCCCATCGTGGTAGTGGGAGACTTTAATGCTCCGCACGACGCTTGGGGATACGCCAGACAGTCCCCCAAAGACAACAACCTCCTAAAGGCCGTATCTAGCTGTTCTCTTGTATTGATTACGGACCCGCAATACCCGACAAGAATCGGCACATCGGTGGTCCGAGACACAATTCCAGACTTGGCGTTCGTCAAGAACGTCGCCGGAACAGGGTGGCAAAATTTGCAAGAGAATCTAGGTAGCGACCACTTCATAGTGGCTATTACCCTAGCAGTCAACGCAGCTCCCCCCAGGGAATTTAAAGTAACGGACTGGGATGCCTTTCGTAAATTGCGGAAGGAGGACCAGGATGAATACGACTGCTTAGACAGCCTCTTTGCAAGGCTCAAGGAGGATGCTAATGCTGCGACCAAGGTTGTCAAAACGAACCTGAGGGTTAATCGGATGGATCCACGCCTCGCGCATCTCTTAGAAGCTAAGAATTCCATCCTGTCCCGGTGGAGGACGCAAAGGCTCAATCGCCGACTTCGAAAGAAAATTGCGCAACTCAATTGCGAGATCGAAGCCTACTCTATTGAACTCTCCAAACAGCAGTGGAATGAAGTATGTTCTTCGGTTGACGGACAAATGAAAGTGGGGGCCAAATGGAACCTCCTCAAACAATTACTTGATAAGTCACAGTCGAAGGGAAATCAGCGATTGGCTATTGACGGAATCGTTCACAACCAAAAAGCGAAGGGAATGTCCGAAAAGGCCCTCTTGAAGAGGTTAGTGGACAGCTATCTTCCGCTGGGCCCTTCCGGCGATGCGGACTATCCGCATTACAGGGGTAAAATGGTGGCGGAGCTGGACGCACCTTTCACTGAACCAGAAATCTGTAAGGTCCTCCACGAGCTCAACGGACGCTCTGCACAGGGCCCGGATGGAATCTCAAATAAGCTCTTACGTAACTTGGATGGCAAATCCATCGAGAAGCTTACCGAGGAAGTCAACAAGATCTGGGAGACGGGGCACGTCCCCGAATCCTGGAAGACAGCTTCGGTAGCGCTTATCCCAAAGCCAGACAAACCTCTGGCTTTGGAGAACATGCGACCCATCTCGCTTACGTCCTGCGTAGGCAAGGTGGCTGAACATGCGATTCACCATCGGGTATCCGAGTACATAGAAAGCAGAGAGCTACTTCCACACAATATGGTAGGATTCAAATCTGCACTATCCACACAGGACGTGATGCTCCTTGTCTAAAGACAAATCATTGACAACAACACCACGGATACTAGAGGCATACTAGCTCTAGACCTAGCCAAAGCTTTTGATAATATCTCGCACAAGTTTGTGCTTGAGGCAATTTCGGTTATTGGTCTAGGGCAACGGTTCACGCATACGTTAGGTCTTTTCTCAGGGATCGCAGGGCTACCATTAGGATCGGTCAAATCCAATCCACAGAATTTATTTTGGGAGCAAGAGGCACCCCACAGGGGCAGTTATCTCTCCTCTACTCTTCAATATTGCCATGAAGGGCCTCTCGGAGCGACTCGCTACGGTGCGCGGGGTTAACCATGCTCACTACGCGGACGATATCACCGTGTGGTGCATGGGAGGGTCCAACGCCGGGGTAGAGCAGGCGCTCCAAGAGGCATTAGACATCACGGAGAACTTTGTAGTCGGTTCGGGCCTGAGCCTGTCATCGGCAAAGTCTGAGTTACTACTATACAGACCCACCCGACAAGGACTGAGGAACATCACTTCTTTAGAACAGATTCCCATAGCTTTATACACACGGGATGGGCAGAAAATACCCAGGGTGGACTCTATCAGGGTCCTCGGACTCATGCTAGAGTCCAAGGGGGGCAACTCACGAACTATAGCCCGCATCACCTCCAAGACGAAGAACATGCATAGGCTCATACTCAGGGTCTCGAACCGCCGGGGTGGGCTGAGCGAGAGCAATCTCCTTCGGCTCTATCATGCATTTCTCATGGGCCACATTAATTATGTCGCTTCGGCGTTGCGCTGGTCCAAAAGAGAAGAGGCAAGAATTGATACACTAATGCGCAAAAGCATAAAGCGAGTTCTAGGCTTGCCTATCCACACTAGCACAGAGAAGCTCCTACAATTGGGCATGCATAACTCCCTCTCGGAGGTGATCGAGGCCCAGCAGCTGGCTCAGGTTGTGCGACTATCGTCCTCGAGGGCTGGTAGGCATATCCTGGAATCCATAGGCTGCGGTCCTACGGCGACTAACCAGCGTAATAAAACACTACCACCCTCGATTAGAGGCACATTTTCGGTAGCTCCACCTCCAAGAAATGTCCACCCACATTACAATGTAGGGCACCGCATAGCTCGGGCCCGTTTCTTATTAAAATCAGTTGCAAACAGACCGCATCTCGCGACCTTTGTCGATGCAGCCCAGTACGGGCATTCGGATCGCTTCGCAGTGGTCTCGGTCGATCATAGTGGCACACTCTTTCTCTGCCTCGGTTAGAAAGGTTTCGGCAACGGTGGCTGAGCAAATCGCCATCACCATAGCAATGAAGGGCCCATCGCGTCCTAATGTCTTTACAGATTCGCGTTCCGCAGCTAGGGATTTCGCCTCGGGCTCGATCTCGCGTGAGGCAGCGGCCATCCTCGGCTGTGAGGGGGCTGCCGGGTTTCACACCATAACATGGTTCCCGGCCCACATGGGGGCCAACGTACATCCTGATGTCCCCAACGCCAATGAGTTTGCCCATGACCGTGCGCGAGGTATCGCTCACCGCGGCTGTCCCGGTGGATTCACAGGAGGGGACGCCGGAAGATACAGGGACTCGCTACTCACTTTCCACGAGATCATGACTCATTATCATCTATCTCGGAGGACTTTTCCACTTCCTCATCCTAAACTTACGCGACCGCAATCATCGGCCTACAGGATGCTCCAAACGGGGTCTTTCCCTTCGCGTGACAGGTTCAGCCATTTTTCGCCCAACATCGAGCCGCATTGTCCGGACTGCGATGAGGCGTATTGCTCATTACCTCATATGCTCTGGCAATGTCCTGCGTTACGTGATGCAGAGTTCAACAAAGAAAAGGACTGGGAGGAAGGCCTTAACAGCGGTGACCTCTTGAGTCAACTTCGGGCTGTCCAGAGGGCCTGCGAGAGGGCGGAGGGCCACGGTATTCCGGTTCCTACGTGGGAGCGGCCCGAGACTGCTACGGATTCCCCCTAAACGGGGTCGTTACAACGCAGTTCCTCAGGACCTGAATAAAGTTCTTTGTCTGTCTGTCTGTCTGCTTTTGTCATCCCATGACTTCACGTAACACCAAATTTTGTATATGTGGAGCTAGCAAAACGGCCGCGAGCGCATCATGAAGGGCCCAATATACTACAATGTAGCAATGATGCGCGCGCACGCTGGGCACAGCGACGCTACGTAAGCAAAACGCGAGCACTCTATAGTCTGACGCCAGGTGCGACCAGCGTACGTCGGCGCGGCGCGAGGGCAACCTACGCAAAATGCGACAAGGTGCATTTCATGCCGGTGCGTTACCCAGACAGCACTGCGTCTCCCGCTCTTCGTGATGGAGGGACGCTGGACGCGCTGCAAAGCCTATGCGTCAAAGCAACACAGTCCGGCGCGCACCTGCTAGGATATGGGAGGACCGGCACCTGGCGTGGCAACGCCGGCGTGGCGCGATGAAATTAACACCGGTGAGACCGCGCACCGCGTCACGTCGAAACGTATCGGCGCCTTGAATGTGACATGTAGTCATGTTCTCACATCACACGAATCTCATGATTATGGTGTTTGCACCAGTCACATACCTACGTCATTCATTGGCGTCATGTAATACCAAATTTGGCACATGAGAAGACAGCGAAATGGCTGCGAGCGAACCATCAGTGTGGCATGTATTGATGTTATTACATTACACGCATGTCGTGATTACTCTGTTTAGATGTGTCATTTACCCATGTCGTTTGCGTAATGTAATCCCGAGTTTGGAATATGTGAAGCTAGCGAAATGGCCACGAGCGGATCATGAGCGTAGCATGTAGTCATATTGTTACATGACATGCATCTCACGTTTATCGTTTTTGTACAAGTATAATACTTTCATCATCCATCCACGTCACGTAATAGCAAATTTTGTATATGCGACGCTAGAGAAACGGCCGCGAGGGCATCATGAGCGTGGCTTGTATTCATGTTGTTACATGTCACGCATGTCGTGATTTTCATGTTAGGGTCTGTCGCTTGCGTTCGCCATGCAATCATATCATAACGTAGTAGTTTCGCCACATGCCATGAGAATAAATTAACAGCAAGAGCTGCACGACCATGGAATGTAAATCATGACACTTATGGCATACATATCAAGATTTTCATGTTACGACTAGTCAAACATGTTCTTCATACAGTCATGTTATGCCATGCCAAACTTGGTATTGATACCATTATCGAAATGGCCAGGAGAGCTAAATATCATAGTCGGCTAGATAGATAGATAGATAGATAGATAGATAGATAGATAGATAGATAGATAGATAGATAGATAGATGATAGATAGATAGATAGATAGATTGATAGATAGATAGATAGGTAGATAGATAGATGAATACGCTCAAAGACGCCTAAGTTCGCTAAGAAATGCTTCGCATTTGAAAAATTGGCAGACGCCGCGTAGAATGGGAATTGATGAGATACGAAGCACGAATTAAAAATGTTGATATGGCACTTTAAAATCAAGACAACGTTGTGTGGTGGAGGTAAATGATGCCGTACATGACTTCCGGGTCATAATTATTATTTATAGGTGTGTCGTTTTCCTTCGTCCTCGATTCACGTCGCTTGATACCGAATTTAGTATACGCGGAGGTAGTGAAACGGTCGCTAGCACGCTATGAGCGTGGTATGTCGTCATGTTTTCACATGACACGCTTGTCAGGATTATCATGTTTGCACCAGTCATGTATTTCGTCAATAATTGACGTCACATAACACCAAATTTTTTGACAAAGTTGGGGCGAGCGCATCATGAAGGGCCCAATATACTCCTATTTAGCAATGACGCACGCGCACGCTGGGGACATGGACACTGGGTTAGCAAAACGCGAGCACTCCATAGTCTGATGCCAGGCGCTACCAGCGTCCGTCGCTGCAGCCCGACGGCAACCGGCGCGAAATGCGACCTGCTGTACTTAGCGCCGGTGCGTTACCCAGACAACACTGCGTCTCGCTATTTTCATGACGGAGGGAGGCCGGACGCATTCAAACGCGCATGCGTCAAAGTGACGTATCGCAGCGTGCGCCTGCTAGTATAGGGCAGGACTGGCACCTGACGTGCAACGCCGGCCTGACACAATAAAATGAACGCTGGGAGCACGCGCACCGCATCATGTTGAAATGTATCGGCACCTTGACCGCGGCTTGTAGTCATGTTCTCTCTCATATGAGACGCATCTCTTGACAATTATGTTTGCACCAGTCACATACTTTCATGATCAATTGGTGTCCCGTATCTATACATGAAGCTCGCGAAATCACCGCGAGCGTATCATTAGTGTGGCAAGTAGTCATGTTGTTACAAGACATGTATGTCGTGATTATCATATTTGAATGTGTAATTAACCTATGTCGTCCATTCGCGTCGCGTAATACCGAGTTTGGTAGATTTGAAACTAGCGAAACAGCCGCGAGCGTATGATGAGTGTGGCATGTAGTCATGCTGTTACATGACACGCATGTCATGATTTTCATGTTAGGGTGTGTCGTTGTGTTCGCCATGCAATCATGCCGTACCATTCCAGTTTTGCAACATGCCATGTGAACGATCCACCTCAAGAGCTGCACGACCATGACTAAGAGGCCTCCTTTCTGAGAAATCTGTGTGGATTTCCTTGTGAATTTGTGGTATAAAGGGGTGATTGTCTTCTTTTCCTATAAACAGTACTTACGCACTCCTATCGTATACAGCCGTCTCACCGGGTTAACCTTTGTATTGAATCTCCATTCACTGAATTTCATATATCCAGCAGTGTACAGGGCCGCCATATTAGCTGGCACAGGCACTGCATAACACTTCACACACACACACACACACACACACACACACACACACACACACACACACACAAACACACACACTCAAACGTGAGAGAGAGGAAGAGAGATAAAATTGTTGCACTTTTTTCCGGACCTCTAATGGTACTCTAGGCTAAATCTGTTGTTAGACCGTCAAATCTAGGTCTGAGAAGCAATGTAAATGGCATTAAACTCTGGTCAAACGAAAATATTCCTGTTGAACTATTCTAAGAAAGAGTTTTCTCTTTGAAAAAAACTGCTCAGATTATTTCCCAGGGAACTTTCGGCATGACAGCTGTTTCATGTGATGCTCATAGAAGTCTGCTCCTAAAAGCAAAGGAAAGCTGGTATTCACGTTCTACTTCCTTAATGAAACATGTTTTAATTGAGAAAAACTGAAGCGATGAAGTCGATTGGAAAAACAGTTTCCAAAGTATCATGGTTTGTCGAAAGTGAAACAACACAAAAAACCTAATACAGATTGAAGCACAAGGTGCCATTGAACGAGGTTGTTCGTACAATGAGGCGCCATCCCTTTTTTCCACTTGGTTTATTCTTTTATGTTGTGTTTATTGTGAAATGTAGAAGAAACTTTATGGCACAAAACGTACTCACGTGTTGTCGTTGAAAAATTCCTGAAAAAATATCTTAAATATCTATCAAATTGCTATATCGGGCAGTGTACGAGAGGCCACGAGGTTATGAGCGCACAACACAAAACCCATCAATGTAGTACAGCTGTGAAAGGCAACGGTTTTGGTTTTCGGTCTATAAAAATGGGTATAACGCTTTCTTTTAAGGAAGCAACAAAAGCAATAAGTTCCGTGCCACCCTGCATTCGCGGTGAAAAGAGGCACCTGGGTTTGATGTTTGATTCGGGGCTGCGAACATCTGCTTCGAAGTACCTTTCGGAAAGAAATCCGAACACTGTCCCGAATTCCAGCACAAGAGCTCAGTCACTTTCAGAATATTTTTTTCTTATTCCCTTAAATCCCTATTTAAAAAAAGCATGTCAAAAATTTTTGCATTCGAGTGTCACGCTGCAAGCTGTATAAGGTAGATAAGGGCGTAATCGTGGCCTGGCGAGCTATGCGCTGTGGTAAGTGATGGTTAACACACACACAAACACACACACACACGCACGCACACACACGCACGCACGCGCACGCAAGCATGCACGCACACACACAGACAGACAAGGCAGCTATGCAGCCAGGTGGTCTGGACACTGGCTAACCTCCCTGTCCTTTCGTTCACCATCGTTCTTTGCTCCTTATATTTCTGCCTAGAATAACTATTATTAATATAGTAACTGAGGGGGTTAACATATAAGAGCCGCCTTAGTGTATAGGTTCTAGAAGTTTCAAAGACCTGAGGTCCTTGTTCATGTGCCTATAGGTCTGACTACACGGGCCCGCAAAACGTTGCAGGCCCTTGTGGCAGTTTGCAGTTTCTCTTATGCAACTTCGATCTCGTCATTTTCGCACAACAATAGCAGTTGAGAAGGAACCGCGATTCAATTCATGCGCATATACAAGCTCGTTGTGGATTACAATTTTTCCTCCAATAGGCACAGCACTGGTGATTATCTAATTTTATTAAGAAGACCAAGGATACTTCTCAAGAAGACATTTTCACATGTACGCATATTTGCGTTCCTATGGATGAGCGCTAAAAGATGTAACATGCGGTACATGTCCAGACACTCCACTAAGCATATTGACGTGGATACTTTGGGGAGTCCAAAGGCTGAAATTCCCCTTGGAATCCGCATTGTTAGAATGAAACGTGGAAAGTTAAGCGAGCGATCACGTAAAAAAAGCGAGGGCTTCACTTTTACCTCAATTTAAAACATTTTCTTTAGTTGTTCTTTACGACTTGATTTACGGAATGTAAGGTATCATCATGACTAAAGACGTGTGCCGGCAATGTTTACTGATGTCACGAACCTTTTGCAATGTTTATGAATCAGGAATCCACTGGTTTTTTTTTTTTCAAAAGCGTACACTGAAGGAAATTCAGGGAATGTAAAGGGCGAAATCAGTTTAGTTCTAACCGTCTGATCAACGTATCCCCAAACTGTCATTGATCCGGGGTGCTTCGTTATATAAAAAAACCTGCGAGCAAAGAGGTATTTGAATAGAAAAAACAAAAAGAAGCTCGCTAAAAAGAACGCTTGTGCATCGATCAAGTACGAGTGTGCCGCACTAGGTCCTCTTTTTCCTTTACCGTTTCTTGTCTCAAAAACCTTGTCAACACGTTCACTTCATCAGCCAACTGAAATTCGTCTGATGCACTGCTTGATACGGCGGGAGGCAAGAAAAAGCACTGGGTACGGCATCGCTTGTGGTCAGTATGAAGAGCACTCACAAAAGAGATTTCCGCATTGGAAGATTCCCGATAAACAGGATGTGCCATATCAAGCAGTGTAACATCAAATACACGAACAAATGTTCATATTGTTGCAGTGGAACTGACAGCGTACTTATAGCGCTAAAAAGCTCGAAAAGAAGATTTGGCCTATTTGTGACGCAGTTGGAAAATTGAAGCTCAAGCACTGGTCCAGAGAATTCTTTATATCGAGTCAGATGCACCCTCAAGGCAATAAGAACCTTGACGCACCTCACTATTGAGACATTTTATATTATAGCTTGCACTTCACCTGTAGCGTCCCGTTTGAACGCGGGAGTGTAGAAAATGTCAGCAACAGCTTTGCCCTCAAGGCCAGGTTCTTTTGTCAGGCAGTGAAACCCATGATGTGCCCGAACCACACCGCCATAGAAGTAACAAGGCTTTCGCTAAGACTGTGGCTTTGTAATAACCTTAACACGCGCCAGTAAAGTATGCACAGGGGACGTTTCCTGAAGATCGCGCTTGTCTGCAGTGTTGGAGACAAAAAAAACGAGCTTGCGCTTAGAACTGATGGACTTGTTAAAAGCGACTACTCGTGGCGCAAGACCCACGTCAATGCCACTTGACACCCGAGGCTTATAGTGTGCAGTGGCCTCACTGAAAAAGCTCAGATGAATGGCGAAAAGGGTGTTGAAGACACATCATGCTTTTTGTCGCTGTGACACAACCCAGCGATACTCTGGCTGTACAGGGATGTCTCTGAATATGGTTGTTTGAGGCCCTTGTTATGTTTCGCTATACCAAGGGCCTCAAGAGAGAAACAACTTTATTGATGGCATAGCAAGGTCGGTAAACTTGATTTGCCTGTATCTCGAAGGGTGGTGGCAAAAAGCTTGCCACGACCGTTTTGGCCCAGCTAATCGATTCTGCCTGGCGACGGTAGTCAGCTGACAGCAGGAGCGACTCCCACGCCTCGAGGGAAGAAGCTGGCAGTATTGTTCTTGCTGGGGGTCATCAAACCATTCTTTGCTAGCGGGCCGCTGCAGCGAAGTTGATTCTGCCGCAAGGGCCAAGAGAGTGAAGAAGACAAAAGTGGGAGAGTGGTTCTACAAACTGTCAGCTACTCTTCTCATCTCAAATTGAACATTGCTGTGTAGTCCTTCTCTGGCAACTTGTCAGGTACATTATACAGAAAGCCTAACAAACGCTTATATACGCAGGCTTCATCCACTTGCCCTATCATCTTATGCAAGCATTTTCTTTGTGCGAAAATAGCTTCTCTGGACAATGCGCATCGCGCCTTCTAATGACAGCTCACGTAATTAAGCCATTATGTTGCAAGAGGATGAGGCAGGTAAGGCCTCTCTTCTTTGAAGTGTGTCAAACAGGAGTGCAGGGCAGCGACTTTCAATGACGTTGTCAGGCAGACATTATTGATGACAGTAGCAATGTCTGATGCAATTAACATCCGGAAGAGGCTTACGTAGGTAGGTGTGTGGTCGTACGTGGCTTTATTTTTATTAACGCTTTAACGGATACTGAAAAAATGGCAGCATATCCACGGAGTGAATGATGGAGAGTGGGGCGAAGCATCCGTCCGTTCATTCGTTCTTGCTTCTGTCCGTTCATGCGTCTGTCTGTTTGACCAACCATGCGTCTATCCGCCCGTTCGTGCGTGCGTCTGTTCGTGCGTTTGCACATCCATCCGTACGTCCATCCGTGTGTTCGTCCATGCATCCATCCCTGCGTTCGTCCATGCGTCCATCCGTCGTGCAGCCATCCGTGCGTCCATCCATGCATCTGTCTGTGTCTCCGTTGGTCCATCTAGTCGACGCTCCAAGTACCACCATCTCGCATCTTTTGACGTATAGTCCGCATATAGAAGCATTACCATCCAGCGGACATTCCAAGGACTAAACGAGAGGTGGCACATGCGCACTTTCTTACGGCTTGTGCTTCGTCTCTACTTCCCACCTTTAACCACCTCGAGTTAATGGTATGTACTAGTTCACTGTATTCATGGCACTGCGGCTCAACGCTTGCTAAACTTTTCTAAAACCAAAGAGGTTACACCCAGCGAGTATAACGTCGCAACCCTTTCTTGTCAGATATTGCTCAGTGTACATGCCAATGGCTGCCAATGGGAAATGAGAGTCAGGTGCATTCGGCTTTTAGTTAACGCGCGCGCTGCGAATTTTTTATTGTTGAACAACACACAGGAGAAATCTCCCAACGGCACCACCTTGCACGTCCAAACGTAAGACTGGTTACCCACTACTACGACTACGACAACTACGAGGGACGAGCGGGTGCCGCTTTAAGTAGCTTCACCCCTAAAACTGTGTTTTCTAAATGGATGACGGAGAGCAGTCAGCGTGATGTAGCTGGTTTTCAGTTGGTTTCGCACAGATGCGGTTAAAAGCGCTCGACGTTCTTCACAGAATTGACGTCATGAAACATATCTTTTACATGAAATGATGATAGTTGGGGATAACATAGAAATGAACGTATCAGGTATCAGGTGCAAGCCATTTCAGGCTAGCACACTTCTGGTCACACCATCTATGCGCCGCTGATTTTGTAGTTGCGTCTTTTCGAAATAGCAAGAACGCTCGGTGGTATAGCACTAATGCTTTAATTACACACAAAAAGTGACAAAAAAGCTTATAGCGATAATTAAAGTCCAAGAAACAGTATAACCCTCAGAAGCACACTGAACCTATCTCGAAAACTCAGTTAACAATAATATTTTCAGTCCTCACTGCATTTTACTACATTATCTAAACAGAAGCGGCCACCTGATGTGCACTATATATAAATGTCCTTTATGACAGAGAATCCACGCACGTTTCACGAACACGTGTGAGCATGTGTGCAAGTAGTTCTTTACAGTTCTTTAACTCTTGAGCAAGGTCCTCAGCACAGTAATCAGTGAGCACCACCAAGTGACGAGGATTTGTTAAGAAACCCTTTGTGCTCGCTGTGATTGGAGTCTGTGTTGTGAAGTCGTAGTACAGCTGATCAGTAATGTCTGATCAATGATCAACGATTTCTCCTGTTTTGCACATGGAAATGAGGTCTTGTGGTGAATTGTTTACACAGATAGATAGGTAGATAGATAGATAGATAGATAGATAGGCTCAATGTTGCCGAAGTTTGCTAAGAAATGCTTCTCATTTAAAACGCAATACAAAGTGAAGCGTGTCACCAAAAGAAATTTTATTTTCTTCTGCAAAAGTCTGACTGAACAAGACCTTACAATCTGCACCAAGCGTACACATCACTGTTCACAAGGACCATTGTTAAGTGGAAAGCAAGATTCACATTGTCTTTGTCATTCCGAAACCATACGGTATAGTTCCCGTCAAATATTTCAAAGATCTATGGCCTGGCACCATGCCGTCTACGCTTAAACCCCGGCCGACATATCGGCTTAGATAATTCTTTATGTACATTACGTCACTTTATTTTCTCACTTATGTGACACACGCATGTTACCTACATCTGTAATAACGCTAACCGAACGCTAGGATACTTACGCCGCAACTTTTGTCGCGCTCCGCTGTCCCTCAAAATTCTACTATACCGATCACTGATTCGCCCAAAGCTTGAGTACGCGTCCGCTATATGGGATTCCGTGCAGCAAAAATTTAATCAACGCGTTAGAATCTGTTCAGAACCGCTCAGCTCGGTTCATTTGTTCTAACTATTTCCGTACTGCTAGCATGTCAGAAATGAAATCTAACCTTGACCTGCCCAATTTAACTGTCCGGAGGAAACTGGTGCGACTGCGATTTTTTCATAAGATATTTTTTCACAATCCATCAATGAAGCGAGACCTTATTTCACAACCGTCATACAACTCATCGCGCATTGATCACCAGCATAAGGTTGCCATTCCGTTTTGCCGCACCAAATTCTTTTCAGCAGCGTTCTTACCGAAAACAGCCACCGATTGAAACCACCTTCCCTCTTCCGTTGTAACAATAACAGACCGTTTGTTATTCAAAACTGCAAATTCTCAGCAATGTTTGTAACTACACGCAGTTTCCATTATGTATCTTTGTCTTGTATGTGCTTGAATTCTTACTTATATATTTTTAGTTGATTTATGTTGCCTTCGTGATTTGCGCATCTGACACTTGTTTCTTTTTTTGTCTTTTTTTTCTTGTGTGTTATAAAATGTTGTACCCACCCCCTCTGTAATGCCCTACGGGCCCTGAGAGTATTCTAATAAATAAATAAATAAATGTGTCAAAGAAAAGTATGTATCAAAAACAGGAATTTCTAAAAGGGACATGAATCTTGTTATTCTTGGAATAAGAAAGAAACACACTGTATTACCTTTTTTAGTTTTTCATATCTAATAACCAAAAAGTAATGAAGGAAACGTGGTCAGCATCAAACGTTTGTCGACAACACAACCTAAGAAAAAGCTAAACATTATCGCTGCTTCAGCTGGCAGCCTTCGGTTTGCATTTCACCTGTTTGAAAACACGTTACAATGTAATAGGAAGCGAAAACAACGCAGGGTGGCACTGCGAATCTGGACAGGCAGCGCCATTTTCGGTAAAAAAGTAGAAATTACGGATGTAGATGACGCGTTTTCTCTTCGCTCCAATTGGCAGTTCGGACTGGCACGGTGGATGAACGTGTTTATTTTTTTGCTCCAGAACTACCGTAAAGATAATTTGTTTTGCATGTTTCGAGCTTGTTTTTATAATTAATGGGCAGCAGTTAAAACCTTTGTGGCCCTTATTACATTGCACGACTTTTTTGGGGGTCAGTCATCAGGTATTTATTAGTTAGTGTTTGTGTGTGTTTTTTTTCTAGCCACCCCGTGGGGGAGGTGCACGTACTCCGAAAATAGAAATTTTTGTAGTAGATCTGAGACTTTTTTTTTCGTAGGGCAGGGTTCGTCGTATGCCGTGTTTTGTAATTATCGACTTGGACAACTCATAAGGACAATTGGTGTCAAAAAGGCATAATTACAAAAACAGTAAAATGTTCAGGATGCGGGGTGGGTTCGAATATGAACCCAATGCAGACGCGAATGGAGAGAGGCTGACGCCAAGTGTAGGCAATGTTTGGTCGAGAGAAAAATGGAGAAATTGATGGTTGTGTAGAGTGAACAGTTGATATGATTAACCAAACTAGACACTGCGTTGGTGACAGAGCAAGAAAAAACAAGGGGTATGGGAGAAAGGCTGATGTCCGCCGAGGAGGCACTACAGAAGGTGAACAAAGGAGCGGTCGATGGAGAGAATGGTAGGGCACCAGCAACCAGAACGGCGGAGAAGAAAGAGCAAGCAAGTTCGGTGAAAACAGGTTCCGCCAGCAAAGTAGTGGTGGGGCGTGGAAAGGACAAAGTAGCTGGCGTCAGTGTTGCAAGTAACCCCCAGGTGCAGAACGCTCCAGCTGAAAAGTTGCAACACAGGATGATCGCCAAGAACTTGAATTAAATCGATGCGGAGAAGCAATCAAATAGAAAGTAAAAGGTGACAAGAGGGTTGCAGTATACGTTCCCAGGATGCAAGCTGGAAGCAGTCATGAAGCAAGTGAGCGCAAAACTCAAAACTACAGCTGATGGACGAAACCTCGTGTTAATTGCAGGCGGTTTAAGTGATGTCTTAAATGAAGATATGGCAGGGCTAACGACCACTCTGGCGAAAGGGGTTGATGACATGCGCACCATTGCTCCTCAGGTACAGGTAGGGATATGCACGATAACGTAGGCACCGGTGCGTGACAGCAACCTGCAAAGAGCGGTTGTCAACGCAAACCAAGAGATATGGTAGATGTGTCGAGAGAGAGGCTTTGAGGTGGTGGAAATAAACGGAGAGGTGCATAGGTAGGGTGGTTTTCAACTAGACAGAATTCACTTCGGTGGAAGGTTGGGTCATGACGTTGGTTGGCGACTTGCAGGAGGCGCAGTAGCGTTAAGGGGGGGGGGGGGGCACGCGAGCTCTTAGGGATGCAGGACAGCTAGTAACGAGGAGAACAACCAGGGAGAATATTTGAATGGTGATATAGACAGATACAATTTCAAAGTGGCGCCAATATCTAAGACACGTAAAGTCCGGTGCAGAAGTCGACGTAGCCACGAGGGCCGAGCCCATTCAGACGTAGAGTATATTTGCATGCAGGGTGGCAGAAATAGGCTGAAGAGAGAAGAGATAAAAGAACAGCTAAGAAGGAGAGGCCGATGATATGGTTTTGTAGAAACACATCTTATGGCCATAGAACAACCTCCTAACTCTCCGGACTACGCGTGGGAATATTGTCATCGAACGGAAGGCAGCAGAAAGGTGGGTGGTATGGGGGCATTCATTCATAAAAGTAGACTGGCAAAGGGTCAAGCAGGAGTGCAAGGAACATTTGTGGATAAAATGAAAGTTGCAGGGCAAATGACGCTCCTGGGTTTTATATACTTGTGAACAGATGCAAAAGACAGAAAGAAAAATCAACAAATGGTGCAGAGTATGGGAAATGACATTGACGAACTAGGAGAAGAGTGCAAGATAACTATATTAAGAGATATGAATGCGCACATAGAAGATATGGATGGATATACTGACCCAACAGGCAGAATGATAATGAATATGTGTGAAAGGCATGATTTATTCATTTGTAACAGCCCCGAGAAATGCGAAGGGCAGATAACATAGGAAGTGGGAAGGCTGCAGTTGACGATAGATTACGCAATAATGTCACAGATGCATGATCGGCTAAGGGTGAGGAACATAGGTGAATACGGGTCCAGAAGCTTAGGTAGTGATTACAAACGTGTCAACCTTATTTTTGGAAGAGAAATGAAATTGGAAAGGCGGCATAAGAAGCAACCACACGATAATATTTATTCAGAAAGGCAAATAGAAATAGCAAATAAAGAGATTGAGAAAATTATCACCGAGGATACTAAAATAGAGTGGGCGCACACTGATCTATCTCGATTGTTTGAGTTAGAGCTTGCTAAGGTACGAGTCAAATTAACCGAGAAAAACAGACACAAACCCAAGAGCTGCTAAGATGAGGAAGTTAAGGGAGCCACTGTAGGATGTCAGGAAGCCTCCGGGAAATACAGGTGTGCTAAATAGAGGGGTGAACCGGAAGATGAATGTCAAAAGAAAATGAAATAGCTTTTTTGAGCCGCAGAAGGGAAGAGTCTGATTTGATCAGTGAAAAGATTAGAAGAAAGCGGGCTCAATGAATGGCGGAACTAAAAAAAAGGATAGAGAGGGAGTTGCAAAGTTTAAGAACCATCTCAATTCTCTGAGTAGTAAGACAAGCATGAAGCAGAGGTTTATAACTACAGTTCTAGGGGTTAGGCTAGACGGGGATGGGGCAATGAAATATTTAAGAACAACGATGACAGAAAAATTTAAACACCAATAAAGCGCTGCATGCACCGTACCAGGCGAGGCAGCACTGATTAGCTTAGTGGGTTAACTGGGACAACGGGAGTGGGAAAGGGCAGAAAAAAGAGTTCCTAATAGCTCATCAACAGGCCCTGACGGCATCCTAAGCACGCTAATAAATAAATTAGGGCCAAGCTCTTTGCAAACATTAGTACAGGCTACGAGCAAAGCAATAATGAATGGTGAAGCTCCCCATTGGTGGAAACTAAGCAGAATGAACATGATCTATTAAGGAAAGGAGGACAAAGCCGATATAAACAACTACCGTGCTATAGGAGGTTTCGGCCTTTGTAAACAAACCTGCTCGCGCCAAACGGCCTACCCCGCTAGACGTCCGGTGCGGCACTTCCGGCAATGTTTTTTTCAATGGTTTCGGCGGTGTATTCGTGGCGTGTTTGACATTTCTGCTCTATTATTTCTTGCGTATTCCTTAGGATGTGTTTGAAGCAATGTCTAGCGGCTACATGAAGGGGCTCGACGTAGCGCATGGCAGGCACAGGCGCGGCCGACGGGCGCCGCGCAAGTTATCCGTTGTGGCCTTCCGAGGAGCGTGGTCCCCTGTTTAATTTTACCTTTGATAGTGGCCGTGCCTATATAAACAGAAAGTGCATAATTATCAGGAGAAGCTTGTCAGCGAACTTAATTGGGCAAGTTGGTTCTGCATGTCGACGATGTAGATGCGCTTTGAGAGACGCGGTCCGAAAATGGACAGCGCACACTTGTCTTTTCCCTGTCCACTTCTTCAAAACGTAACTACATCATCGATGTGCAGAAGAAAAGTAAAGTTCTTCAATTAAGCTTCTCAAGTACAACTGAAAGCTTCCTCCTTTGGAACCCCGAACATATTTGTATTTTCGTCTAAGCGCACAACCTCAGGATAAAACGCCTATTTCCGCACCTGTGTCACACCGGGCACAATATTAGCGGCGGCGATCGCAATCGCTCGCAATCTGAAATGTTCGTGTGACTGAGAAATAATAAAATTTACTGATGTGATGACGTAAACTGCACTCTTAAAAAAGAGCGAGTAAAAAGGGTGTCTTTTCGTCACACTACAATAATCGTCATCTATATTGTGGTCCATTCTTGCGCTATCGCCCCGCGCCCGATACATTCCGGTCATAATCGACATGCCCATTATCAGGGTTACATTGCATTCTCGTTGGGAAAGTGGCCAGCGCCGAGTTTTCAATAAAGGAAGCGCACGCAAGCCTGATGACGATAATTGTTGTGGGACAAAAAGACACCCTTTTTACTCGATATTTTTTTAGAGTGTGCGCCTGCACGGTCACGCGAACTAATATGCTTTACTCACGAGTAAGCTATTCATGAACCAAGTTTTCAAGTTGAACCTACTTAAGCCGGCAGTTCATCTTCATACCGAAAAGATAAATGAGCTTGAACGCGGTGATGCTCATAAGCGGCAGAAAAACCAACGATGAGTCATTCGCTCGTACAGATGAGAGGCGACTCGCCAACGTCACTTTCTAAAAAATCAAACGCAACGACAACAAAACGTGGACGGCGTGACGTACACTGTGCGGCAAACAATGTTAAGCACGGATACTTTGTGTGCCGTTTGTTTCGAGCAAAATGCATCAGAGATATAGCTCAAACTATGATATAAACACCTTTGCGAGGAGGGATTTTCAGTGTTAGCTTCCACGTGTGAAGCGTTGCGCATGCAGCGTTGCGGATCTGAAATTTCCTGGCAGTTATGATTTTTTTTCATCTTTTCTCAAATTATTGTGTGCCGCTCCAACCACGTAATTCGTGTATGAGCAGTCAGTGCATACGTGAATGGCTTTTGTTTTTCAAATATCCGCTTCTTATGATAGTGAGAGTTTAGTGAAACGTAAATTTATATTTTTTACTGGGGTGATGAGCCCACAGACTACATGGATATGGTATGTGAGCTGGTGCGAATGTTCTTACACTATAGTAAGTTGCGTTCCGGAGTATGAATAAGGAAAATTCTGCACATAGCCTGTCCAACTCTAATGTTAACGGAGGCGCGTTTGTGAAAATCTGTGGGGATGATGTACGTGTGGTGTAAAATGCACCTGCTAAAAAAATTAGGACGGTTTGCTGAACTGATAAAACTTGTGCCCTAATCAATTTCAATGGCAACACAGGCCATCATACTGGAGATGCATATGTGAGAGAGGGCAGTATCACTTAACGGTAGAGTCGTCTAATGAGTATACTGTTTAGTGAACAGTGCGATTTACAAATGCGAGAAAGTGGAACATGAACACTTCAGCTTTTTCTTTATTGTAATCAATGCGGGCATGAAAATTTAAAGAGAGGTCAAATATAACACCTTGAATCTTACTTTCTTTCTTGTGTTTGAAAAAAACACCATCCATGCGGATAGAAGGGCGGCGTTTTGATGTACCCGTGTTTCCGTTTTTGAAGAACACGAAGAATGACTTCTCGGCGCTTACCGTAACTTTTTGATCTCATGCCCACCCGGATACTAAAGCCAGGATATGCTCAGCTTTTGCTTGTAATTGGAGTCTTGACGTATTTCTGATGGCAATAATAGTATCGTCCGCGTACGCCTGTATGTGTACGCCGGGTGGCACGGGAAAATTGAGTAAGCTGTGTATTACTATGCTCCACAGTAGCGGACTGTTAGGGAATCCTTGCGAGTTGCCAATGGTTGTATGAACTGTTTCTTGCGTGACGTTGGTTGAAAAACTCACAGTTCGGTTCGATAAAAAGGTTTTGAGTAGGCAGAACAAGTTTTGTGGACACCTGTGCTTGCGTAAAAAGTTTAAGACTGCAGGATGCCAAACGCTATCGAATGCTCTTACAAAATCAAGGAATATGAGTATGGTAGGAAGTTTGGATGCTTTGCACACAGCTAATATGCTTCGGAGTATGTACAGTGCTAAAGTAGCACTTTTATTATGTGTAAAACCGTATTGATTATTTTGAAGATGTTTATTGGGTCGAAAATAATACAGATGAGCATTTAGGAGTCTTTCTAATACTCTACTGAAGACCGAGTTCATTACTATTCGTCTATATACCTTAGATGAATGGAGCGGACAACCTCATTTCGGTACGAATATTACTTTTGATCTTCTCCAAGCCTGCAGGAAGTGTCTGATTCTTAAGGTGGTATTGAATATAAAATATAAAAATTGGGGACAATATTAAAATAATCTTCTAAAGAGCGGGTAGGTTAATCTGTCGTGTCCAGGAGCAGAATGTGAATAGTCCTGTTTCATCACACACTTTATCTCAGATATTGTAAAAGGAAGGTCAAAAGTGTACCACGGGTAAGGACTAGCCACAGTGTCAGGCATGATAGTGAGGTGCATGCTGTCTTCAGAGCAGCTGTCCACTGCTACCAATGTATCGAGTAGGAGCCGGGCGGGCTTCATTACAGGATTGTGCGAGTCCTGTTAGGTAAGTCTAGAAGAGGAATAAAAGTTACTTAGTGGTGTTTTTGAAATGCTGTTTTAAAAACATCACCATATAAACATTTCTTAGTAAGAAAGTCGCAAATGTCTTTATGAAAGATGAATTTGCTTCCTGATTTTATCCTTGTAGGTAAAGAATGCGTCAACGTACATACTTAATCTTTACGGAATGCATCCAGACTCGGAAAGCGGCTTCAATGTTTCGTGGTCGAAAACCTAGCGGTTTGGGATCCAGTCTTCGTGCGTTCAATAACGAAACACATAAGCCGTAAAGGGGAGTCATCCGGCTGCGTGCTTTTGTAATGTCAGCCACACAATTCATCTTAAGAAGGAAGAAGGGTGGACGATGTGGTCTCGTTGTGCCAATTCTCCCCGGCCCACGTTTTAGGGTAAAGAAACAAAAACATCAAAGTGGTGCCATCATTCCCATAGCTTAGTGGCTCCATGTTCAGGTTCGATAGCAGCCTTTATTATCAAATGACACTGATAAATCGGTCGGGATTCCCGTTCCTCTAAGCTCGAAATAACATCGGTAGTAATTGCTCACCCACTCGGAAACCATGTAGGGCACGAACGTACCAGAAGGTGCACGTATATTGAGTGGGTACATTGCCTGCCGTTCCTCTCGAGAAAATCTGTCCCACTCGTCTTACTGAACATAAAATGGCAGAGCCACCGAAAAGAGGGCCTCAAATTGACTTGTTGCACTGAAAGTATCTTTGAGTGTTTTCATTATGTTTCGCATCTTCATGTACGCAAAAGTCGAGCGTCAGTGAACGAATAAGCAGCATCACGGGCTAGGAGTCAATGGCACTGCCAGAGTGGCATAGCGCGGTGCCCTGAAACGCCGTTTTTAGAAGGTCAAATTCTGAGGTTCGCATGACACGTGGCTATAATATATGCGGGCATACACAGGAAGCTCTCAAGGAACGACTCTCGACGCGGCACTGAGTGACAATAATGTCTCAACACTCGCAAAGGACATTCCGTTTTATTTGAAAGGTCCACGAATCTTTAGTACTGCAACCTCGGTTTTAAATGCGAACCATTTCTTAGCAAACTTCGGTGACTTTGAGCGTATCTATCTATATATATCTATCTATCTATCTATCTATCTATCTGTCTGTCTGATATGTGGGGTTTAACGTCCCAAAACAACCATATGAATATGAGAGACGCCGTAGTGGAGGGCTCCAGAAATTTCGACCACCTGGGGTTCTTTAACGTGCACCCAAATCTGAGCACATGGGCCTACAACATTTCCGCCTCTGTTAGAAATGCAGCCGCCGCAGTCGGGATTCGAACTCGCAACCTGCGGGTCAGCCGCCGAGTACCTTAGCCACTAGACCACCGGGGCGGGGCTGTCTATCTATCTATCTATCTATCTATCTATCTGATATGTGGGGTTTAACGTCGCAAAATTACCATATGCATATGAGAGACGCCGTAGTGGAGGGCTCCAGAAATCTCGACCACCTGGGGTTCTTCAACGTGCACCCACATCTGAGCACATGGGCCTACAACATTTCCGCCCCCGTCGGAAATGCAGCCGCTGCAGCCGGGACTCGAACTCGCGACCTGCGGCTCAGCAGCCGTGTACCTTAGCCACTAGACCACCGCGGCGGGGCTGTCTATCTATCCATCTGTCTATCTATCTATCCCTACTGAAACGTTCCGTATGAAATCTTACGGAAAATATATGGACTCCGTAACATTTCCTTATGGTACATACGGAAAAAATATGGAGTTTTATGGAAATATACGGAAGTTGTATGGCATTTACGGAACGCTTCTTATGGAGTATAAGGAAGAATAAGGAAATTGTATGGCGTATACGGAAAGCTTTTTATGGAGTATACGGAAAGATAAGGAAAATGTATGGCATATATGGAAAACTTTTTATGGAGTATATGGAAGGATAAGGAATGATAAGGAAACTTATGGAGCATACGGAGACTTCATGATGGAAGATATGAAAGGATAAGGAAAGTGTATGGAGTGTACAGAAGCTATCATAGGGAAAATGCAGAATGTAAGGTCTTACGGAAATATACAGATTTTGTAAGGTGCTTACGAAAATGTGCAATAGTGAATGAAAGGCATGTGGATTGTTGAAAAAATGTGGAGACTCTACAGTTGTTGTCACATTTTAAGCAGGAAATCCGAGCTCTCTAAAGTTATAAATGAATGCACAGTGACATATATAGTACAAAAGAATAACGCAGGCTGGTCTGTGTTGCCAGTCACCGCTGTTCGCCCTTTTCCAGAATGAATACAACTTCTGCAGATGACCAGGTGCTAAAGTCTGTCACACGGAAATGTGTCATTCACAAGGAATGACAATAACTGTCATTTTACTTGCTTGCTGTCACACTAAAACAGATCAAGCAAAAAAAGCATAACTTCAAGGGCTCGTTTTTTGGTAGAAACAATAATAATGAGAACTAAATTCAATGTGAATGAACTTGTCAATATTAATGAAACTGTTCTCATTAACATTGGCAAAGAGAAATGTCATTTTAAAATATCGACCATGAGCTTAGCTCTCCTGAGCACCGACAAAAGAAATGAAAATCTATGAAAACTGATTGCATGTAGCCTAAAAATAATTTTTTATTGATAGTATGTTCTCCTACAATATAAATACAGCTATACACAACTTGCCACAACTTCACGACAGAAACGAGGTAGGGGCAGAGGGAGTGGGCAGAAAAATAATTGAGTATGAGAGCACAACTGATATGTACAAACACATAATGGTGCTTATCATTGATGCACGGATGGTCGTGTATAGAGCTGGGTCATTTTGAGATTTTCAAAAGCATTGTTTCAGACCACCATGCAGATTACGCTTCAATTGTAGTGCTACATAAGACACAACTTATGGGCCAGTTTTAATGAATAAGAAGATTATAGGTTAAACAAACGCTTTAAAATATATCATATCATAGCTGCATGGACGCATACAAGCTATGTAAAGCGCAATAAAGTGAAGACCCATGACCTTCTCTTGATGCTTCAGTTCTACATCGATGCTTCAACTGTGCTGCAAAGAAACTTAACCAATGTCTCTGTGTGCAACATTGTCCATTTTAAACTATCTATATGTATACATAAAATTCCTACTGCGAGTTAAGCTACGTAGCACTCCATAACTCTTCCTTTTATTAACGGCAATTTTTCAAACAATCAACATTATTCATTTTCTGTCTCATGACTTCGTGCCCGCAATTCTTGGTTTGGCTCGATCACAATTGTGCAGCCCTTATTTTGGAGGAATCAAAAAACATCAACCAAAATATATTTTGGAACTGCTTCTCGGTGATATTGCCTTCCCTCAACTGCCACAGCTTGAGATGAGTCATATAGCAAGTCTCGCGCATACCTAGGGCCTACCCTTGAAGAAACTGGTCCGGCTGTGAAATGCTCAGTTTTTTCTCAAATAAATTTTTTCGTTTGAGTTTTCTCACTTCTCGAGTCCCTTCACAATCAAGCAGACCTAATGTATCCTTAGTCCTTATTTTGTTATATTATGAAATAAATAAAAAAATTAATAATTAAAATAAAAATACTAATAACTGTTGCGCAAAAAACACAGTCCCGCATACGTACTTGAACGCAATATTCCTTTTATTTTGTTTTAGAACCTAAGGCATTAGAAAAGATAGCAGTACAATAAAAACGTTGAAAAAAAAACAAAAAAATTAAACTTGGCGGGACTCAAACCTGCGCCACTAAGTTGTGCTCGCGTACGTTAACTGAATGCGTTAGCTTGCTAAGTTATTCGCGCTGAAAAGTGCACGTGAGTTTAAGTTATGTATATAAATTTGCTTTTTGCACGCTATGTGTTGGCATATTTATGTACGATATGCGATCGTATCTATTGTTGTGTGCATATGTTTTGGGATTGTATATACGTCACATGTTTTTCGCATGTCTTTCAACTATAGATTGCTGCCCCGCCGCGGATAAAAACAAGTATTTTTACACCCACACACAAGCTTGAGCAGTTGAAGGTTGTTTGCCGGGGCTCTCTTGCGATTGAGTCGGCCACCACAGGGAATTAGAGTGATACGCCATTAATCCCTGCATCCAGCTGTATTCCACTGAGTAGCTCTATTGCTTGATGACAAATTGAGCGCGGGGCGCGACGCTATTGCGCACGACCATGCCTCGCGTAGCGGCGACATCAGCTGATTGCGCCGGCCGGCTTGCCTCGATTTCCTTTGGAGCAAAGAAATGTCATACCTTGAAAGATTGCGTACTGCACTATGTCAAAATGTTACTGCTTTGTAGCCATCCTATGATTCATTGAGAATTGATAACTCTGATATCACTACTGTAGAGCTTTGCGTCAGCGACACGCACCGAACGTGAAACCGCACTACGTCTGTCGTAGAAGCAGTAGGAGGCTGTCGTCTGCTAGAACAAAAACAAAACAAAGACCTGCGAAAATATTCATAAGTTGTAACTTGTTTTTTGAATAACCGTTTATCACTTTTAAAGTTATTTTGCCAGATAACAGACATTTTTTTAGTTTATAGCAGCGAAAGATGTTTTTTTAATTTTTCTCACACAGATATCCAAGTCAAATCCATTCACAGCCAAAGCCACATGTTGTTTGTCTTCTTTGTTTCTGTGGGCATGCCGTTTGGGTGCGTCTCTCATGTGTTCGCGCTGCTACACACGAGAGCACGAAATGTTAAATTTACGCAAGGAAGCGCCGTTCCTCGTTCGTGTGATGTGCTAAGATTGCGCCCTATTCCCGTGGTTGTCCGAGTGCGGATCAAGTGCGAGTCGTCCAAGGAATCGGCGGGTTGTGCGGGTGCTCTAAGGACTCCGAGGTGACAGCTGACGCCTGTGGTCGCTTCCCTCAGGACAGTGTGAAAGAAACTAAAGGTAAGGGGGACACTTTTTTATGTAGACCAAGTATGCCACTCAGTGCAAGTGTGTGTTGCTGCACTCGAACGAGGCGTCGTGAAACGGCAACCTTACGCGCCTTTGCGAGTGCGGTTGCCGATTCGCTTTGACAACGCTAACGCCAGCAGAGCCATGGCGCATCGGCGCGGCCTTACTGGAGCTAATTCGAGACAACTGCGGCAACATGCATGTGTATGGTGATCGATTTTTTCATATGTGCAATGTAGTAAGGAAGACGCACACGGCGCTTGCTACGCTGTTGATTAAACGAAGCCTGCAGTGCCATTTGATGCAAAGCAGCATTTTGTTTACGTTCGCGGGCGATACAATTTGTAACTTGGCTCGATTCACCTAGCCAACCGCCTAAGTGGGTTGTTTAGCATACGTTCACGGGAGAGCATTATTATGCCCCTAAACAGTGGCGTGTGCTTGTTGAAAGATATAATGTGTGTGCCTAGTGTAGAGAGAGAGAGAGAGGTGTTCGTGCAATCTGCATGTGTACCTGCAAGACGCCTTTGCTTGTAACTAATAATGTACCGGCCAGCACCTACATTGTACGCCTGACTTTGAAGAAAACTTGCATGCACATTGTGAGATTTTGTAATCTGCCAGAGTTGCTTTTTATAAAATAATACACTGCCAGCATGTTCAAAATATGTTTCGCTGCTGTGTGGCAGGGGTGCGGTTATCACGCTGTTGTGTAGTTGCTGATGCAAGCACTTATAGTTTTTATGTGTTAATATTTCTCATCTAACTCATCAGGTGTTTGGCTGTTTCAGCACAAACAAGGCAAATAGAGAAGGAAGACGGGTAATTAAAGGACCAGTGCCGACTTTTGTTTGCAGGAGAATACCCATGTTGGTGTATTTATTGTGACAGCTTTTCTGTGTTGCTTTTTTGCCCAATTTATGCAACAACACAGTTGTCAGCAGTATGAGAGAGAACACTGAAATTAGCTTTTAAAGATCATGGTGACTAAATGCCTATTAACTCTCAGCACAAAGTAACAACAAAAGACAGTATGATCAATGTGGATGAGTACAGTCTTGCATCTAAAAAATATATTGTGCAAAATGTTGCCTAAGTAAAAACCTCTCTATGTTTGCAAATAGTGTGACGTCACTTCGAGCACCGTGCCAGCCATTCCCTCCCTCTGTGCAAGGGCTGGTTGGCAAGGAAGTTGTTTGTGACGTTCCTGATAGACCACTGAGATGTATGCAATTCTAAACCTGTAGCCTTATATATACGTAATCTTTTGTGCAGTTACATCGCTGCATCTGACACCTACAACTTATTTGCATATTTACATTGCTCCCTTAGGACCTAACACACAAACTTGTTGTTTGCATTGTCACTTCATGAATATCGAGCGGTAAAGGTACTGAGTATATGTGAAACAAGAATCTCTGCTTATTACTTGAAGAAATATGAGGCCTTCGATAAAACGAGTATACCTTTATTGAGCTTGCGTACTCGTCGGGGCGACTCATACATGCAGCTTCAGCAAATGGTATCTTCCAGCCCGGTGATCTTGCAATTTTTTTCTGCACATAGCGCAAACACCGAGATGTACCCACTCGCAGGATGGTCACGTCGAGTGCATATTTGCCTTGACTAAAATGTCGAATCAAGTTTTTTCATCGACCGGTCCCTGCCATGAGTGCTAACGTCTTCGCAAACAAGACACATTGTTATTGACACTGCACACACCACACTCAGTATTCTCAGTTGAACCAATATTCTCAATACCTTTCAATGCACACTACATGCCGCAATCAACAGGGCACATTTTTGAAGACTATGCCACTGTTGCTCGCACAGGCCGCCACGTGTGTTCACTTCTTCAAGATAAACAGACAGCGTGGCAAATATTTTACCACACAGTTTACCACACAGCTGGATGTTTGCCGACACATACTACAGCTAATGTCGACATTGTAACGTGAAGTGTCAGCTTTGAAAAATTAAAACTTGCCCCAAACACCGCACGAATGTACCGGGCTGAGCCACCAGCGGGAGTGTTTTTTCAGCCACACCTTTTACATGTGCCAGTGACATCATGCTGTGACGTACCTCGGTAGGGGCCTATCGCTGCATACTTTATGTAAATGAGGGTCCTGTTAGTGAAAGCATGCATTGTTGATTTTGTAACTTGTTCATGCCCAACTGGACCTTCATTTGCACAAGTTGTCTGAGTGATATTCAGGCGAACTTTTGTGTAATAAATTGTACATTTGGCAGTCTGTGCTTGCCCCATACTGTTGTTACTGGTGTTTCTTGTTGTTACTTTGCACTGCTCATTACTACTCACCTACAGAAACTAGCCTATCTTGCCGCTGTTTTGGACAAGATGCAGCTGGCAAGTGCGATAGTGTTCATAACTCTAAATTCTCGAGCAAAAATTATCGTTTCATATTCAGTTAGTTGCATTCATATCAGTACATTATAAGAATCATTGATTAAACATGAATCTGTGTTCCTTTACATAATGCTCACAACTTTTATATCAAATTGAATGGTGTTTATAAAAAACATGGGTTTAAGCTAAACTTCATGCTCTTTTCTCGAACAGCTGACAAAACGCTATTGCATGCTTACTTGCCATGACTGGACTGTGTTCTAAATACATTGCCATTCTTCACCGGACTGCCAGTACACTTCACCTTGGGGGAGCATTTATTAACCAAGGATTGATTATTTAAGAGCGGAAAGAAAGAAGCGGCTGGCCGGGATACTTGATATTGGCATCCGTTTTGCTACCTAGCGCATTATCATGCGTCTTGCATGTGTGTCTGTAAACCAAGAACTTTGGGTATAACTATATTTATCTTACAAATGGTTGCAGGACTGTGGAGGCTGTAGGGCTGCTTAGGAATGGTGGAATCCCTGGACATGTGTTCAACCTTGCTGCATCAGCTCCTTGGTGTTTTTCACGGCATCTTTACAGATGTGTTGGGTGAGTAAAGCAAGCAGGTTTGAACACAAGGAAAAGTAAAATATGGCAGCACCTCTTATGCGTGCCTTACATCCCAAATATATCAATTATTTATCTTGCCCTTGTGGCCTGTAATTTTTAAAGAGACACTTCTTTTTGCTTTATATTGGAGTCTTGATGGTTCCACAGCAATGTATTTGTGTTTGACAGCACGTGTTCTTGAACAAATAACTGATCTCAATAATGACAAAACACCCTTCATACTTGGTCCTTAGCATAAGCTAGCACTTATCTGTAGCAGATTCAATTATTCATTTTTTTGCTGGGATGATAATGGGCAAGTAGCAAAAGGCAAGTTCAGATTGGAGTAGTCGGTGACGTCTGTTTAGGCTCTGCCATATTGCTTTGCAACAAGAGTTACTTGTGGCCACATATACAATGAGGCCACATGACGTGCATTCTAAATGAGATTACCATATCATATTTCACTGCATCTTAGTATGTGCCAAACAAATGCAGATATCATTAGCTTGCCACTATAAAGGGATCCTAAACCAACACAAGGTTGAAATGTAGTCGTGGTGTTGCAGCTGTGTATGACTCTATAATGGATACATAGCCGTGATAATTTGTCTATATGTAGTCGCAATAGTACTGTTACACACATTACGATACAAAAGAGGTCCTTGCTTATTTCGCTTTTTTTCGCTATGCTTCTTTCTTGTCTCTTCTTGCCATGTGCTCCTCCTCACTGTACAAGGAGCAAGAGCAGTGGGAACACAAACACGTATTTAAAAAAAATGTTGTAAGGTGAGCACTGAGAAGCTGAACACTTCCAAAAGGCTCAAAGAGGTAAAGGTATTGTTTCTAGCTACTTTTGGGCACCCCATAGCTAGTTGTGCTGCTGCAGTTAAAAAATAAGTTAAATGTTAAAATTAATTGGAGATGGTTTGGCACCCATAATTGCAGTTACATACAGAACTAGGTTTCAATGCGTAAGCAAAATCTGTTCACTCTAAATCAATCCTAATGATATCTGAAATTCAGGAAATATTCACAGAAAGCTCAGGAAAAGGCTAAGTGGTTGCCCCTTGAATGTAAAGGAGATACCCTTCTTCTAAAAGGTCAATAGACAGTCTAGTAGTCTCGATATTACATGCACTATAAAATTCTGGTGTGGTGCTTTTCATGCATGTTATAATGAGAGGGGTTTTTAATAGAACTGTTGTCACTTTGCCTGCATTGCTGAAATTGTTCACATAGTTATAATACATGAATCACTTTATGCCTTTTGATTTTATGCAAATGGTTTGCTTACCCAGTCGGTTTAACTTGATTTGGATAAAATCATAAATGCTCTAAAATTTTTTTACTATACAGCAGGTTTATTTTTAAAATACGCGACCATTGATGTGAACGCAGTTGGTGGCGTGCTTGATTAATCCTTCACTATCACCACTCTAACTACACCTGCTACAGTGCATAGTGTGACAAAAGTAATGGTACTTAACATTACTGGCAGCATACACTTTTATGTCTCAAATGTGTTAAAAAGCCTGGTAAAATGTGTGTACGTTTTTTTTTTCGCTCCAACTAAATATTCTGGTCTACTCAAAGTAGCTTCCGCTCTTTTAAGTTCCTCAAACTTTTAGGTGTTCAAAAGAAGTATCAATGCCATATACTTTCTTTGTCAGCCTACTCACCACTCTAATAATGAGAATTACCCGACAACATTACCCAGTAAAATAAAGGGATGTTATAAAAAGTAATGTCAATTCAATTGTCAAAAAACGTTGCCAAGTTACGTTTTTGTTCACTTTTCTTTTCACAATTTTGTTAAAGTTACTTTTGATAACATCCCCTATAGTTTGTTTGGCATCATTTTCTGCTAGTTCTCATTATAATGTGTTCAACAAAGACAACAAACCCTTAAATTTATAGTTCTTTCCTTTACTCATGAATCTGAAACAGTGAATCTCAGTAATCTTAGCGGTGTGTGACTTGTTTTTTTTATCAGTTGTGCATGTGTTCAAGTACATGCATTTAGGTGGGAGGGCGAACTATTGCCTCCTCCTGTGACTAGCAGATTTTCTGAGAACTGACAGATGCATAATGCTGCCAAAGAAGTATAGGATATTGGAAGTAATCGTAACGTAATTGCAATCGTAATGTAATTGCCAGTAGGCAAAAAAGGTGTCCCACACTCGCCATAATGGTAACAGGCAGCGCTGACTGACTCTTCCATGTATAAATGCACATATATACCGTACAAAATGGAAGAGGGATAGCCGCCATGGTAGCTCAGTTGATAGAGCATCGGACATGTTATTCGAAGTTCGCAGGCTCGGTCCCTGTACAGGGCAGGTTATCTTTTTTCCCTTCTACTTTTTTTTCTTCACAATTACAACACTTCTATTCTTCTTGAAGATTTTCTGGTGTAAAAAAGGTACCTTATAATCTGAAGAGGCAAACAATGTGCCAGTGTACGAGTTAGCTCTTGTAGTGGTTACAAGTAAGATATGTTTTGAAGAATAAATCATTCTGCCACTTGCCTAAAGAATGGCTACAGGACATGGCGCTGGATGCACTTTGTTTATTTTGAATCAAGCTATCTTGTATTCTATTTTTATAAATTACATGGGATACACATGACGGTATCACACACTTTAAGCCACAAAGATTATGCAGCGAACAATGTTATAAATGCGAAATTGCATAAGGATAAGGTGAAAACTGCACCCTCAACGAGAATGTACAGAAAGCACAGGGTGCAGGCGTCATTCCTTCTGCCCGTGCTTTTCAAGTGCGAGCTGTTTTCACCTCGTTCTGACCAACTAACTAGATTGAGATGTGTTGTTATAGTGCAAGAGGATGCTCCACGGAAAACTAGGTTTGTCTCAAACTCTGTGTGTGTCTTTCAACCTATATGGTGCCCGGTTCAAGAGTTCATGCAGACCAGATCGTGTAAAACAGGACCGTGTAAATGGACCGTGTAATAAAATAAAATGGACCATGTAAATAAACAGGATCGTGTAAAATGTCGTTTTCGTGTGCAACTGTAGTTGTGGTTGTGCTGAATGACCTTTCTTTATATACACTACATAACAAACTTGCTCCTTCAGAGTCGAGTGCATCTTCGGATCGATTGTAAATGTTTGCATATGCGAGGCCTTAAGTTTTATAAGAAATTCCTCAGTGTGCCACGAGGAAATGTGTGTTCAGCGAAAATTTGTATATCATTATATACAACTCTTAAAGCCTCATCTACTACTTTAGCAGGTTGACCTTGAGCAGAAAACGAGGAGCGGCAGCAGCCCCCAGAAAA
>WOVY01009246.1:0-62836 GCA_013436015.1 Rhipicephalus annulatus
ACCCTAACCGATACCGTGCATACGTAATTTTTGCGCCGCACTTACGTTTTTGCAGCAGCGTAAGTGACCTTTTCACATATGTGCCCCGAGTACACCGGCCAGATACCATCATCCGTGTATCCCTACTGAAACGTTCCGTATGAAATCTTACGGAAATATATGGACTCCGTAACATTTCCTTATGCTACATACGGAAAAATTATGGAGTTTTATGGAAATATACGGAAGTTGTATGGCATTACGGAAAGCTTCTTATGGAGTATAAGGAAGGATAAGGAAATGTATGGCGTATACGGAAAGCTTTTATTGAGTATACGGAAAGATAAGGAAATGTATGGCATATATGGAAAGCTTTTATGGAGTATATGGAAGGATAAGGAAGATAAGGAAACTTATGGAGCATACGGAGAGTTCATGATGGAAGATATGGGAAGGATAAGGAAAGTGTACGGAGTGTACAGAAGCTTGCATAAGGAAAATGCAGAATGTAAGGTCTTACGGAAATATACAGATTTTGTAAGGTGCTTACGAAAATGTGCAATAGTGTATGAAAGGCATGTGGATTGTAGCAAAAATGTGGAAACTCTACAGTTGTTGTCACATTTTCAGCAGGAAATCCGAGCTCTATAAAGTTATAAATGAATGCACAGTGACATATATAGTACAAAAGAATAACGCAGGCTAGTCTGTGTTGTCAGTCACCGCTGTTCGCCCTTTTCCAGATGAATACAACTTCTGCAGATGGCCACGTGCTAAAGTCCTGTCACGCGGAAAATGTGTCATTCACAAGGAATGACAATAACTGTCATTTTACTTGCATGCTGTCACACGAAAAACAAATCAAGCAAAAAAGCATAACTTCAAGGCTCGTTTTTTGGTAGAAACAATAATATTGAGAACTAAATTCAAATGTGAATGAACTTGTCAATATTAGTGAAATGTTCTCATTAACATTGGCAAAGAGAAATGTCATTTTAAAAATCGACCATGAGCTTAGCTCTCCTGAGCACCGACAAAAGAAATGAAAATCTATGAAAACTAATTGCATGTAGCCTAAATATATTTTTTTATTGATAGTATGTGCACAATATAAATACAGCTATACACAACTTGCCACCGCTTCCCGACAGAAACGAGGTAGGGGCAGAGGGAGTGGTCAGAAAAATAATTAAGTATGAGAGCACAACTAGATATGTACAAACACATAATGGTGCTTATCATTGATGCACGGATGGTCGTGTGTAGAGCTGGGTCGTTTTGAGATTTTCAAAAGCATTGTTTCAGACCACCATGCAGATTACGCTTCAATTGTAGTGCTACATATACACAACTTATGGGCCAGCTTTAATGAATAAGAAGATTATAGGTTAAACAAATGCTTTAAATATATCATATCATGGCTGCATGGACGCATACAAGCTATGTAAAGCGCAATAAAGTGAGGACGCATGAGTTTCTCTTGATGCTTCAGTTCTACATAGATGCTTCAACTGTACTGCAAAGAAATTTAACCAATGTCTGTGTGTGCAACATTGTTCATTTTAAAAATATCTATATGTATATATAAAATTCCTACTGCGAGTTAAGCTACGTATCACTCCATAACTCTTCCTTTTATTAAGGGCAATTTTTTCAAACACATCAACATTATTCATTTTCTGTCTCATGACTTCGTGCCCGCAATTCTTGGGTTTGGCTCGATCACAATTGTGCAGCCCTTATTTTGGAGAATCAAAAAACATCCATCAAAATATTTTGGAAACTGCTTCTCGGTGATATTGCCTTCCTCAACTTGCCACAGCTTGAGATGAGTCATATAGCAAATCTCGCGCATACCTAGGGCCTACTCTTGAAGAAACTGGTCTGGCTGTGAAATGCTCAGTTTTTTCTCAAATAAATTTTTTGTTTGAGTTTTCTCACTTCTCGAGTCCCTTCATAATGAAGCAGACCCAATGTTCCCCTTAGTCCTTAATTTTGTTATGTTATGAAATAAATGAAAAATTAATAATGAAATAAAAATACTAATAACTGTTGCGCAAAAAACACAGTCCCACATACGTATTTGAACGCAATATTGCTTTTATTTTGTTTTAGAACCTAAGGCATTAGAAAAGATAGCAGTACAATAAAAACGTTGAAAAAAAACAAAAAAAAATAAACTTTGCGGGACTCGAACCTGCGCCACTTAGTTGTACTCGCGTACGTGAACTGAGTGCGCTAGCTTGCTAAGCTATTCGCGCTGAGGAGTGCGTAGGGTTTAAATTATGTATATAAATTTGCTTTTTACACGCTATGTGTGGCATATTTATGTACGATATGCGATCGTATCTATTGTTGTGTGCATATGTTTTGGATTGTATATACGTCACATTGCTTTTCGCATGTCTTTCAACTATAGCTTGCTGCCCCGCCGCGGATTGAAAACAAGTATTTTTACACCCACACACAAGCTTGAGCAGTTGAAGGTTGTTTCCCGGGACTCTCTTGCGATTGAGTCGGCCACCACAGGAAATTAGAGTGATACGCCATTAATCCCTTAATCCCTGCATCTAGCTGTATTTCACTTAGTAGCTCTATCGCTTGATGACAAATCGAGCGCGGGGCGCGACGCTATTGCGCACGACCATGCCTCGCGTAGTGGCGACATCAGCTGATTGCGCCGGCCGGCTTGCTTCGATTTGCTTCAGAGCAAAGAAATGTCATACCTTGAAAGATTGCGTACTGCACTATGTCAAAATGTTACTGCTTTGTAGCCATCCTATGATTCATTGAGAATTGATAACTCTGATATCACTACTCTAGAGCTTTGCGTGGGCGACACGCACCGAACGTGAAACCGCACTACGTCGGTCGTAGAAGCAGTAGGAAGCTGTCGTCTGCTAGAACAAAAACAAAACAAAGACCCGGAAAATATTCATAAGTTGTAACTTGTTTTTTTGAATAACCGTTTATCACTTTTAAAGTTATTTTGCCAGATAACATACATTTTTTTCAGTTTATAGCAGCGACAGATGTTTTTTTTTTCCTCATACAGATATCCAAGTCAAATCCATTCACACCTAAAGCCAAATGTTGTTTGTCTTCTTTGTTTTTCGTGGGCATGCCGTTTCGGTGGCGTCTATGTGTTCGCCGCTGCTACACACGAGAGCACGAAATGGTAAATTTACGCAAGGAAGCGCCGTTCTCGTTCGTGTGTGATGTGCTAAGATTGCGCCCCTATTCCCGCGGTTGTTCAAGTGCGGATCAAGTGCGAGTCGTCCAAGGAATCGGGCGGGTTGGGCGGGCGCTGGAAGGACTCCGAGGTGACGGCTGACGCCTGTGGTTGCTTCCCCCAGGTCAGTGTGAAAGAAACTAAAGGTAAGGGGGGACACTTTTTTATGTAGGACCAAGTATGCCACTCAGTGCAAGTGTGTGTGTTGCTGCACTCGAACGAGGCGTCGTGAAACGGCAACCTTACGCGCCTTTGCGAGTGCGGTTGCCGATTCGCTTTGACAATGCTAACGCCAGCAGAGCCATGGCGCATCGGCGCGGCCTTACTGGAGCTAATTCGAGACAACTGCGGCAACATGCATGTGTATGGTGATCGATTTTTTTCATATGTGCAATGTAGTGAGGAAGACGCACATGGCGCTTGCTACGTTGTTGATTAAACGAAGTCTGCAGTGCCATTTGATGCAAAGCAGCATTTTGTTTACGTTCGTGGGCGATACAATTCGTAACTTGGCTCGATTCACCTAGCCAACCGCCTAAGTGGGTTGATTAGCATACGTTCATGGTTAGAGCGTTATTATGCCCCTAAACAGTGGCGTGTGCTTGTAAAAGATAAAAATGTGTGTGCCTAGTGTAGAGAGATAGAGGTGTTCGTCCAATCTGCATGTGTACCTGCAAGACGCCTTTGCTTGTAACTAATAATGTACCGGCCAGCACCTACATTGTACGCCGGACTTTGAAGAAAACTTGCATGCACAATGTGAGATTTTGTAATCTGCCAGAGTTGCTTTTTATAAAATAATACACTGCCAGCATGTTCAAAATATGTTTCGCTGCTGTGTGGCAGGGGTGCGGTTATCACGCTGTGTGTAGTTGCTGATGCAAGCACCTACAGTTTTGATGCGTTAATATTTCTCATCTAACTCATCGGGTGTTCGGCTGTTTCAGCACAAACAAGGCAAAGAGAGAAGGAAGACGGATAATGACAGGACCAGTGCCGATTTTTGTTTGCAGGAAAATACCCATGTTGGTGTATTTATTGTGACAGCCTTTCTGTGTTGCTTTTTTGCCTAATTTATGCAACAACACAGTTGTCAGCAATATGAGAGAGAACACTGAAATTTGCTTTTAAAGATCATGGAGACTAAATGCCTAGTAACTCACAGCACAAAGTAACAACAAAAGACATCAGTATGATCAATGTGGATGAGTACAGTCTTGCATCTAAAAAATATATTGTGCAAAATGTTGCCTAAGTAAGAAACCTCTCTATGTTTGCAAATAGTCTGACGTCACTTCGAGCACCGTGCCAGCCATTCCCTCCCTCTGTGCAAGGGCTGGTTGGCAAGGAAGTTGTTTTTGACGTTCCTGTTAGACCACTGAGATGTATGCGATTTCTAAACCTGTAGCCTAATATATACGTAATCTTTTGTGCAGTTACATCGCTGCATCTGACACCTACAACTTATTTGCATATTTACATTGCTCCCTTAGGACCTAACAAACAAACTTGTTGTTTGCATTGTCACTTCATGAATATCGAGCGGTAAAGGTACTGGGTATATGTGAACCAAGAATCTCTGCTTATTACATGAAGACATATGAGGCCTTCGATAAAACGAGTTATACCGTTATTGGGCTTGTGTACTCGTCGGGGCGATTCATACATGCAGCTTCAGCAAATGGTATCTTCCAGTCCGGTGACCTTGCAACTTTTTTCTGCACACAGCGCAAACACCAAGATGTACCCACTCGCAGATGGTCGCGTCAAGTGCATATTTACCTTGGCTAAAATGTCGAATCAAGTTTTTTTCATCGACCGGTCCCTGCCATGAGTGCTAACGTCTTCACAAACAAGACACATTGTTATTGACACTGCACACACCACACACAGTATTCTCAGTTGAACCGATATTCTCAATACCTTTCAATGCACACTACATGCCGCAATCAAGAGTGCACATTTTTTGAAGACTATGCCGCTGTTGCTCGCTCAGGCCACCACGTGTGTTCACTTCAAGATAAACAGACAGCGTGGCAAATATTTTTACACACAGTTTACCACACAGCTGGATGTTTGCTGACACATACTACAGCTAATGTCGACATTGTAACGTGAAGTGTAAGCTTTGAAAAATTAAAACTTGCTCCAAACACTGCACGACTGTACCGGGCTGAGCCACCAGCGGGAGTGTTTTTCAAGCCACACCTTTTACATGTGCCAGTGACATCATGCTGTGACGTACCTCGGTAGGGGCCTATCGCTGCATAATTTATGTGAATGAGGGTCCTGTTAGTGAAAGCAGGCATTGTTGATTTTGTAACTTATTCATGTCCAACTGGACCTTCATTTGCACAAGTTGTCTGACTGATATTCTGGCAAACTTTTGTGTAATAATGTATACAGTTGGCAGTCTGTGCTTGCCCCATACTGTTGTTACTGGTGTTTCTTGTTGTTACTTTGCACTGCTCATTACTGCTCACCTACAGAAACTAGCCTATCTTGCCGCTGTTTTGGACAAGATGCAGCTGGCAAGTGCGATAGTGTTCATAACTCTAAATTCTCGAGCAAAAATTATCGTTTCATATTCAGTTAGTTGCATTCATATAAGTACATTATAAGAAATCATTGATTAAACATGAATCCGTGTTCCTTTACATGATGCTCACAACTTTTATATCAAATTGAATGGTGTTTATAAAAAACATGGGTTTTAGCTAAACTTCATGCTCTTTTCTCGAACAGCTGACAAAACCCTATTGCATGCTTACTTGCCATGAATCGGACTGTGTTCGAAATACATTGCAATTCTTCACCGGACTGCCAGTACACTTCACATTAGGGGAACATTTATTAACCATGGATTGATTAATTAAGAACTGAAAGAAAGAAGCGGCAGGCCGGGATACTTGATATTGGCATCCGTTTTGCTACCCAGCGCATTATCATGCAAACTTCCTATAGAGTGGTTATGCGTCTTGCAAGTGTGTCTGTGAACCAAGAACTTTGGGTAGAACTATATTTATCTTACAATTGGTTGCAGGACTGTGGAGGTTGTAGGGCTGCCTAGGAATGGTGGAATCCCTGGACATGTGTTCAACCTTGCTGCATCAGCTCCTTGGTGTTTTCGCGGCATCTTTACAGATGTGTTGGGTGAGTAAAGCAAGCAGGTTTCAACACAAGAAAAAGTATAATATGGCAGCACCTCTTGTGCGTGCCTTACATCCCAAGTATATCAAATATTTATCTTGCCTTGTGGCCTGTAATTTTTAAAGAGACACATCTTTTTGCTTTATATTTGAGTCTTGATGCTTCGACAGCAATGTATTTGTGTTTGACAGCAAGTGTTCTTGAACAAATAACTGATCTCAATAATGACAAAACACCCTTCATACTTGGTCCTTAGCATAAGCTAGCACATATCTGTAGCAGATTCAATTATTCATTTTTGCTGGGATGATAATGGGCAAGTAGCAAAGGCAAGTTCAGATTGGAGTGGTCGGTGACGTCTGTTTAGGCTCTGCCATATTGCTTTGCAACCAGAGTTACTTGTGGCCACATATACAATGAAGCCACATGACGTGCATTCTAAATGAGATTACCATATCACATTTCACTGCATCTAAGTATGTGCCAAACAAATGCAGATATCATTAGCTTACCACTATAAAGGGATCCTAAACCAACACAAGGTTGAATTTAGTCGTGGTGTTGCAGCTGTGTATGACTCTACAATGAATGCATAGCCGTGATAATTTGTCTATATGTTGTCGCAATAGTAATGTTACACATATTGTACGATACAAAAGAGGTCCTCGCTTATTTTGCTTTTTTTCGCTATGCTTCTTTCTTGTCTCTTCTTGCCATGTGTTCCTCCTCACTGTACAAGGAGCAAGAGCAGTGGGCACACAAACACGTATTTAAAAAAATGTTGTAAGATGAGCACTGAGAGGCTGAACACTTCCAAAAGGCTCAAAGAGGTAAAGGTATGTTTCTAGCTACTTTTTGGGCACCCATAGCTAGTTGTGCTGCTGCAGTTAAAAACTAAGTTAAATGTTAAAAATTAATTGGAGATGGCTTGGCACCCATAATTGCAGTTACATACAGAACTAGGTTTCAATGCGTAATCAAAATCTGTTCACTCTAAATCAATCCTAATGATATCTGAAATTCAGGAAATATTCACAGAAAAGCTCAGGATAAAGCTAAATGGTTGCCCCTTGAACGTGAAGGAGATACCCTTCTTCTAAAAGGTCAATAGACAGTCTAGTAGTCTCGATATTACATGCACTATAAAATATTCTGGTGTGGTGCTTTTCATGCATGTTATAATGAGAGGGGTTTTTAATAGAACTGTTGTCACTTTGCCCTGTTCACATAGTTATAATACATGAATCACTTTATGCCTTTTGATTTTATGCAAATGGTTTGCTTACCCAGTCGGTTTAACTTGATTTGGATAAAATCATAAATGCTCTAAAATTTTTTACTATACAGCAGGTTTATTTTTAAAATACGCGACCATTGATGCGAACGCAGTTGGTGTCGTGCTTGATTAATCCTTCACTATCACCACTCTAACTACACCTGCTACAGTGCATAGTGCGACAAAAGTAATGGTACTTAACATTACTGGCAGCATACACTTTTATGTCTCAAAATAGGTTAAAAAGCCGGGTAAAAATGTGTGTACGTTTTTTTTTCGCTCCAACTAAATATTCTGGTCTACTCAAAGTAGCTTCCGCTCTTTTAAGGTCCTCAAACTTTTAGGTGTTCAAAAGAAGTATCAATGCCATATACTTTCTTTGTCAGCCGACTCACCACTCTAATAATAAGAATTACCCGACAACATTACCCAGTAAAATAAAGGGATGTTATAAAAAGTAATGTCAATTCAATTGTCAAAAAACGTTGCCAAGTTACGTTTTTGTTCACTTTTCTTTTCACAATTTTGTTAAAGTTACTTTTGATAACTTCCCCTATAGTTTGTTTGGCATCATTTTCTGCTAGTTCTCATTATAATGTGTTCAACAAAGACAACAAACCCTTAAATTTATAGTTCTTTTCTTTACTCATGAATCTGAAACAGTGAATCTCAGTAATCTTAGCGTTGTGTGACTTGTTTTTTTTTGATCAGTTGTGCATGTGGTCAAGTACATGCATTTAGGTGGGAGGGCGAACTAATGCCTCCTCCTGTGATTAGCAGATTTTCTGAGAACTGACAGATGCATAATGCTGCCAAAGAAGTATAGGGATATTGGAAGTAATCGTAACGTAATTGCAATCGTAATGTAATTGCCAGTAGGCAAAAAAAGGTGTCCCACACTCGCCATAATGGTAACAGGCAGCGCTGACTGACTCTTCCATGTATAAATGACTCTTCCATGTATAAAAGTCAGTTTTCTATACTGACTCTTCCATGTATAAATGCACATATATACCGTACAAAATGGAAGAGGGATAGCCGCCATAGTAGCTCAGTTGATAGAGCATCAGACATGTTATTCGAAGTTCGCAGGCTCGGTACCTGTACAAGGCAGGTTATCTTTTTTTTCTTCTACTTTTCTTTCTTCACAATTAAAACACTTCTATATTCTTTTTGAAGATTTTCTGGTGTAAAAAAGGTACCTTATAATCTGAAGAGGCAATAAGAATGTGCCAGTGTACGAGTTAGCTCTTGTAGTGGTTATAAGTAAGATATGTTTTGAAGAATAAATCATTCTGCCACTTGCCTAAAGAATGGCTACAGGACATGGCGCTGGATGCACTTTGTTATTTTTGAATCAAGCTATCTTGTATTCTATTTTTATAAATTACATGGGATACACATGACGGTATCACACACTTTAACGCCACAAAGATTATGCAGCGAACAATGTTATAAATGTGAAATTGCATAAGGATAAGGTGAAAACTGCACCCTCAACGACAATGTACAGGGAGCACAGGGTGCAGGCGTCATTCCTTCTGCCCGTGCTTTTCAAGTGCAAGCTGTTTTCACCTCGTTCTGACCAACTAACTAGATTGAGATGTGTTGTTATAGTGCAAGAGGATGCTCCACGGGAAACTTGGTTTGTCTCAAACTCTGTGTGTGTCTTTCAACCTATATGGTGCCCAGTTCAAGAGTTCATGCAGACCAAATCTAAATAAAATAAAATGGACCATGTATATAAACAGGATCGTGTAAAATGTCGTTTTTGTGTGCAACTGTAGTTGTGGTTGTGCTGAATGACCTTTCTTTATATACACTATATAACAAACTTGCTCCTTTAGAGTCGAGTGCATCTTTGGATTGATTGTAAATGTTTGCATATGCGAGGCCTTAAGTTTTACAAGAAATTCCTCAGTGTGCCACGAGGAAATGTGTGTTCAGCAAAAATTTGTATATCATTATATACAACTCTTAAAGCCTCGTCTACAACTTTGTGCAGGTTGACCTTGAGCAGAAAACGAGGAGCGGCAGCAGCCCCCAGAAAAGAGCAAGCACCCTCTAAGCTCCCGAAGCTCTCTTCGACAGGAACAGCAAGGTCACTGTGTGGCATTGAAACCATTGCAATGAGTGCCTTATCAGTACACTGTGCTGCTCTTTCATCGCAGAAGACGAAGTTGACCACTCCAGAGGAACTTCACGCTGTGTATTGTGAGTGCTTCAGTGGTTTTGTTTTTGTCCAGCCAGCAGTTAAAAAATCATGTGTCAGATTCAGCCAGGATGGCTAGAGGGAGTCGGGCAGGCATGTTTGGACATTTGTCTAGCCAAGTAGTGCCAATTTTCGCACTGGTCCTGTTGGAGTTACTGCCACAATCCCAGAAGCTACGTCACCTCTCTAAATCTACAGATGTGTCGGGGAAGATTAGCTGCATTAGGTTTTTGTATAACTGATAGCTGCCAACATTCTTCATTATACAGGAGTTTTGTTTCTCACTTATGGGTGTAAAGCCCTCTACAGAAAAAATGCAACACGTCTACTTACAGAAGACTCCAAGGCCCTACTTGTAGGTTTTTTCGGCTTGTATCATAAGCACCTCGTTTGGGGTATATGAACATTTCATAAACATGTACAGCGAAAAATTTGGGTGGCTGGTCGTTTTGTCGTTATCTTGTTCCTCGCAGTATTCTTAAGCATGTTGTGCATTACGTTGTCAATCTGGTTCATGTGCATAGAAGACATTACGAAGTTTCAGGCTACAGTGTAAAAAGCCTGGAAGCAAGCTATCAATAATTTTTAAGAGTTGCTTGATCTGATACATGATACATCACTAAACTTTCGTGCGTATTGATCAATGTAAGCTCGTCTTAGTGTTATCCAAAATGAAGATGTGAGTCGACAGATGGATACATCTAGTGGGGTAATCAGGGTGAACAGTAGAAGTGCTTCAGACAGGCTGGCCGATGTTTCGATAGGAGGACCTATTTTTTAGAAGTCACCTTGTCATCCTTGGCGTGTTGGTTTAAATGGGGTCAGTAATGACATCATCTTTTGGTGTAGGCGTGTGTGCCTGTTGGAAATGTTTGTTTGAAAAAAAAAACCTATAACGCTGAAGAGTGCAGCCCTTGCTTCTTTTCAAGTTAGGTTGCACTGATACAAAGTGTTCTTCTGTCGGAGGTTGGGGGTAAGGGAAGCAAAAAAAGATAAATGATAGAAAAGAAGAAAAAAGAAGAAAGAAAAGGGGAATGCAAAGTAAAAGTAGGGCTACACTGCTCCTACTTTGCATCCCCCCTTTTCTTCTTTTTTTCTCTTGTTTTCTTTTTTCACCTTTTTGTTACATTTGCATTGTCCCATATAGTGCATGAATCAATGACACATGGCTTTGCTATAGCAAAGATGCCTATTTGCTGTTGGATTGAACAGTGCATTGTACTTCATTCAGTTAATTACAGACTGATCAGTCTTGCAATAAGTGCTTCCTGTCTATCACCACACATGTTCAAATGAAAAGTTTGTGCTTGGCTCTTAGTATGCTGGTATATAGCTTGTGTCTTGGACTACTCAAAATGAATGTTATTTTGCTGCTGTTTATGGTAATGAATTTATCCAACATGAAAATATCTTACCTTTTGAACTTTGTCGGACCTGCCTTTCTTTTTCTTTCCTATGCAGGCATTGTATGTGAGGGAGGCAGTAACAGAGAGGTGATAGCTTGAGCTTCGGAAGAATAAATGCTGGCAGTGAGGCAATTATGCATCAAACATCCCAGCCATTTGCCCAACCGTCCTAAATGTGTTTTGAAAAAAAAAATATTGTGCTCAGTTACTGTATTTTTCTGAAAACAGCAAAATGCTAAAGTATATCGCAGAGAACAAAATATTAGGCCAAGTTGGTGCCTTCTGGACTTCCCAGGATGTCGTCTGGGTGTTGTTTGTAAAAAGTAAGAAGTTTTTCAAAAATACTGCCTCTTCTACACCAAATTCGGTCTAGGTATTAGGTAAAGGTGATTGTGTGTAGTGCATGAAGCTCAGTAATATTAGTGCAATTTTTTCGCCACATCAAAAGCAAGGAAGCAGTTCTCTTTATATGGCAAGCTATATGATTACACTTTGTTTTAAAGTAGAAATGAATTTTTGTTTTTTTTATGATGGCTGTTTTCTGCATTTGATATACGACAGCTTCTGTTCCGAAGTTCCCCATGGCTCTCAATAGGAGACTTCAAAAATCATTTTCCTCATTTAAACAAAAATTGTAATGATAACACTTGTCATGTAACAAGAACTGTTTATTTGCTTTCAACTTACACATAAAAGTAATTTTCAATTAGACACACAGCTCAAATTGCATTTCAATGTGGACAAAAACGATTATATAGTGATATTTGTATTCTGGACCTAACATAATTTTTTTGGTGAAATGTAACTTCTGTGCAGTGAGTATTTGTGGCTCAAATATTCATACAAAATGCAGTATTGCCATACAAAAAATGCAAACAATAAACAGTTTGGCTGAATTCTTCAAAGCCTATGTAGCGGAAAAATTGCACTAATGTTACTCGGCTTCAAATACTTTAAGAAGCACCTTTACTTAATATGTAGATCAAATTTGATATGGCAAGAAAAAGCGGTACTTTGAAATTTTTCTCACAAATAACACCCGCACGACATTCTGCGAAATTCTGAAGGTACCCAGGTGACCACTACTTGTTTCTCTTCAAAACATTTCTGCAAATAACTATTTTCAGAAGAGTAAATTACCATCATTTTTTTAACTATACATCTGTGATGGTCGCCAGGCAGTATGGTTTGTATGTTTGGTGTAGAATAGCCCAGTGCGAAAAACAACAAATGGCTGAGCATCCTTTGACGCTCGGGCAATTTCGAAAGCATTTGTTTGTTAGCAGCAATTCAGTTAAGCCCTTGTCTTTATGCTTAGGCCCAGAAACAAAACACAAGTAACCAAAGTAGTCTTAAGAGTCATGTAGTCTCGCTGTTCCAAGGCTTGTGGAGCCTAATTTAGTGCAAGCTTCACTATTTTTAAAGAATTCAGATTCAACCAACAGGTTTTGGAGGCACAGTGCATTTTCAGCTAACTTGTTGCACACCTGTTACTTAGATAAAAAGCGGAAAGTAGAGATAAAAATACCATTTTAAAGGCATTGTAGGTAATAACAAAAAGGACTGCTTTCTTTTTTTGTGTGGTGCTTTGCCTGAACGCTGTGCTTTTTGTGGTATAGTTCATTGTCTAGTGAACATAGGCCTTAAAAACTAACACTAGCCATGTTGAGGTCGATTTCTTGGTTATAGTCATAGTAGCCATATTAAAAATTATGACTTCAAACTTGATTGTTCTTTTGAAGATTTTTTCCTTGCATAATGATATTTGAGAGTCTTAGCCAATTTTGTTATAAGAAAACGTGATGTCATAATAGGGTCACTTCTTGTTGAGTCGTTCAGTTCTACCTTACCTTTTACATTCCTAATAGAGCAGTTATTTTCAATATCGGTATTTAAAATGGAATGAGCATGCTGTATGTAGTAAGGTGTAAGCACTTACAGATAGCACATGCACCCAACTTTTCTGTTGGCAGTTTATTTCTGTTATTCTTGATTTATATGCGGTGTTTCACGTCCGAAAACCACTATATAATTATGAGAGACGCCGTAGTGGAGGGCACTGGAAACTTACACCCAAATCTGAGCACACGTGCCTACAGCATTTCTGCCTCCATCGGAAATGGAGCCGGGGTTTGATACCGCGACATGCGGGTCAGCAGCAGAATTTCTGTTACTCTTGCTCCCCTATATGTGTGCAGTTCGGTTATAGTTATCTGGCTTGCACAGATTTAATGGCACCTGCCTGGTCCTGCTTGCTTTCATGGTGATTTTAACCTTCATAAGTTGCATAGGTTTAACTCTCAAAATTGTTCAAGATGCCAATTTTGTGCACAAACTGTATAGTATAAAGGCAGCAGATGTACATGTACACACTATTAAATGTACATTGAGAGCTTTCACTTGCAGTTCCTAAAGTTTTACTGTGCAGGAAGCATTTAAATCATAATTTTATAAGGACATATTAATTGATTATCTCTACCATTGAAAATCGTGACAACCTAGTTATTTTCACTGTGATAAGCATGCTGTTTTTTTGATGTGGCAGAACTAATTTATACACTCATTCCTTCTATTATTCTCATATGCATAATATGAAGGATTGTATGCCTTACATTTTCAGTTTCATTCTGTGTGTTATATTTCTTGTGCATATGAACTATTATACTAACATGTGTCTCCGACATTATTTGTGCCAATTATTTTCATTTCCAGGTGCCTATGAAGGACACAGAAGTTTTATGGCAGTGACCTTCGAAATTTACAGTGGTGCAGGAGCCTCAAGCAGCATTTCGCCGATCTCCACAAGGCATTCATGAGATAAACACAGCGCCACACTATCACAGTGCTATGATTAATATTTATGTTTAAACATTTTGTTCTAAAATTGCTGTTACATTGTGTTTTATGCCACCATCCTGTGGCTTAGGTGGAGCTCGTGAAATTACGGTGCAGTCACCTTATTTGTGTATGATCAACACTGCAATGTCACTATTCACAGCTGGAGCATACAGACAAAAAATATATTGATTGTAGCAGGGCTGATGTGTATATTAATGCTTCTCTATTGATAATAATACCTTTATAAGTTCTTCAAGTCTTGCATAGAACACTGCATTAATGTGTTGCAATGTAACCACCATTTATGATCGCTAGCATGTTAATTGAGTAGTTTTGTAATGTATTTTATTTAAAAGGTAATTTTGCTTCCGCATCAAGACAATTAGAAAGATGCCGATGATTCAATCCCTCATCATGCACATTTAAGAAATATTGTGATTTGTACGCAGTATTGCATGTACTCAAGATGTGGACGTCTATTCAATTTACACATAATATTGCTTTGCACTAGATTCAGACGTAACATGCACACATTTCAGTAATTTCCGCATGATACGTCTTTCCATAAGATTGGGAGTCCGCATCATACGTCTTATGCGGAGTCCGCATCATACGTCTTCCATATTCCAATAATTCCGTACTTGAGGTCTCCGCATCTTACGGAACGTTTCAGTAGGGATTCCTGTAACGATTCCAAGTTGCAGTGTTTGTAAGCCTGGAGCTGCACGCCACTCTTGACAGAAACAGGAAATTGTTTTTGCTGCAAAGTTGGCGAAACGTAAATGAGCTCTCTAGATCGCTTCGCAAGGTTTCCCAGCAGAGGCGTGAAAAAAAGCTGTCGTTAGATTCCGCCACATCCCATAAATACATGTCTGGCCATGCTTATCATTCTACTTACTTCAGGTAAGAGTTAGAAATGCTTTGAAGCTCAAATGCAGAATCTCCAACCATCCCAACTCAACGCGTCGAGAGCGGTCTTACCCAGTGCCCGACAAAGCGAGCATTAAACCTGTCTTTCCGGCCGCGTTGGTATATATGTTACCAGCCCTTCTTGCTTCGTGTACACGCAACTTCAAAATTTGAGAATAACTGTAAAGTATAGTTTAGACATCCATGAATATGAATCAACTATTTTGTCTTGTGTCGATGTTCGTGCGAGGAGCGCTGACGATCGAACGTCGCACTTTCAGCTACGCAGGCTGGCACCGAAAGCTCCCGGCCGCACTTAACCGGTACTTCTTTGACTGATATGTAACAACACGCAATTTTAAGTGTGTTTTTGGTACGCCTTCATGAACTGACTCCCCGGCATACGTTTTCAACGGAATGCATTGGTATTTTTATGTGTGTTTTTCTTAATTGTTGGTTTAGATATTACTGCATATATCTGTACAATGGCACGCCCGCTGTATACTGCCAGCGAAGGCCAGAAAAGCGGCTGTCGATCGGCATCACCACGCCGTAAATGCATTTCTGGCATTCATTAACCTTTAACTTACTTCATTTACAGTTTAGGTAACAGTTAGAAATGTTGCAAAGCTCGAATGCAGAAACTTGAAGCATCGCAGCTCAACTGCTTCGAGAGCAGCCTTCCCCGCAGGGGCGCCTGTTAAAGCAGGCGTTTGGTGTGTAGCGACACCACGGACCCGAGCTAACGGGGGAGTTTCTACTCCCTCCCACGCCTAGCCGTGCGTGGCTTTGCCTTGTCCGGGGAAAAGGGGATCCTGGGGGTTGAGCTGACGCTGGGTGATTGGACCTTTAAGGCCCCCCGGCAGAGGCAACACACCCCTTTGGCCCCGGCTTCACGTAGACGGCACCCCTGGGCTGACCCACCCAGGGGAAATCGGCAGTCGCCTTTTCCTATCTCTCTCTCTCCCTACATCTTCGTCTTTATCTCTTACTATTTATCTGTCCTGTCTTCTACTCTCTTCCGTTTACTTCCAAACTTCCTGGCGGCTAGGGTTAACCCTGTGCAAATAGCCTACCTAGGTCTAGGCTCATTGGGTTATAGTAGCGTTGTACGGCTGGCGTCTGCAGTTTTCAGCACCTGTAAACTTGTAGCGTCCACTCGTTGGGCTCCGTGGTGTGTGGCCGCCAACGCTGCTGAACAAAAAAAAGAAAGGCATGCATGGAGCATCCCCCCTAATGACTGATCGTACCGGCTTAAAGCGGGTACGCACCGATGCTATAAATTTTTTCAACCAGCCAAAAGAAACATATCCTCACTTTCATGTTATCCATTGTGAAAAAACTGAAAAGCAAGCCAGGACCGTCTCTCCTTTCCTAGTTTCTAGATGTCTCACCGAAACTCTTGGCACAGGATACAAGGTAACCAAAATGGCTAGTGGAGACCTTCTCCTCGAAATCCGCGACAAAGAACAATTTGAAAAGCTAGACCGTCTTTCAGATTTCGGTGGCATACCAATAACCATAACACCACATAGGTCAATGAACACAACTCGCGGAGTGGTATCTGACATGGACTTAATTGACTTGACTGAGACTGAACTTTTGGAGGGGTGGAAGAGCCAAAATGTCACTAATGTACAGAGAATCATCATCAGAAGAGACAATAAGGAAACACCGACAAAACACTTAATACTCACGTTTGCAACCAGTAAACTATCGGAATCTATTCAAACAGGGTACACGAAGACATCTGTAAGGCCGTACATACCAAACCCTCGTCGTTGCTTCCAATGCCAGAGGTATGGCCATGGCTCTAAAACCTGTCGTGGTCGCCAGACTTGTGCACAATGTGGAGTCCTAGGCCACGTGTCTGAGAACTGCAAACAACCGCCACACTGTGTAAACTGCGAAGGGAACCATGCCGCATATTCACGCTCCTGCACATACTGGAAAAAAGAAAAAGAAATAATTACATTGAAGGTGAAGGAGAACATTACATTTAAGGAAGCACGGCGAAGAGTCGCTCCATTTTATGGACCTACATACGCTGATGCGGCGCGTCAGGGGGCACCGCCGCACCAGCCCTCGCCACACCTTCGGCCCGCGCATACCGAGCCGGTGGTTGTGGCACCTGCCCCCAAGGTGGCTGTAGCCCAGGCTACACCGCCTACTCCAAAACAGAGACCAGAGACTCCAGAGTCCTCGGGTCTCAAGGCCTCACCTCACCAGGCGAGGCCCGAAATTCATACTAACAGCCCGCTTGTGCGGGCATCCAGTGCCTCTGAGGAGGCAATGGATACATCGGTACCCTTGGTGCCGAAAGAGCGGCGTGGCTCCTTGGAGCGCGCCAAGAAAACAAAAAAGCAGATAACAGGGCCTGGTGACGGCCCTGTTAAGTGAACTCAAATTCCCTGTCTAAACAGCCACTCGCTTTTCGTACACACAGCCCTATTTTACATTCATTATGAACACTCAAATTATACAATGGAACGTTAGGGGCCTTCTCAGAAACTTTGACGACATCCAAGAACTCTTACACGAACACTCACCAAAAGTGCTGTGTGTACAAGAAACACACCTTAATTCAAAACACACAAATTTTCTTCGTAAATACGGTATTTTCCGAAAGGACCGTGTTGATGCCATGACATCATCCGGAGGTGTTGCCATCATAGTGAATCAAGGAATTGCATGCACACACATACAACTCCAAACATCCCTTGAGGCAGTGGCTGTTCGAGCAGTTCTTTTTGATAAACTGATCACAATCTGCACTATTTACATTCCTCCTAGCTATCAGCTGCAAAAACGTGACTTACACTCTCTAATTGATGAACTTCCGGAGCCTTATGTTCTCCTTGGAGACTTTAATGCGCATAGCAGGCTATGGGGTGACTCTCGGTATGACGCGCGAGGTCGACTGATTGAACAGTTCCTTCTCTCGTCGAGCGCGTGCCTCCTGAATCGAAAAGAACCAACCTATTATAATCTCGCTAATAACACCTACTCCTCCATAGACCTAAGCATAGCATCTCCATCTCTTGTGCCTCTACTCCAGTGGAATGTCGTCAGTAATCTGTACGGAAGTGACCACTTCCCCGTAGTTTTGAGCACAACTACAGTAACCGAGTGCCCACCACGTGTTCCCAAGTGGCTAATAAACAGAGCCGACTGGGAACAGTTTTATACTATCACTCGTCTAGGTTGGAATGACATCTGTACTTTCAACATTGATGTTGATGCGAACTACTTCACAGCGTTTTTGATTGATGCTGCAACAAAATGCATCCCACAAACAAATGGACACCCTGGAAAACGACGTGTGCCATGGTGGAACTCTGAATGCCGAAACGCGCGCAAACAGCAAAACAGAGCTCGGAGGCTGCTTCGGAACTCACCGACAGCCGAAAATCTTGAAACCTTCAAGAAAATAAAGTCTCAAGGCAGGAGAACGCGTCGGCAGGCCAGAAGAGAAAGCTGGCAGAAGTTTTTATCAGGGGTTAATTCATACACACAGGAGGCTAAAGTCTGGGACATGGTCCGTAGGATAGCAGGAAAACAAGTACACACACTTCCACTCGTAAACACTCAGGGTGATACCTTGGAAGATCAGGCAAACTTCCTCGGTGCACACTTCGAAAAGGTATCCAGCTCGTGCCACTATACCGACCCTTTCCAAAATACAGAACAAGAATAGAAAAGCAGAAACTCGAACACAAATCCACTAGATACGAGGCATATAACCAAGCTTTCAGTCTAGCTGAGCTCCAAACATCTCTAAACTCCTGCAGTACTTCTGCCCCAGGTTCTGACCGTGTGATGTATGAAATGTTAAAAAACCTACCAAACGAAACCCGAAAAACCTTAATTTGTTTGTACAATGCTATTTGGTTTTCTGGCACTATTCCTACCTCTTGGAAAGAGGCGATTGTTATTCCCATTTCGAAAGAGGGCAAGGACCCTTCTTTAGCTTCGAGTTATAGGCCTATAGCACTAACAAGCTGCTTGTGCAAAGTCTTCGAAAAAATGATAAACTGCCGACTTGTACATTTCCTCGAAACAAATAATTTGTTCGACCCATTTCAGTGCTGGTTTCGAGAAGGTAGATCCACCACAGACCACCTTGTTCGTATCGAGGCACAGATCAGAGACGCCTTCGTCTATAAACAATATTTTCTCTCTGTGTTCCTCGATATCGAAAAGGCTTATGATACAACATGGCGTTTCGGAATTCTAAGAGACCTTTCCCACCTTGGCGTGCGCGGAAGAATGTTTCACATAATCGAAAGTTACCTGTCAAACCGGACATTCCGTGTCCGAGTGGGCACGGTTCTTTCCCAAACATTTGTTCAGGAAACAGGCGTGCCACAAGGTGGTGTACTTAGCTGCACACTCTTTCTCATAAAAATGAATTCCTTGCGCTTGACCATCCCTCGCAATATGTTTTATTGTACATATGTCGATGACGTCCAGCTTGGCTTTAGGTCTTGCAATCTGGCATTGTGTGAGCGGCAGGTTCAGTTAGGTTTAAACAAGCTCTCCGAATGGGCAGAGGAAAACGGATTCTTACTGAACCCACAAAAAAGCACGTGTGTCCTGTTCTCCAGAAAGAGAGGCATGCACTCAGAACCTGACATTCGACTGAACGGGCAACGTCTGTCTCTCAATGCGGAGCATAAATTCTTAGGATTAATCTTGGACAACAAGTTGACCTTCGTACCGCACATCAAGTATCTAAAAACAAAATGTTTAAAAGCCATGAATATTTTAAAAGTGTTGTCACGTACTAGGTGGGGTAGTGATAGGCAATGCCTCATGAACCTCTATAGAAGCCTCATTCGCACCCGCTTAGATTATGGGGCCGTTGTCTATCAGTCTGCTACTCAAAGTGCCTTGAAGATGCTAGACCCCGTGCACCATTTGGGCATCCGCCTTTCTACGGGTGCTTTTCGCACCAGCCCCGTAGAAAGCCTTTATGTTGAGTCAAATGAGTGGTCGCTTCACCTGCAGAGAACTTACATGTCCTTTGTTTATTTCCTTAAGGTGAAAGCAGACAAGGAGCACCCCTCATACTCTACAATTAATGATTTGTCGAGCTCAACTCTGTTTCAAAACAGGCCTTCGATGAGGCAGCCCTTCTCAGTTCGCCTGAAGAGTCTAGGTGAGGAAACTGGAGTCTCACTAGAACACAGTTTAATGGCTCCTGTAGCATACCCGCCACCGTGGCAATGGCAGACAGTAGACTGCGATGTGTCTTTTCTAGAAGTTACAAAACATGCACCTATTGCCCATATCCGAACATACTTTTTGGAACTTCAACACAAATACACACGTCCTGAGTTCTTCACAGATGCCTCCAAGACTAACTCCTCTGTGTCCTACGCTGCTGTCGGCCCATCTTTTTCGGATGCTGGCCCTCTACATCCAGGCACAAGTATCTTCAAAGCGGAAGCTTACGCGATACTTGTGGAAGCTAAACACGTCAAACAATCACAAATACAAAAAGCAGTAATTTATACAGACTCTCTCAGTGTGGTAACGGCTCTGCACAGTCTTAAAAAACAAAAAAACTCGGTCCTTGTCTCACTTTACTCCATTTTGTGCACACTCTACACACTCAAACAACATGTTGTAGTGTGCTGGGTGCCAGGGCACCGTGAGATCCAAGGCAACGTGAGGGCGGATCAGCTCGCTGCATCCGTCCATGAGAGCACCGCCATTACATCCATATCAATCCCGGCCCTTGATCTTAAGCCGTCTCTCAAACGAAACCTCCGGGACTACTGGCAGAGCAAGTGGGATACACACACACAAAACAAACTACACGTTATTAAGCCACACCTTGGTCATTGGCTGCCTGTATCGAAATCGCGTCATACAGAGGTAATACTAACGAGACTCAGGATAGGACACACATACACGACACACACACACCTTTTGTCCGGTGGCGATCCACCATTGTGTGACAGATGTGGTGAAGCATTGACAGTCCTTCACATTTTAATTGAGTGCAAACAATTGGACACTGTAAGAAAACAACACTTTCCATTACCCTACCGACAACATATACCTTTACACCCTGCAATGTTTGTCGGTAGGGAACCGCTTTTTAGTTATAAATCATTGTTAACGTTTTCAAAAGAAATTCATAGCTTTCATGTCATATACCCGGGCATGCCGTAGCATGACCTCTCCAGAGAGGTTTTTGCTGCGGTGGCTACACAAGAAAGCACATGCCTCACGGCCCTTGGACGCAAGGGTATTAACGAGTGAGGCATTTGTGCTAATGCCATACATATCCACCATCGTCTTTTCTTATCACCAACTTTTGTCATCTATTCACACCACACACACCTTTCACGGCATGGTCATGATTTTATTACTTGTATGTTTTTACCCGCCTTACCGCGAGGAATTTTATGGCCCTCATACGGCCGCTTATCGCAATCATTGTCCTTTTTTTATTAAGATGAACTGGCGCTCTTTGGCCGTGAAACGGCCCTTGCGCCATAAAACATCAAACATCATCGAGAGCAGCCTTACCCAGTGCCCCGTCCCAGCGAGGTCTATCATGTCGGTCGCGTCAGTGTACATGCTGCCGGTGCTTTTTACTTTACGTAGGCACAATTCTTAAGTATAGGAATGACTGTAAAGTACAGTTTAGACATCCCTGAGCCTAAATCAACAATTTATCCGTGTGTGTGGTGCTCGCACTAGGAGCGGTGACGATCGATGTGTCGTACTTTCAGCAACATAGGCTGTTACCAAAAATTTCCTTCTGAGCACAGGAGCTGGTACTTCTCGGACTCGTATGTAATAACACACAATTTCGAGTTTGGAATTTGGTACGCGTTAGTGAACTAACATATTGGCATACTTCTTCAGCGGATTGCATTAGTCATTTCTTTGGCGTTTTTTTAGTTACAGGCATTGATATAACTGCAAATATGGAATCTGGCACGCCGGTTGTGTACAGCTTCATCATCCCTTGCGCAAAAAAACTCAATATTCACTCGTGTAAGCAGATATCCACCGAGCAAGACATTTAAATCATCTATACATGTTGACCAGTAGCAAGTGTGACAGCCTACTATCAAAAAAAAAACGATTGACTATCGGCAGCAACAGCTGACAATCCGTGGCTGCTCTTCCAGTCAATTTGACATTTTTCAGAGTTAAGATGTGGATCCTTCAAAAAACTTCGCTCTCTTGCTAATATCCACACGTCATTCGGTGCCCGGAAGCCGTTCGTCACTGTCGAATTGAGACGAATTTGTTATTGGGAAAAGAATCTCGTGTCAGCCTTGACTGTACAAGTTCTAAACATAAAGTTGAACGGCGTGTTTTTCGGATAAATAGTCATTTTACAACAACATGTACATGTTCTGGCGTGGCATATCAATAAAGAAAAAAAATCTGGCGTGGCATAGTGGGTAGCGTACTCTATTGAAAATCAAAAAGTGGCGAGTTCAAATCCCGTCAGGCAGTGTTCTATATATTTTATTCTTTTCATTTTCATTGTGAATGCGTGGTTTTTCATTTTCATTATATTTATTTATTTATTTATTTATTTATTTATGGCGAATCAACACCCCCGTTTTAACCCTGTGAAGCTATTTTGCGTACGGTACAGGAATGCTGCCGCTCCAGCGTCCCAGTACCTGCGCTGGGAGGCACTGGTACCAGCGCCATACTGGGCCCATATTCAGGCATGGCGCTGGACGCTGGTACCGAGTGGCGCTGATTTTTGCATTAGGGTAAGCTCTACTACAAAAATTTACGTGTTCGGTGTGCGTGCACGCTCACCACGTGGTGGCAGGAGATAAAATAAAAACACAAACCCACACACAACAAGTAAATACTAAGTGACTGACCCCCCCCTTATGCTATACAATGTAATAAGTGCTAGAAATGTTTGCACTGCTGCCTTATTAATTATAAAAGCAGCCTCGAAACATGCAAAACACTTCTCTGCGCATTCAATCGGGAGCCCTCGCAAAACACGCCAGTCCGCACTTAATTGTATATTCATCATATTCATCATCACGGTTCTTGTATATTCATAATATACAAGTACCACCATCCAGCCGAAATTGCAAGGACTAAACGACAGGTGGCTACGTACTACAACTACAAACAATGAGGACGCACGACGCACGGCTTAAGGAGCTTCCCCCTCGAATTCTGGGGCTCTAGGTAAAACAACCTGCCTCTACCGCCTAACAATGGCTCTGTTTTATGAAAACAAAATGACAGCATATCCACGAGGCGAATTATGACGAGTTTCGTGAAGTGGGCGGACGGCCTGATGGAAAGACGGAATGATGCACGGACGGATGGACGCACAGACGCAGGGATGGACGCACGGACAGATGGGCGGACATAAAATTGGACGCACGCATGGCCGCATGAGCGGATGGACGGATGGACACATAGAAGATTGCACGAGTGGACGGATGCACAGATAGACGAATGAACGTACAGGTGCTCCCACAATAATTCGGAGTGCTGGAGCGGTGGCAGCTCGTCGGCGGAGCACACGCGCGGAAATATACAGCCATGGTCTACGCATGCCTGGAGTCCATAGCAAGCGAAATTCGTTCCCTAGTTTATGTATATAGTGTTATGCCTGCGAGTTCACACTAAACGTCAATGCCTTTGAAAAAGGCAATCTGCGTCAAGGCCAGCGATCGAGCCCACCTGACGTGATCAACTCAACGACGTCATCAAGCGGCGGCGCCGGCCTGTCACGCAATGCACCGGGAGCTCCCTAAGCCCACGAGCCCGTTGAAGTTGCCGGCGCCTTCGGGTCTGGTGAGTATTACGCAATACGTGGGAACGTCACTCATCCTTGACTGCAACCACGCGCAGAAATCGGCGCCTTCGAGTCTGGTGAGTCTTACGCAATGCGTGGCAACATCCCTCGTCCTTGGTGCAACCACGCGCAGCGGCAGGCCCCACTGGAGGATTCCGACATGACGACCAGCGACGCTTTTGGTTGGACATTTGGTTACTCAAAGGATCCACCCGGTGCCTATAAAAAAAAGCCTACTGCGCGTCGCCAGCAGCTGACTTATGTGTCAGAGAAGCCTTTCGTCGCTTCGAGCCCCTTCGCAGTCTGCGCGCCCGGTGCCCTTCGCAGCGGCGACTTTCGTGGGGTCCATCGTAAACTCGTCGGTGGTGCGCCTCGTAACAGCGTGCGAGAGAAGACATGTAGACTCTTCAAGTCCCTAAACTGTCGGCCCCAGTCCCAAATTTGTAACGCCTCTATTTCTATATGCTGCACATAAATCTTGCTTTGACTCACCGTCGTCTCGTCTGCTCGCCTATCCGCTCGGCGCAGAAGCAGTCGCTAGCTGAGAAACCTACACTACCAAGCGGCTGGTGACCGTGTCGGTGGAGTTCCGAGTAGTGTCGCCTTCGGGAAAGTGTTGGCGTCACGTCTTCGTAACAATAGGCGTTGCCTTGCGTTAAAAGCATAACGTTTGTCCCTGTTAGGGCTGTGAGAACACATCCCATGCAGCCGCCCATCCGTTCTTCCTTGTCACGCATGACTATCATGTGCGATCAACTGACTTCACTTCAGTTTGTGTGTTTCTCGCTGCGCAATCTGCAATAACAGTGTGTTGCGAGCAGCGCGGAATCCTGATAATATCAACTGAATAAGGATTCAATGGTGGCTAGTTGGTATGGCATCGTTCTTTTGCTGCGCTAAAATTGTTACAGGGGATGACACTAGAACACAACAGTTCGCACTTCTGTGTTCTCATGTCGTCCCCTTTTACATATTTAGTGCAGCAAAAGAACGGAGATCGACCGCTTAGGGCTGACATGTTTTTCGTGCTACTAAAAGAAAATGCGGCGAGGGGATATATCACGTATAAAAAGGGTAGCGGAGACGAGGAGGAAACTGTCTCGTCATTGAATATAGACTCGTCAGGGGCCCTTTAAACAGACTTGTGCTCTGAAGTACACCGATGATGACAAAAATAAGCGGTGAAGAAGGGGACAGAGCGGCGTGCGTAGGCAAGCGTCGGCGGGAGGAAGATGACCACGGAGCTTTTCTTGTGGGCTTTTATGCCTCGGCGGTATTCTTTTTGACACCATATAATTGTGCCAATAACAAGTCTTTAGTAAAGAAAGTGCGAAGCACTCTCTCTATCAAATCAGATTTCTTGCGCGGCTATTAGGAGAGTTGGAAACACTGACTTTGCTTTGAACGTTGATTAGGCAAACGGGTGCTGTCGGATGCTGGCAATTAAATACATAAAGAACAAACCAAAAAGTCCTGCGCGTGGCAATATTGTGGCTCATCTATGAAGTTTATTACCATGCTTGCACCACAGACAAATATAGGAACGTTGCGTGACAACATCAATATCACCTGCATGCACCATCCACGTGAATCGCAGCTTCCATACGGCGTGGAATTGACTCGTAGAGTGACTCTATAAAGTATATTTCTCGCCGAGGCGCTTACAATAGCCAGCTATGGCAAACCACAGTTTGTCAGCACTGGCGTCTCCTAGATTCCTGCAGGACATGGTGCACTTTAGTTGTCCCCACACGTTCTTGTTTATGTTGAAGTCAGCGCCTTTTGGAGACCACGGAAGTGTGTGAAGAGCACGTTCCACAAGGAGATTCCAAACAGCTCTGGCGGTGTGCACTGTGCTGAGGGCTTGATGAAACCACAAGCACCCGTCTTTAAATGGCCCGTCTAGGGCATACGGAAGCAGATAATTGTCGAAGATTTCGCAATAGGACCCAGCTCTGAAAGATCGTGACCACCACACTAGCGGGCCGAGGCCATCTTTGCCTACTGCTCTCCAGACGTTTACAACATAGTGGCTGCTGCTGTGGACCTCAGAAATATATCCAGGGTCATATATGCACAAAGAAAAGGAAAAAAAAATTGCCCGCAGCTTCCCTCGGGGGGAACACTGAGGAGGATGCGGAGCATATAATTGGTTAACGGGGTGTTAAAGTGCGACTTACTTGGGTCGATGGCTAAATTGGTTAACGTGGTTGTGAAATGGGGTGTTATATTGCGACTTACTTGGGTCGATGGCTAAATTGGTTAACGTGGTTGTAGGAGGGGGTGTTAAATGAGTGAACACGTACACACGTATGCGACAGGACGGCGCTGGTCGAAGGGACGTCGATCATTGTGTTTGTGGATTCGTTGGAATTCATTTCACCGCGTCCTTGGACGTCGACGCGCCGTACAAACCAACCGACGAGCGGCAACTGAGCGAGCGAGCGCCGACCTTGAGTATATACAGCGCGACGGCGCATGCACTGTCAGCTGTCGAATGTTCTCGAAGGAGAAGCGCGCGCGCGGCACAGATGGCGACGGCGCGACGGCGCATGCGCTGTCAGCTGTCGAATGTTCTCGAAGGAGAAGCGCGCGCGGCACAGATGGTGGGCGACGGCGCGACGGCGCATGCGCGCGCGTCAGCTGTCGAATGTTCGAGAAGCGGTGCGGACGGCGCACTACAAGGCGCGAGTATAAGATGCTTCCGCATCTAAAAGGCGCACGCACCGTTACGTAGGAAACGTCTGGAAGAAATATGGCCACACAGTCAAACGACACACACGTGCACTTGTACGGAGCTCCAAACGTGGAGCTCCTGGTCCCACATTGAACAAAATGTGCTCTCATCTGAGAAGATCACCTCCTCCCGATCTTCTAACGTCTAATGCTCATGCGCTCAAGCAAATTCGAGGCGCTGATGTATTTGCCACTCCGTCAGGTGTGGTTTTTGGGCGGTGATAAACCCGTGAAGTCCGGCTTCTTGCAGGCGCATTTTTATTGTTTCTGCACCGACTTCAAGGTCGAGAGCGGTCTTAATTTGCTGGGCACTCTGAAAGGTGTCGGCAACTGCTGCAGCAAGGATGAGGTGGTCGGGCTCTTTCAATGTGCATCGCATGCGTCTTGCTTAAGCAGCATCTTTCAGTCGGCCAACTTCAGATCTGTAGGCCTTAATAATTCTGTTCACGGTGCTCATAGAGCTCCGTGTTAGGCAGCCTATCTCGCGTTAAGAAGCGCCTTTTCAACTAACCTTCTCCGGTCGTGGATTCGAACTCTCTTCGGCTACTGCCTCAACAAAAAAAGGGCTAAATTTTGTGACAGTTTGATGGCTTTTATTCTTCATGTCTTCGTATAAGTCAGGCACGCAAACTGCTCACAAATACGTCGGATGAAAGTGCGCATTTTGCCACGCTATACACAGTCACGCAGGGTAAAATTATATTATGGTATCATGCAGGCGTATCTGAAAAAGCAGATGTGCCATCACCAAAAAATAAGAAAGAAAGCTATATAGCCCTCATAGGAATTCTCAAAACTACTTTGACGAAAAATTGTTACGCGCCATTGTGAATTTGTTTCCAATTGCTTCATTCTGGTTAGTTAGTTGTAACTATTTATTGACCATCATATCGTTGAATTTACTGACTCCCTGTTGCGGAGCCTCGAATTGATTGTAATCAGTGGAACTCGTAATATTTCTTAATTTGGCAGGCCCAGTATTCACAAAGCTGCAATGTATGCTTAATTTATTGTATTAGCGTGCACGTGTCAGAATCATTTATTATAATTACGTTTACTTGCCTAGTAAAACATATTAGCTAGCTGTAATAAATTTTTTGTGTAGTGTCTGTGTTGTGGTTTTCCTAAATACACTAAATACTTAAGCTTAGCCTTTGAACTTTTGAATTATTCGAAGTTACTTGGTGCCTAATACACTTTTACGTGCTTTATTGAACAATTGAGGTGCTGTATGCCGCTTTCTCATTTTCGCTACCACAGGTTTTGTCGAAAATGAGCAGTGGGATGGGCACAATCCGCAACTAATGAACCAATACACTATTGGCTTTCAAAGGCACATTGACTTTCAAAAGCATTGATGCCCATTAACGTGCATACATGCGCACGCATGCTACGCGGCGTGCTATGTGCGCACAGAACGTTGAGATTGCATCCGCATCCAAAACGCCAAAAAGCACCCAGCTCTATTGTTCTGGAGCAAACGAACACCTATTTAGATGCTTTGGGGAACGAGGTGCGCATGCTAAGGAAACCGCGCATGCGCTGGCACTGGCACTACTTTTTCACCGATGCGCTCCGCCAACGAGCGCACACCACTCCGGAGCTCCGAATTATTTTGGGAGCACCTGTACATATGAACAAATAGACGCATGGGCTGATGGACGCACGGATAAACGAAAGCAAGAATTAACGGACATACGGAAGCACGGAAGGACTGACAGACGCTTCGGCCCACTTGTCGAAGCAAACACGGGAAAGATCCAGCCCTGACAGTGTTCGGTTTTCTAACTGATTTTTTTAATCGCGCTGCACCCGCACGTGGCCCCAATGATAACTTATTCTTCCTTGACGAGCGGCGCATTGAGGCGCTACAGGGCCCCCCCCCCCCCCGTAGAGCGGGAGCCGTAGGAATCACCAAAGGAGTCGCCCAGTGGACATGCTTGGATGTTGGCATCCATACTTTAAACTGAAACCCCGTGGCTGCGAGAGCGGCGATATACGCAGGTTTTAGTCGATCAGCAGTCACGAAGTCTTCACGGCCATTGATGTCCAGCGTGAACGTCTTATGTGTACGATAGAGTACGCGGAATGGGCCATCATAGGCTGGTGTTAGTGGTGGCCGTATTCGGTCACGCCGAACTAAGACGTGACTGCAGTCATGCAGACCCTGACTGACGAAGACAGACTGGGGGTGTCGGTCGGCAGGAATCACAGGATCAAGGTCCCGAAACGTGGTGCGCAGCTCTCGAATGTACGTGGAGGCATCGTGAGTGGAAGGTGGCGATGATGGCTCGAAGAATTCTCCTAGAAGACGCAGGGAAACGCCATAGACTAGTTCGGCTGATGAGCAGCCAATATCCACTTTCAATGCTGATCGGATGCCCAGAAGTACGAAGGGGAGGTGGTCGAGCCAACGTTCCCTTGGCTTGTGAGCAGTGAGGGCAACTTTCAATTGTCCATGAAGCCGGTCGAACATGCCATTGGCGGAAGGATGGTAGGCAGTTGTGTGGATGTGTCGAATGCCCAGGATATGGGCAAGTGCGGTGAAAAGGGCCGATTGAACTGACGACCGCGATCAGTGGTGACGACAGAAGGGCATTCAAAGAGCGACACCCAGCCGTTTGTGAAAGCCTTGGCAACTGTTGGTGATATAATGTCGGAAATGGGAAACGCTTCCGGCCATCTGGTGAAGCGATCCACACATGTCAGCAGGTAACAGGCTCCTTGCGATGACAGACAAGGACCGACGATGTCGAGATGGACGTGAGAAAACCTTGCGTTCAGTAGCCGAAACGGGGATGTTGCCGTGACAGTGTGACGGTGAACATTAACGCGCTGGCACTCGAGGCAGGTTCGCGCCCAGCGTCGGACATCAGCATTGATGCTTGGCCAAAGGAAACAAGATGTGACTAGCCTCTGGGTCGCACGAATACCAGGATGGCTCATGCTATGCAATTGATCAAAAATTGCACGACGAAATGCGGAAGGCACGAAGGGCCGAGCAACACAAGTAGACGTTTCGCACGTTAATAATGAGGTAGAAAATGGAAGCGGGCACTTCGTGAACGATAGAGACGTGGATGAAGAGCGAAGACGATGCAGCTTAGGATCATTGCTTTGGGCCGCTGCTAGCTCTTCCATGTCTAGTGGTGGCTGGGTTGACAAGGCATCGATGCGGGATAGTGCATCAGCAGCAGCATTTTGCGGCCCATGTACGTGTCTGAGATCCACAGTGAACTCGGAAATAAAGCACAGTTGACGGATATCCCGTGCAGTATAATTGCTGTGATTGCGATGGAAGGCAAACGTCAGGGGCTTGTGGTCTGTAACGACGTAAAAGTCCCGGCCTTCCAATAAATGACGAAAATGTTTGATGGCGAGGTATACCGCGAGGAGTTCTCCAGCAAACTTACTGTATTTTGACTCTGGTGGCTTCAGTTTTTGCAAAAAAAAAACCCAAAGGGCTGCCAACCGGATACGTGCTGCTCGAGAACGGCGCCAACTGCCACGCTTGATGCATCTGTGATGACACGAATTGGGGCATTAGGGACGGGATGTATGAGCATGTTAGCGTCTGCCAGAGCCTTCTTGGCAGTTCCGAAGGCAGATGCAGCGCCCTTGGGCCACTCCAGTGGCGCAGCCGGGTCGTTTTTTAGCCAATAGGTCGGTCAAGGGCTTTAGGAATGTGGCGCACTTTGGAAGCGGCGATGAAAGTTAAGTAGGCCCAGAAATTCTCGGAGTCTCTTCAGTGAAACCAGGGGTGGAAAGCCTTGAATAGCCTTCACTTTGCTGGCGAGTGGTTGGATACCTTTGAAGTGACAAGGTGGCCTAGGAACTCTATTGTAGTGACGCCGAAGAGGCACTTATTGGGATTAATTACGAGGCCGTAATCATCCAGGTGGTGGAACAGGGTGCGCAGGTGGGCTTCATGCTCAGGGCCGGATGAGCTTGCTACAAGGAGGTCATCAAGGTAGGCAAATACGAAATCGAGGCCTCGCGTGACCTCGTTGATAGTGCGCTCAAAGGTCTGTGCAGAGTTGCGCAATCCAAAAGGCATCTTCACATATTCAAACAGACCGAAAGGGGTGGTGATGGCTGTCTTCGGAATGTCGGTGGGTTCTACAGGAATCTGATGGTAAGCCTTCGCAAAGTCAATCCTAGAGAAGATTGTGCACCCAGCCAAACTTGATGTGAAATCCTTTATGTGAGGAAGTGGATAGCACTCTGGTAAGGTGTGGGAATTGAGAGCGCGGTAATCCCCACATGGTCTCCAGTCACCAGGATCTTTCTTCGGCACCACGTGGAGTGGCAACGCCCAGTTGCTGGAGGAAGGCCGCGCAATGCCGAGTTCAAGCATGTGCTCAAACTCACGGCGGGCGATGGCGAGGCGTTCTCCAGATAGTTGACGGGGTCGTATATAAACGGGAGGTCCAGTGGTCACAATGTGGTGAGTGATGGAATGCTTCACCGGTGACTCTCTGGTGTGCGGATTCGTGATGCTGGGAAAGTCGGCGAGTATTTTTGCATACGGCGAAGCAGGTTTGAGAGCTCGCAGTCCCGTTGGCGAGGAAGTACAGAGTACACCGTTGATGGAGAGGCGGGTGTTGAGATCAATGAGGCGATGAGCATGCATGTCCACAGCCGGCATGTCCACAACCCATGAAAGACCTCCGGTGCTTCCTTGAGTTGTGCTCGTATTTCAGCCTTTCATGAAAGACTTTCTACGCCTAGCTCATTCACTCACTTCGTTGCTTCACAAGGACACACCTTTCATGTGTACTTCTGAGTACGAGTCTGCGTTCAGTGAGCTATAATTTTTCCTTATCTCTGCTCTATTTTTACGCCAATTCGACCCTGAAGTGCCAAGTGAGCTTCACAACGATGCTAGGGGCGTGGGTGTTGGAGCAATCCTTGTACAGATAGAGGAAGGACGCGAAGGAGTGATCGCCTAAGCAAGCCGCAAACTCCCAACATTAGAACGCAATTACACCGTCACCGAAATAGAATGCCTCGCTATCGTGTTTGCCATTCAGAAGTTTCGGCCATACATGTACGGCCGTCACTTCAGCATAGTCGCTGACCACCATTAGCTTTGCTGGTTGGTCAGATTACTTGACCCAACCTGTCGCTTGGTTCGTTGGTCATTACGGCTACAGGAATACGACTTTTCAGTCACCTACAAAAATAGTCGTGGTTACACCAAGGCTGATTGTTTATCAAGACTTCCATCAATGAGCACTAGAGAACGGGACGACGACTTGAAAAAATATCTTTTCGCGATATCCGCTGAGTATCATGATGCGGTGGCCTTCAAGCATGGGCAGGAGGAATACTCTTCACTAAGGGCTTTTTCTTGAGGTCACTCGATCAGCACCAGGAAGTTCACCTTTCACCATATCCGCAGGTTTGTTTTACAAGAAAAACTACACCGCTGAAAGCACTCTACTTCTCGTCGTGCGCCAGAATCTTGGATACTAAATCCTCCGCGCCATGCATGATGACATAACACCAGGTCACCTTGACTTTACTCGGACGCTGCACTGAGTGCGTCAGCGTTTCTACTGGCCCAAGCTCAAGAAAAGAACGAAACGGTACGTTGACAGCTGTGCCATTTGCCAGTGTCACAAACAACCAACGATGCCTTCAGCGGATGCCTTGAAGCCAGTTAAACCACTAACTTTTCTCTTAGAAAATATCGGTGTCCACTTGCTTGGCGCCTTGCCTAAGTCATCTCTTGGGTTCCACTGTATTATAGTATGCGTGGAATACCTGACGCGATACAGATAGATAGATAGATAGACAGATAGATAGATAGATAGATAGATTCTATGTAAGGTCATTGCTTTGTCAAGTGTTGTTTCCCTCCCTACGAGTATCAGCTTTCCCTAAATCACTAATCGCGCTCTGTGTAGGTTTTTAGAAGCCTAACTTATAAACATGCTGGTAGAAACGTTTGATTTTATTTCACTACAATGAATGGACGTGATTAAGCGTGCACGTGGCCGTAAAGATGTTGCTAAAGGCGTTCAAAGTTGCGCGTTCAATGAATAGAGAAAAGCAGGAGTGAGAGCCGCGACCTAGCTGACGATCCTTTCGCCGGTGTTCAAACAGGTGAAAACTCTCTGGAAAAATGAATACTGAAGCTTCGTCACCCAATCCATCCCTGCTGTGTTTGTATTCATTAATGATCAGGTCAACTGGAACTTGTTCTTAATGATTGTGTACTAAAACTCTGACAGCGTTTTTGGTATTGGCGGTCTTTCTACGTTGGCGCCTAATTGGATCTGAATACGGCAGTACAGGCTTCCATTTAATGGGCCGATAACAGCGTTCTGGACCAACGCGCGCTCGCCCTAACTACCGCGATCGCTTTCCCGCCGCAATAAATGAGGGCCAACGACTTCAAAGCACGAAGTGAGCGATATATTTTCGGAAGGCGCTTAGCAACCTCAGGTCGTTAGAGTTTTTCGCAGTGTATATACGAGTTCTACGAGCCACCAGAAAATTAAACACTGTTGCGAAATCGTGTAGACGTACGTTAATGGCTACTTGTTTAGCGGTAGAATTAACACTGGCTAGAGTAAGTTTTCTCGGACGAGGTTATGAACCCGACGTAGAAGGAGGAGGAGGAGTGCGTCAGAGCAGACCACGTGTTTAAAAAATGAAACGAGTGCATTCAAAACAAGCTCAATCGCTCAGAAAGCGATAATTTCACAAAGAGGAGAACGCCTCCTAATATACTGCAATACTGCACACTTCATCTTTCAATATTTTCATTAGGTTTATATTTGTATGCTACTACATCTACTATTTTATTGAAAATATTATGATATAGTAATAATGATAAAAATAAAAATATTATTACTATTCCTGAAACACTTGTTGCTGATCTACACTCTTAAAAAAATAGCAGATCCCACGTACAGTGAGAATCGATGATATGCGAAGCACGTATAAGAAATGTTGATATGTCACTTTGAAATTGGCACAACGTTACGACGTGTAGGTCGATGATGCCGTACATGACTTCCGTGTCATGATGATCATGTTTGTATGCGTCGTTTACTTCGTCATCTATTCACGTCACGTGATAGCAAGTTTAGTATACGTTGAGCTAGCGAAACGGCCGCATGCGCGCTATGTGCGTGGTATGTTGTCATGTTCTTACATGACACGCGTGTCAGGATTATCATGTTTGGACCAGTCATATATTTCGTCATCCATTCACGTCACGTAACACCAAATTCTGTAAATGTGGAGCTAGAAAAACAGCCGCGAGCACATCATGAAGGGCCCAATATACTCCAATGTAGCGTTGAGGTGCGCGCAGGCTGTACACAGCGATGCAACGTTAGCGAAACGCAAGTACTCTTTAGTGTGACGCCAGGCGTGACCAGCGTCCGCCAACGTTGGCCCGACGGCAACCGGTGCGAAATGCGACAAGCTGCATTTCGCGCCGACGCGTTACTCATACAACACTGTGTCTCCCTCCTTTCGTGATGGAGGGACGCCGGACGCACTGAAATGCACATGCGTCAAAGTAACGCAAAGCGGCGCGCGCCTGCGAGTATATGGCAGGACCGGTGCCTTGCGTGCCGACGCCGGGTGACCCCACGAAATGAACGCCGGTGAGCACGTGCTCCGGGTCATGCCGATTTGTATTGGCGCCTTTACTGTGGGTTTTAGTAGTGTTCTCACATAACACGAATCTCATGATTATCATGTTTGCACCAGTCACAAACAATCGTCATCCATCGGCGTCGCGTAATACCAAATTTGGCATATTTGAAGCTAGCAAAACGGCCGCGAGCGCATTATCAGTGTGGCATTAGTGATGTCGTTTCATGACGCGTTTGTCGTGATCATCATGTGTGGATGTGTCATTAACCTATGTCGTCCGTTCGCGTCACGTAATACCGTGTTTGGTACATGTGAAGTTAGCTTAGATAGATAGATAGATAGATAGATAGATAGATAGATAGATAGATAGATAGATAGATAGATAGATAGATAGATAGATAGATACGCTCAAAGTCACCGAAGTTCGCTAAGAAGTGCTTCACATTTAAAAGTTAGTAAAATGTAGCAACTGCAAGCAAATAGTAATTTCTACGCATTCTGCTTTTCTTGAACTTTTATTAACTTAGCCAAACCCAGCACCAAAGACAAAGTGGGCTGGAGCTTTGCTAACTTTTTGCAAGCGATTTACCAACTACGTTAGCAGACTAGCTTCAAGCGTTACTAACGTTTTGCTGCCAGTTTACTACCGACTTTAGTGTACACCTAGTAACTGCTATAAAATAGGTAGTAACTGCAGTGGTCACTGTCTTTCTTCCACCGTTACTACCTTTTGGCTACCCGGCCATGAGCTATCAAGTATATATTTACCGGTAATACGTATTATATAAATTTATAAGTGGAATGGTCGTCTCCACATAACATCACTAAATAAAAAAAAACAATGACCGTCGTCTGCCCGAAGTGAAGCCTTATGGGATGAGAACGTAGCGCAGCAACGTAGCGCACGGGTTGCGTCAAGGGTTGAACGGCGGTGCCGGGGGTGCTGCGGTGAGCGCTGTAATATTCGTTTGAAGTGATGGCTGGCGCTGGCGTTATAGGTGACCCGTACAAATATGTTTCTATGCGTGCGTTAGGCGCGCGTCATGTTTAATGCGCGCGATCCAACGAGTCGGCGTTATAGCAAGCGCCGGTATTGAAAAATCTTGCCGGTGAAAGGACGAGGCGGTAGCTGCGGGCACCGCAGCGAGCACGCGGCAGACGAGAGAGTTGAGCGTTTTAGTGCTGGGTACCTAAGTGGCTTGCGTACCCAGGACGTATGGGCGGCGGTATTGCGCATGCGCGAATCCCCAAACAGATGCGTCGCAAGATCGCGGGGGCGATGGGGCGATGCGTCTGCGCGGCCATAAACAACGCTGCCACCACTGGCCTCCTAGCGGAGATGAGCTGCCCTGGTGCATAATGTTACCCGTGATGTCACTCACCTTCACGGCGAGCAAAGCCTAGGCTAGCCCGTGCCACCACTTTCACTTATAAGTTTTGAGCACAAATATTATAGTGGTGAGTCACTATACAAATATCTTGGCACAAATGCACCAAATCTCGGACAGCATGGATAGGCCGCTTTCTAAGGTCCACCTTCGCAGGAACTCACGGTATCCGCACTGCGGATACTCCAGCCGTCTAGTTAAAATAAGACAAAGTGCGAGCACCAATAGCGATTACATTGTTTCAGCCATATTGACAAGGCTAGAATCGCCTGGAACATAAAAACTAAAAATATGCAAGCCCTCCAATCAGCTGAATAGGTGGCGCCATCTAGCATGGCCGTAGTGAACCAGACAATCACTATATATTTTTTTCAGAAACACTGTGCATTGTACGTCTGGTGCGAAAACCACGCAGCGGCGTTATACAAATTAGTAGCATTTTTATTCAGTTTGACCTCTAAAACATTACGCGTAAGCCAAAATGTTCATGGCTGTGGTTGCACGCAGTGTCACAAGATGCCGACACTATCGTTACAGGAACCTTGTATTTTTCACTTTTTGCGATAAAAAAGTCTCGTGATTTTGCCGCAACGGTGATTCATTCCTATATAAGTTAAATCCAGTTTAAATTCAGTTAGCATAACCATTTATGGTTTGCGAAAACGCAAAGACGTACATGTTTACGCATGATGAGCTCAAAACATTGGTAGAGGCACATTCCGGTAGGACGGTAAACGCAAACTGGTACCCGATAACAGGTTAACATAATAAAGTATACATACAAGCTAAAAGTTACACAGAGTTACAAGTTACACTGTTGTTCTGTCGTCACGTTTGTCGGACTGCGTCCGGCCGTCTGAATTACTTGGCATCAACGGTGGCGGCTTCGGTCGCAAGTGTGGCGCATACGCAAAAGTTTTTTTTTTTTTGTTCCGTGTTGCTGACTGTCATAATATTTAAAAATAATTTATTGAAATTAGTTTACTTCCTGTCACTATGTAAGTTTAATTTAATATTTTAAATCGTAAACATACTACAATATAACTTACGTGACGATTAAGACGCTATGGCACTGCGAGCGCGTATGACCTTCGTGCTGCTAGCGTTTGCGTGAGCGCCTCTATAAGGCATTCCAGTTGGGCATGGGTTGGGTATGCAACGCCGCGCGCCCCCAAGCCCGCAACGTCCCAAGAGTTTGCGTACCCAGCACTAAAGCTCTCTAGTGGCGTCAGTGCGCACTGCGAAAGGAGCGTGACGGGAACGCACAGCAGTGGCGTGACCTACTTGGTTTCGGGCCAACACCTGCGGTGCGTTTATACGGAGGGACAGCGTTATACAGGCTAGTCAAAAAGATGCTTCGCATCTAAAATGACGCATTAGAAATCCGTCAATAAACGAAAAATATATATTTTAAATTATGCAGCTGAGATAAGTAAGCATAATTCCGCATTTATCAAATCGGATAAATAGACCGTAGAGGTCCACAAGCAATCACTGCACGAGTTGAACTAGACAATTATAACAAATTTAGTATATATTACAACGAGGTAACAAGAGAGGCAGTTTAAAATAAACCAGATGGTTAAACATAATCCGGTTAAAATCACGATAGTATTATGAAACACGCATTACGGCGTGCTTCAAGATACTATCGTAATTTTGGCACATGTAGCCCCAGCAACTTCTAACCATTGATGTATAAACACAGTGAACCGTTCAATTGCACCGAGACTATAATAATGAGGTGGCTATCTAGTTTAGGCCGCAGTATATAAAGTTTTTGTGATGTTTCAAAAATAGATTCATAAGGCTTAAAAGCTATAGGGCCGGGATTGGGGAAAAAGTTCGAGCTGGAGCGTTGGGTGTGGGAAGTGTGAGAAATCGGGACGAAATGTCATGTAGGTGCCCATAGAAGGTATTTCGCATTCCCCATATGTGATATACGGGTCCCGTCTCAAGGTGGCTTCATGCAAAGTTGCAAGAAACACATTGTTGCTGATCTCTAGAATGACTGCAGTGCTGACACCCATTTTGAAATACAGAATTCTTGTTCCATATTATGCTTACAGCATGCCCACTGCAGGATGAGCTTAAAAAGAGTAATTGTGACCAGACGCTTCTATTCATTTCACAAACTTATTGAGAAAGCAATAAGGCAAGACAACCATCAAGTGCGCTTCGGGCCGCTAATGACATATCCTCGAACCGCATTCTTGATACTGCTGCTATTGACGATATTACGTGAGGCACGTGGGCGCCGCCACTTTGGGCTGTTAAAAGAATGTTTTGTGATTTTCAAAAGCACCGTTTGGATTAGTAGAGTTGTTAAGCTTAGAATGTACTAACCTGAACACATTTACTCGCACCAGGTATTGCAGTACTCGTGTAGTAGCTTCTAAAGATCTGAAACGGCAAAGCTAACAGCTTGATACGGTGGTACCGAAACCCATCTGTCAAATAGTCTGTACTGCAGCTCGCACACCGTATGCTGCGGTGCGTCGGCCTAACGTACCTTCGTATGTAATTTCCTGAAACGTAGAGTTCTAGTCACTTCAGATTTATTCATTTTTTTGTTTTTTACATCTATAAATCCGTGACTTAATCCGTCATCTATAAATCCATGACCTTTTATCCGTGACCTATGCGGGATGTTCTCTGATATAGTTTTGCGTTTTTGTTTTGTTATTTCCATATAATGTGCGTCTTGAGCGTACAGTGTGAAGCTTATTTCCGCATATGTTCTTTGTACATGCCAGATATGTAACCCCAACTCCTGTCTTGGCCCCTGGGCTGACAGTATGAATACAAAAAAATAAATAAATAAATAAATAAAATAAATGATATGGGGCATCAACTTTTTGTACGTACGAAATCTATTTCGGCAAATCACTGTAAAATCGGGTAACTTATGACCAAAGTGTGGCCAAATGCAATTAGACAATTAGATAAGGGCCATTCCTTTACAATCACGGTCTATGAAGTGAGCACAACCAAAGTATTGCATTACACAGGAGGTTTGCGGCTGGACTGTTCCAGAGTTCGGAATCCCCGTTGCACACACTGGCAAGTGTAGAAGCGAAAACAAAATAAAATATGGAAAACAAAACACTCGCTAATAAGTGCCTCTAATTGCGTGCAACATATAAAATATGAGAAAAAACTTTGACAGTTCCAGTTGGCGGACACCGATGACACAGTGAAGCTGCTTGGTGGCGTGCACTGGGTTTGAACTATGTGGGAATCTAGTGGGAAGAATAGTGGGAGCAGTCGTGGGCATTGTGAGGAGTTGTGAGAGGTAGTAGAAGGAGTGGTACATATGTGCAGTGGGATTTAGTACCCACTTTCTGTGACGAAATAGCACTGCGACCTGTGATCTGTGACGTCCCCCAAAAACGGAATGATCGACTAAGGGCAGTCTCGCTTTTCAAAGCATGCATGCCGATCATATGTGCGTTTTTCAGCCTTATACACTGTCACCTTATACAACAGTGTGCACAAATTTCCCGATGTGTGACGTGTTGCAGAATGCGCATGATTGAATAAGCCGGGATTACTTTTATAATGAACTTAAGTGGAAATACAATTGGAATCAATGCACTCTGGTGTTGACGACATGTGTCGTTGATTCGGTAGAACAAAGCCGCGAGAAGTATTTCTGCAGAGCAGCAGGCAGACAAGCACAGGAATGCACGGTCGCTGGAGGTGAGGGTATTGTTCTCGTCATCTCACAAGAGGCACAAATTTAACAAAAAAGCGGTGCAGCTGATTCCTGATTTCGCACAAGAAGGAACTCAGCCCACAACCCAAGATAACGCTCAAGAACACGCGCATTTTTTTTCAGATGCGTGTAAAAAAAGCCCGAAGTGGAATCCATGGATGTTCTATGATAACTCGTGGACACTTGGATTTCGGTGAATTCCACGTCGCAGATTCTCCTAAAAGAAATGCTACGCTAGTTCGATGCAGCTGGCCCGGTCATATTCAGGCCGTGGTGGGGGAATTTTGATCAAGGTGAAATGCCAGAGGCCCATGTACTCTGCCATGTCTGTGCACGTTGAAGAACACTAGATGGTCGAATGTTTTCAGAGCTCTTCACTACAGCATGCCTTATAGTAATACTGTGGTTTTAGCACGTTAAGCCACTGATATTGTTTCAATAGTTGCATAGCAGGTATTGCAAGGAGATATACGTTGAAGGCGCGCCCACAATGTGAGGTTGAGTTGAGAACACAATTGTCGAGACGACAGAAGATTGGCCGCATTGATAAACACGGCGGCGCTATTTCGTTTCCCGTCCGCTCGTACTTCACGCTCAGGCTTAGGAATATGTCTGCGTTTTCTGGTATTCAGCGCGCACACGTTTGGTGGATCGTTTCAGCACATGCGGTTGCTGCGCGCTATTCTTGGCAAGCACAAATATCTTTTGGAAAGGTAAAACAAACAGGTAAAAAAAATAATGGTATCCATACACAAAGTATGCGAGAGAATCCCGAAAGTCTGTTTTCAATCCTCATGTCAGACATGGCGGAAGGAATACGTGTCAAGTTCATGAAGCTTCTACCTCGAAAACACTCGCACCATCGTCTAGCGAAAAAGCAGCTAAACTTTAAAAGAGTTGACTGTTGGGTGAGATGGTGGTTTGACATAAAAATCATCGTGAGTGCGCTACTAAACACGGCACGCAGGAACAGCCAGACAGCCTCTTCCTGTGTGTGTCTTGCAAAGTTGCGCTCTCACGACGATCCTCGTCAGTCTCTTACTGTGAGCCGTGTTTAGTTGCGCTCTCACGATGATTTCTATGTCAAAGCAGCTACATATTTCGTCATTTGTGGCTTGTGCTTGGTGAGTCGCAAAACTTTCTCGCATACTTTTTTTTTCGCTGTGAAAGCGGCGCAGTTATTACGTGCATGCTGCTTCTTATATAAGAATTTCGCAAACGCAACACACTGCCCAGCTGCTGCGTATACTTGGTGGAAATCGCGCGTGCGCAGAAATTATTTGGTGCAACTTTGCATACGTGCAGCCACGGCCACGTTTGGGTAGAGTGCGCGAGCAGACAGGTTTCGCTCTCCAGGGGGAAACCCTGAGGCAGGTGCAGCCTTTCAAGTCATGTATCAGGAGCCTGCGTGGCCTGGTTGTCAGTCTAACCACGTCAGAGCTCAATACTGCCTCAAGGTTTCACCCCGCAGAGCAAAAACCATCTGCTCGTGTGCACTACACAGACGTGGCCGAGGTGTACGCACAATATGATCACAAAGGCATGGCATTCGCATGCGAAGCGCTTTGGAATGTGCGCTCTGTTGTTTCTTACCCTTTCTGTCAACTCAAAACACACGGGAACTTTTGTCTTTGGCGTCTGACGCGCCGTACATAACATGCGCCGACTGCATAGTATCATTTTTAGCGGCTGTGTCGTTCACACGAAAACCCAACAAACGTTTTTTTCTTTTTTTCCGGACTATGTGGTTAACAGCATATCGGACTATGTAGTCGCTCAGCATATCAGGAAATCGGAGTACGACAAAGAAACAGAAAAGCCTTAAACCCAGCAGAACGCGAGAGTCGCTGCAGGGTGCGTACCGGCTCGTACCGGGACTGTTTGCACTGTTGCGCAACAACGCTCCACGAACAAGTTCAGCACGCAGCACTCGGCCCTGTCGCGCACGAAAAGCCTGGAAACCGTGTGCTTGCCATATTTTACTGCATGCCAACGTACCAAGTTTACGCCGGCACAACAACTATGAGCAGAAGCGAGCCAGCGTGGAGAGCACATGACTGGGTATTTGATGTTTTGTCTGCCCTGTACCGGTTTGTTTGCCCCATAAACGGGACGTCACTTGCGCCAAATTTTTTGCGATGCATTGGGGTACAATAGGTCCTTTCCTGAGCTTTCCTACGTCTTAAATGTTTGAGAAGAATTTCGCCTTTTTAAGGAGAACGTCTGCAACACCCGCTCGGCTGTGCTATATCAGTTTGTTTCCTTACATAGAGGAAAATGAAAAAATACACGTAAAATGATTGTGTTAGAGACAATATGGTGATAAGATGAGATGGAGCTGCATACCGTTAAAAGCTAACGCTGAATTTAAAGTGGACAATAATGGCCACACTCTTGTGATTTCATGATCTGAGCTCTACATTAAATAACAAAAGCTCACTAATGTTTATAATGTTTATTTTAACTAAATCCCAATTCCAGCTTGTCCATGCGTATTTACATTCTTGCTATTATAAATACGCATCACATGCCGTCCGCCCATATGCCAGCACTCATAATTCAAAACAAGTTAGACGAAGAAGAAGGAAGATACAGTGCTCCTTTTTGTTCTGAATCACCATTGTTAGTCACAGTTGTGTGTGTCTTGTTTTTTTTTAAATACTCGCTTCATTTGCGAAATGTTTTGTCAATAAATGAGGCTTAGTTCAATCAAATGAAATGAACTACTCTCAGGCATGGCTGTTTTTAGGTGTGCTAAATTGCAGTAACAAATTATTCACTATGGGTTCCATAGGAGTGGCACGGATGGCATTGCTATGCTCTTCCTTCGTCATAATAAGCACTTCCGTGGCACATCAGCCCTTGTTGCGTTTTCTACCATCTATTTGTGCGAATATTCTCATCGTAGCATCGTTGCGTGGTAAAACTTACAGGGTTCTCTATGCGTTCACCTAATATGAATCAAAGGTGAAAACCTTATTCTTGTTATTTTTTTACAGCTCTTGTAATGGCCATCTCCGACCCCATGTGAAAGCTTTCGGTTCTGAGCTTCAACTCTTCCCTCTTTTCGAACTCTTTTTTCACCCTCTTAGCCCCTACCGTCCAAGCGTAGGGTTGCAAACCGGTAGCCTGTCTAGTTGATCTTCATGCCTTTCTTTATTCTTCTTTCTCCTCGCTCTTACTTCTCCGAAGTTTACTTTGCACTAGCTGCCACCACGATAGGAGGCATTGCTAGCTTTTGGCACGTTACCCGGTTTTGCACTGACTTTCGTTACCGGAAACATTTCTCCTAGCGATGACAGCACGTGATGACGTAATAAATATGTGGCGTAGTAGTTGCGTTCTGAATCTTAGCTACTGGTGTCACCGAGTGGTGGCGTCATTGCGTGATGACGTTTTCCATAACTCGTGCTCACGCCTACAGTCCTTTTTTGCGTTTGATCAGTTTATTTAAGGAATCGGCACGTTTTCACCAGTGCACTCAATCAGTCTACTCACAGTGGGATGCTGCTCCCTTGCGAGGTGTACAAAAACACACAATGCTTATATTGAAAGGCTGGCTACCCCGCATAGTTCTGAATTTCGCGGCTGAGCGCGCTTTACGTGAGGAACTTCAGTGAAGTAGGAATTAGCCCCGAGAACGAACACTGGCGTCCCTGCAGTCATGGCGAAGTGACGCAACGGCAAGGACTCGCCTGCTCCGCCACCGACGCATGGCGATGATCGCCGTGCACCCACTCTTCAGCGATACGCTGATTATTTCGTCACAATAACGAGTGGCATGTCCCTAAGGGTACAAAGTGAAAGTATTTCTTGCTGTTAAAAGTTAACTAGGCTGCAAAAACTAGAATCCATTTTGAAAAAAAGGTGCAGAACAGCGAGATATTAGTTGTTTTCACCATGCACGTACTCCACGAAATTATTTATAAGAAAATATTCGTGCTAAATTGTTCTGAATTCATTAAAACTTGGCTTAGACTACGCGAGTAGACATTTGAGTCGAAGTATTGCAACTAAAATTTGGAAGTTTTCAGTTTACTAACAGCATTGCTATTTACCGTGTAAGTTATGTCTGCCTCTGCAGTTATTGTAGCTCAATAAAATGAATTCCGCTTTGGGATGCAGGAGACTGTCTTTATTTGGATATGTATATATTACACAATCACTTATTGCAGTGAAAAATATGGTAACCCTGTAAAGCACAGATTTTTTTCGCAAAATCTGAAACGTCGGTATACTCGGACCTCGCGGACATATTTCTCCTTATCAGTCGTCAGGAGTGCATAGTCGCACAACCTGACTTACGGGAACCACGTCATAAACGCTAGTGTTCACTTCCCGTAGGAGCACTGCTGATAGCAATCGTTTGCGAAGCAAATGCCAGAAAGTCGAAATTAACTATTTCATCGACGGACTCCCCTTTGTGGCCCACGTGACAATCAAACGTCCTTTGCCTCAATAAGGCAACGATTAGTCTCGCACATTAAGTTAATATACAGATCGATGCTGTTTTGGAGTAATCACGCGTAAAAAACATTTATTCATCAGGTGGCTTTTTGAACTGGTACTCACAAGCTTGACGGCATAGTTGCTAGGATATGTTGCATGCAGTGAACTATGTGGAATCTGTAGCATTTTCTGCAATTTACCTCTGCTTGGTTTTCTAGCGAAAAAGAGCACCAAAATTATTACAAAAAACATGAAGCTAAATGACGTGATCAAAGCTGAGCAACTACATACAAGAAAGTCTAACGCGCGGTGGTATTCTCGGGAGAGCACAAAAAAAGCGGCCAGGAGTTACTCTGTTGCGTCCGATGCATATACAAATTGTGGAAGCAAAACAATTACATCTTTTTAAAGGGATTTGTTGTGAACAACGCGACCTGAAATTCAAGTATGCTGTCGTATACGTTTCAGAAGCGCGACATGATTGCGAGGCACGCTGCAGAGTAATTGTGGTCACCGTGCAATTTTTTATTTTGCTGCACATGCGTCATCATGCTGTTCATCCCCGTCATATCGCGGCTGGGCTGATGAGGTCGAGAATCGAAGCCATCTTCGAGGTAAGCAGCGAGACACCATAACAAATCTTATTGAAGCCTGTACGCTGAAACAAAGGCACCGTTGGCAATTCTACCGAAATAAAAATGTTAGGTTTTGCATGATCTTACCAGGAACATCTTTGATGCTGCTTTCGTCATTTATTTTAGGCGTGAGACAAGCAAAAAGTGAACGCTGGCAGCGCAACTGCGTTCGAAGCGAGCGTGTGTGATGCATACGCGCGCCGCAGCATGATTCGAATAGTCCATGCCATGACGTCATGCAAGCCTCCCGCTAGGTGGCGCCACTCCAACTTCTCGGGGTTATTAGGCTATGAGTCCCACATCTATATTCGAAAACCACCATTAGGGCAGGTTTTGCTTCAATAAGTACTCCATTTTACGTTTATATGTAAGAAACTCGTGACATATATTGTCAAAAGCCTTGGTAATGTTCAAAAAGACATAGGCGGACAAACAACTATTGTCAAGAATGTGATAAAGGCTAAAAGTAAAAAAAGAAGGTTTGTTTCACAAGCTAAACTCTTAGGGACATGGTGTGGATTTGTGGAAAGGTAACTACTGTATTGCAGTTTTTCCTAAGTGTGCGTATAGAATATGTAAAAGAACTTTGCAGGGAATGCTGATAAAATGGTTGGAAAAGTTGTTGAGGCGTAAATTTCTGCTGCTGGACATGCGAATTAAGCCCACCTTCCCAACCTTCTTGTCGAGGAATGAAAGAACAAGACATAATGCGACTCATTCAGGCATTTGTTATCAGTTGCATAACCTATAGCTTTCCTTACCTGAGGGTCTTGAAAGCAGACGAGCACAAAATCGACAGTCATGCGTTTGGGTCTCAAGAAGGCTCTGAACGTTCCACCGTGGACCCTCATAGAACGTCAACTTCAAATGGGGCTCCACAATACCATATCAGAAATATTTCATGCACACCACACGAATCAAGTCAAGTGCCTCGCCATCACTAAAAAGGGACAGACAACACTATCAGAACTTGGCATCGAAGCTATCAATGAGATAAGGGGAAAACAACGTGTCCCACGTCATTGGAGGCATGACTTTGTCATCAAACCACTACCACGCAACATGCATCGTCATTTCCACAAACATTGAAGTCAAGCACGGGCAAAACTGTACGAGAACTACTCAGTTACTGAGGGCGCCTTCTTTGTCCATGCAGCTGGACCAGTCAACGGCAAATATACAGCAAGTGTCATTCATTGTGGATAGCAGGTTGATTGTATATAAACCCCGGACACAGACATAACTAGTATGGAAGAAGCAGGAATCGCCCTCGCCCTACAAAACCTAAGGTCCACATTCGTTCTAACAGATTCCAGAGCAGCCTACTGAATTTTTTGTAAAGGCTACTTTCGCCCTATTGCACATCGAATTCTTACACAATTCTCATCCACACGCTCAGAGGGCGAATGGAAACAGCTGATATGGAGACCCGGCACTGCGTATTTAGAGGCAATGAGCTCGCCCATACCTCGGCCCGAGAATTACTCTTGTGGACCTCCAACCGCAGCATATCGCACCCACCCTCGACTATGCGTATGGACCCACTCCTAACATGGACCGATATTCTAGAACATCAAAGACTCGAAAGGCGGAAACTTCTGCCCCCGGGAGTGAAGCTCATTAAATCTCATGTAGCGTCACGTCGCCTGCAGACCTTGTCTTACCTAAATCTATAAATACTGTCCAAGGAAGGAAGGAAGTATGTTTATTTACAGAAAGGCAGAGAGGTCGGCCTGAGTGATAGTTTGCTCTAGCCTGCTACTCTACACTGGGGGAAGGGAAAGGGGAAAAGAAAGATTAATGGATGACGATGGTGAGATAGAGAGGTGAGTATGTAGTGTTCTTTCTAGCGGAGACACATTTTAGAGCCGCGCACATAGACCAGTTGTTTCTAAAAAGGTAATAACTGCTCTTGTGACCGCAGTTGCACTGTTGGTGTCTGGCCAAGGGCCCAACATGGTCTCATCAGTTAATGACCTACTGCGATATTGTTCAGTAGAAAAAATCAGTGTTTGTCGTTCACGTGCGTATGCTGGGCAGACACAAAATATGTGCTCAAGTGTTTCTGGCACATCACAGTGTTCACAACTAGGACCGGTGTCACTGCGACCGATGATATGTGCGTAACGTCTAGTGTACGCTACACCAAGACGAATGCGGTGGATCATACTTGTGAGTTGCCGTTTCAATTTAGGAGGCATGCGGAACCTCATTTCCGGGTCCCATTTGTGAAGTCGCTGGTGTCGCCGTTCCGGTTTGGTCCAGTGCTGAAGTGTGTAGCTGCGCATCACGCAGCGAAGCAGGGCGTTCGTGTCAGCTCGTGAAAACGCAATGCGTACTTCAGGGGCACTGCTTAAGGCATTTTTAGCATGAGCGTCTGCCTCTTCGTTTCCCACCACGCCGCAATGAGCGGGAATCCACTGAAAAGTTATAAGATGGCCATTTGTTGAAGCAAGCTGAATAAGTTCTGTGATTTCTATTGCCAAGCAGTAATATGGACCTTGCTTCATGATGCAATTAATGGTTTGCAAAGCGGGTTTGGCATCACAGAAAATCGTCCAGGCTCGAGGTCGCTCTCCCGAAATAAACCTTATTGCATCTCGGATAGCGACAAGCTCTGCGGCAGTTGATGTGGTTTTATGGTCCACTTTAAATCGACGAGCGATATCCATGTCTGGGATGACAAAGGCTGCGGCGGAGGTGTTTAGCGTGGTGGATCCGTCGGTGTACACGTGCAGAGAATCACTGTACGTTGTATAAATGTGATATAGTGTTAGTTGTCTGAGGCCAACAGAAGAAATGAGCGACTTCTTCGTAATTCCAGGTATCGTAAAAGAGATAGGTGGTTTAGGCAGAATCCATGGTGCCACTGCAGGGGCATTTGGTGGAGAAAACCTTGGTGGTATAATATTTTCATGCCGCAATATTACTTTTGAGAAACTGCAATCTGGGTGAGTGGCGGGTAGTACTGACAGTGGGTGCTGTCTGTGTCTGCTCAGTAATCGTAGGTGAACTCTAAGTGGCTCGCAGAGCATGTATACACTGATGGGACAAGCCCGAGCCTCTGCGATTGTCCCATTTGTTGAAGTGCAGCGTGGTAGACCCAAGCATTTTCGTAAGCATTGAGCTTGAACACTCTCGAGTGTCTTCACACAACTAGGTCCCATATTGGAAAGCACCGGCATGCTGTATCGAATGTATCCCACAAATAGAGCATTGTATAATTGAAGTAGCGATGATTCTGATGGGCCCCATCTTGCTCCTGCTACGTGGCGAAGAATGAGAGCAAAGCTCTTCAATTTAGATTTAAGTACGGCGACATGCCTCGTCCACGATAGATCTCTGTGTACGACAACCCCAAGGAACTTGTGGTGCGTTACAGCAGGTATCGCTGTCCCATTAATAAATATCGGGTATTGCGACATATGCTTGCGCGTGAACGCAAGCACTGCACATTTGTCGATTGAAAGAGTAAGCCCCTGACGTCGTAGATATTTGTATGTGATCGTCACTGCACGCTGTAGTCGAGCTCGCAATTGCGGACGAGTAGTTCCGGATGCCCATATGCATATGTCATCAGCGTATGCAGTGATCTTCACCGTGCTGGGAAGTTCTGCTGCTAGGCCGATCATTGTGACATTGAATAGGATCGGGCTGAGAACTCCTCCTTGGGGAACACCACGATGAACCTTATATCGATCGGTGTCTCCGTTACTTGTCGTCATGTAAATGGTGGGGTCCCTAAGGTAGCTAAAAATCCAAGCGTACAGTCGTCCAGCGATGTCGAAATCTTCCAGTGCGTCAAGGATCGCATAATGCAGCACATTATCGTAGACACCCTTAATGTCTAAGAAGACCGCCACCACTAGTCTGCGTCGGCTTCTTTCCTCTTCAACGCTGGTGATAAAGTCGACCACACCATCAATGGCAGATCGGCCTTTTCTGAAGCCGTTCATAAATGCAGGAAAGGAGTTGTTGCTCTCTAGAAGCCACTCTAATCGAGCCAGTACCATTCTTTCCATCACTTTTCCGACGCAGCTGGCTAACGCGATTGGTCTGTAGGAAGAAAGTGCATAAAGACACTTTCCCGGCTTGAGCAGTGCAATAATGCGACTGCATTTCCAGTTAGCTGGGACTTCTCTTGACTCCCATGGGGTGTTATAATGAGATAACAGGATATGTCGTGCTTCTGTATCAAGATGGTTGAGTGCAGCATGCGTGATTCCGTCAGGTCCTGGTGCCGATGATCGGCGGGAGGCAGATATCGCAGCGTCAAGCTCATGTATTGTAAAACGTACATCAAGGCGCTCGTCAGACGATGGAGGCACAATGGTAGTAAGAAGCTAATTAGTGGCAAGATCATCAGTGGTGTCCACGATGAGGCTACAGTAGTCGCTGGCTATCTCAACTTCTGTCCGTCCCTGATGTAGAGCAACGGCTTGAAATGGTTGATGTTGTTGGGGAGTTGTCTGCAAACTTCGTACCACCCGCCAGATCTTAGATAGAGGTTGCCTGGGGTCCAGAGATCCACAGAAATTTCTCCAACGTTGCCTGTCAATCTTGTCAAGATGCCGAAGAACATGTCGTTGAGCTCGACGACAGGCGGAAAGGTCTGAAGGTGACTTCGTTCGTCTGTATCGTCGTTCGGCACGGCGACGGATTGCACGAAGGGCCTCGTATTGGGAGTCAACTGCTGATCTCTGCATCGGTAGGTTAACCTGTTTGGTTGTGTCACGCAGTGAAGAAGCAATGATGTCTTCTACCTCGGATGGATCAGTCGTGTGTTCACAGCCAGACTTGACAGATGCCTTGAACAGTGTCCAGTCGGTTTGACGGATGTAGCGTGTGTGCGTGCGGCGAAACCACCTGAACTGAACATAGGTTGGAAGGTGGTCACTGCCGCGAGTGTCCAAATCTGTGCACCAACATGCGGAAGACAGAAGGTTTCTGGAAACGAAACAGAGGTCGAGGCAGCTGCTGTAGGACGTGCCACGAACAAATGTAGGTGATCCGTCGTTGCCCAGGCAGCACAGAAGGTTGGCCCAATATTGGGGATAGATCGGCATAGCCTGGCCCATGAACGGCCCAGTTTTCACAACGTACCGCCAAGATTGGCTGTGCCAGCCAAATAGAACGACGACATTGGACCAGCGTTCACAACGTACCCCCAATATTGGTTCTGCCAGCCGAATAGAACGGCTATGTTGGACCAGCATTAACAACATTCCGCCAATGATGGCTGTGCCAGTCTATTAGATTGGTTATATTGGGCCAGCTTTCAGAGCTTTCTGCCCATATAGGCTGTGCCGGCTGATTAGAACGGACATATCGGGCCAGGTTGTACAAGTAGCAGCCAATATGGGCGGAGCCATCCAAAAAGACCGGCATTATTGGCCCGCCGTTTGACCGTTATTGCCGGCGTCAGCTGAAAAGTCAACATCACGATGTCATAATATTAGAATATGAGCCAATTTCTGCGGCTGCTGCTTTTTGGCGCTGTTTTGGCCCCAATTCACGCACCGATTTTTCAAGTTAGAGAGAGAGTAATATATGTGCCGGGCACAATATTAGAACTATCTTTTCGTCATTAAACCATGCCCCGCCACGACGGTCTAGTGGCTAAAGTACTCGGCTGCGGACCCGCAGGTCGCGGGTTCAAATCACGGCTGCGGCGGCTGCATTTCCGATGGAGGCGGAAATGTTGTAGGCCCGTGTGCTCAGATTTGGGTGCACGTTAAAGAACCCCAGGTGGTCGAAATTTCCGGAGCCCTCCACTACGGCGTCTCTCATAATCATATGGTGGTATTGGGACGTTAAACCCCACATATCAATAAATCAATCAATAAACCATGCACAGTTCGTTGAAATGCATAATCGTTGGTTGAAGTTGTGCAAGGTAGACTTTTTAAGTGAGAAAAAATTACCGATCAAGTTTCTCTGTCAGACGTGACGTACGATGCGGTGATATCCGTACGTATGACGAAGCTGCTGCGGATACCGCTGTCTTACGCGTGCATGTAGACATCGAATATCTGACGCAAATCTTATCGTATCATGTGTCGGGCTAGCTATCTACGCGACCTATTCGAATCTGTTTTGCGTTCACAGCACAGTACGTGTTAACGGCACTTGCTGCTGCTTGACGTGTGGGAAGAGCGGGGGTCGTCAGTTGCGTTATGGTGACTGAATCATACAACATATGCAGTTGCCGTGATCTAACACACAGGCGCGCGTGTGCGCGCACGCACGCGCTATATTCATGCAACGACCACACGAATTCCCAACAACATCGCAGCGAACGGTTGGTAAGGTGTTGCGGAGTGTGTGGGCGTCGTAGCCAGCTCGTTGCGAACGTGAATTTCGGCGTGGAACGCTTCTTTTTTATGTACTTTTTTTACGTGTGCCCAAAACGGTAGGCTGCGCGATACGAGCAGTACGGCACACAAAAAAAGAAGAAACGTGAATGCATAGGGCAAATCGTTAATAACAAAAAAAAAACACGCACGCTCACGCCACTGCAGTGGCGTCAGCGTGCGTGTTTTTTTGTTATTAACGAAGCACATGTGCTTCAATAAAACATGACAGCCAAGAATGATGAAGTATTCATTTACATACAAATTACTATGAGTTGCTGAAACTCACGCAAAAGACCATAATTTTCTTCCTTGGATATTGATCGAGTGCCTTGGAATTATGCTATGTGAATTTGACACATCAACAGTGCATTATGATTCCCACCATAAGGGGCCACAATCTTTACAAGTAATAGAAGTACTCTTCCCACCTGATGTGCACCTAACGTAAAGAGGCCTTGTTTCTCAAGTTAGCATTATATATATATATATATATATATATATATATATGGAGCACATCCCCACTGGAAAAATATACCAGGTGTAACCATAAAAAGGCGCACCTGCAGTTTTAAAGTTTAAAAGAAGCAATGACATGCCAACCATCCAAAATAGAATGCCCGAGAAAGGAGCATCAATCAGTATTACAGCATCTAAAAGCCTGCTAACAGCTGAAGGTAGTCATGCTGCTCTTCTATTCAAGTATAGTGTACACTGAGAAAAGATACTGAAGATACACCATCAGCAAATGACAAAACCAATAGAGACAGAGTTTTCTCTTATAATACAAAAAGTCTTTAGCTGAGGAGGCAAATAAGTCATTGGCACACAATAAGTGCACAAAAAAAAAAGCTGTCGCACGAGGCTCTCAGTGCTTAGACAACACAGGCAAAAATACAGTAGACTGAAGAAGAGAAAGCCCATAGCAAAAGTTACCATACTCCTGAGTTCTTGCTTTGCGTGCAAATGAAGCTAGCGTGAAGATGAACACTAGATTAAAGCACCACAATCAATATCTGGAAGTCAATGCTTTAGGAATAATACAAAGTACTGAAGAAGCATGCAAAGAGCATTCCTGTGAAGGCAAATATAAAAAAAAGACTTAAAGCTCTGTGGCCCTGAACAAGACAACACCACAACCATACGAAGAGCCGTTCGGACACACCAGCAGTTCTGGCCAACACTAAAAAGTCACAAAAACATACCTTTAATGCCTTTTTTGCAAGAGAACTTCAAAAGAAATGTGCATACACCAATGCCAGAAGTATCGATAGAAGCTATTACTCGTATTCAGCTCTTCATTGAAACACTGACAGAAGATACTTGTACCTGAATGCTTAATTACTTTGGTACAACTCAAGAGCGCCGACGCCAAGTGGCAAAAAATTATGATGGAAGACTACAATGTAATCAAATGCACACGTCAACCACAAACCAAGGTCCTATGCTAGAGTGAATATCGCAAAAAATCTTGAACGCCTAATGTCACTGGCTCATACTCAGCGTTCTCAATCAAAATCTTGACCTCCCACACAGCATATTATTTCAACAACCTGCCACCTCTCACCATGTCATGAAACAAGCTCGAGTATACACAAACCCTCCTCACCGTTATGTAGTTAGATAGCTCCACTATTGCTTCACTCTCGGAACACATAGACCAGGGCCGTAACTAGACGGGTAGTGAGGAGGTTCTGAGCCCCTGAAGTATTTTCGTGCTCTGACTTTTCATCAACAATAGCATAATCTGGGCAAGTTGGTTCATCGTGGTTGTGTTCTAGTAACAGTGAGAGAAGTTCAGGAAGAGACAAAAAGGACAGGAAAGAGCGCTGACTGCCAACTAAATTTTATTGAAGGTACTACGCCCACTTTTATACAGAGTACAAGAACAGTGCTCATGCACAACGACACATGTGAGACCATGATAATATAATCTTAACTCAGAAAAGAATACTCTCTCTCCGAATGGATGAGTGAAGGTATACTGATGCACTGATTCATGGCCGTCCTGACAAGAAAAAGCTTTCACAGTCTCTCTTTCATTTCTTGTTCTTGCTTTTTTCAAAAACAGTGTTTTATGAAACATAGAACTGCACTTACATTCTTTACAGTGTATGGCCATGCGACTAGCATAGCCATTCTTAACATTTTAAGCATGCTGTCTTGCTCAAACTTTGGGGCACTGCCCAGTTTGTCTTATGTTTACGTTTCCACATGTCAAAAGTATCTCATACACAACATTATATTGGCATTCAGTATACCTATTCTCGTGACGAATGGTGAAATAATGGCTATTCCTGTTGCTTTTTAGTACACACACTTTTGAAAACTTGCAAGGGATGGCAAATAACAAGATAAAATCATATCGGCTCGCTATTTTCTTTATATTGTGAAACACCTTATGTACGTATGGTATAGCATGCAAAGATATTTGGTCATTCTGTTTTTATTTTGGTCCTGTTTTGTTTCACTTGACTTTCTGCAGGAGGGTTTAGCACACGGGTGTGGTGGTGCTGTTGGGATATCCAGCATCCTTTAGTCTTTTAATCTGGTTTTTAAGGCTTACCTCATCCTTGTGCTCACATGACTTCTGAAGGGTGGCCTCAATGCACGTGGTAGCAATTCTTCTGTGTAAATTGTGTAAATGTGTAATTATGTGTTATGATGTACTAAAAAAGATGTCCCAAGAATCAGAATAAGTGACAGTAGTCAAAGTTTTTGTCACTGCCTTTATACAAATACCAGTTTATTTGTTGCCTCCTGCAGTATTTTAGGGCCTCTTATATAGATAGGATGTTTTCTCACTTTTATTACATTTTTGTATTGATGATGCCATATGCTCAGGAGGTAGAATGTCGTTATGTTCTTTCTGATAACTTTTAGCTTCTGAGCAAAGATAATGTTTCAGAAAAATGAAAAAAGGCTAGCATAATATTAAGACATGGGAAAAAAGCAGAGTTTATCAAAAAATCAATGCATTAGTTGGGAATGAGAAAAAAAGATGGATGACAGGTCAGTAATGTCAATTAATTTATATTAGGACACATGAAATGTAGCAGAGGGTGGCAGGTGATTAGTTCAAATGAGATCGAGAAATTATCAGCCATAATATGAAATTGGCTCATACAGGACAGGGAACATTGATTGGGCTTCCTCCCTGCAGTGGACATAATATAGGCTTAACGCTAACAATGAGCAAAGCCTGTGAAATTAATGCTCCATGAAATGAGCAGTACTGCACAGATTGCTGTGCTAGACTTCCCATTTTGCATGTTTTTACCAGCTTATCCTGCTCGCTGTGCAGACACAAAGCTTCACCAGAAAAACAATGTTATACTTGGTGAGGATAATGCCAGTGAATGCAGTGTTTTATCTACACCTTTCCTTGCTTAAGTCCTCCTCCAAACTATACGATTTTTCTTGGAAATGTTCTGCTTACAGCACACAAACCGATCAAGTGAAACAACTTTATTGGAGTCCTGCAGGACGCGCCCTAGTATGCAATCACCATTCCACTTCACGTTACAACATACTAGTGGTAAAAATATTCTCTGGCAGAGTACAGAAGTGCATGCACTGAGCTAGCTTGTGCAGCGCGGTCTATTCCAGAAAGCTGAACCTATGTTTGATACAGAATTTTGTAACCACACGATGCTTGTACAGATTAAATGTGGCCACACATAGCAACTTGTGAGCTTTTTTTATGAAATGATCTCGCAGAATGTGAAAACATTTGTTTTTTTGTTTACTTCATAATTCTCAGTGAAATATTTCTCTTGTTCCTCTCATTGAATAATGGCATTTGGTGCGGTTAAGGTGTTCTTAATGCCTCACTATGAGATCAGAAAAACGATTCTCCTTGAAATTGCTTCACAAGCATTTTCTAAGATATTGAATGACACTGCTTGCACATGTACAAACATTTGCTAGTTTTATTGAGGGTTGATGATAAAGGAAATCAGTTGGTGCATCCAAGCCGTACAGAGATTGACTGGCCCTGAAAAGGGCCGTTTAGTTATATATCTTGCAGCTTGTTCCAGGTAGACAGGGCTTTATTCTGTAGAAATGGTAACTCATCACACTGGTTCCCCAGCATGAAGAACATAACTTGATGCTAACACTGACTCAGATGTTCTGAAATGTCATAGAGGGTACATGAAGGCTGGGTACATGAAGGTTGCAGTTATACTAACTGTACAGTCAGCATGCTTGTGTGATATGTGCATAGCTGCATCAAAGTCACGTGTGAGAATTGCGTGAACAGCTGAAAATCTCAATGGCAGCATAGCTTAAGAAGTCTGTCATCCCTTTTTTGCCAGTTTCCAATATCATCCTTCTCTTTTCATGCATCTTCTTTCAATATATCTGGGGTTTTAGTTCCCAAAACCATGATATATTAATGAGAAGCAAATTTTGAACATCTGGTGTTCTTTACCATCTTCACTTGTTTGCAGCGCAACGCCAGAAACACAGGACAGGGAAGGAGCAAAAGAGAAAGAAAAGATGGCGCCGACTCCGAAAAAGACGGCACTGACATCCTGACACGCACATGTCGTGATGTAAGCTGCCCAAAGAGTGGCCTCCCATGAGAATAGTGAAGAATTGGGAATAGGATCTACGAGTAAGGGCTTTGTGTGCAATTCACAAACAGTGAAAAAGATCCACCAGTGGTGAACCACATGTACATGGTGCACTCCGGTTGAGAGAGAGCAGAGTAGAACAGATGTGCCAGACAGGAGATTATAAATGGTTTTGTCTGGAGCTGGTGCCAGACCGAGCTCTGATTAAGCGTAAGAGAGTATTGAGCGCCAGGCCAATCTGATCCCATTCCTGTGATGGGGTGCAATGTGATGACAGGTGCGAATTCCATTTTCTTTTTTTCCATGGGTTTAGGGAAATAATTTTTCAGGGATCAGATGGAAATACCTCCGACATACATAATAACATGCTTATTCTTGGGCGTGTCATGCCTAGCCACCAGATGGGGAGAAAAAGGAATGTTTCCCAAAATGTGCGATAAAGTGTTTGGTGCTACGCCTTGACGGAAGTATTGATAGGTGCTTTGGAAATCGGTACGCCATTTCTGTAATCGTTAAATATGCAACTGCATGTGCCACTGCTAGGGATAGCGTGACACTCCCAGCCATTTCGGGGTAAGCCGTTTTAATCTACATGAAGATGTTAATGAGCCCGTTCTCCATCACAGCAGTAGCTGTGGCCATTCCTTCAACTAGGCCTACTGCAGCGCCAAATAAACGTCTGCATGAATTTAGCGCTAGTACCGTACATAATAATCAGCATGTGCCTTGCGTTCACTTCGATGGTGTTTTGAATTCATCTTGCGTGACAATGGTTTAAGTTGCACGCGTGCCTTAACCATTACTGCAATAGGATACCATGATTTATCGTCACGCCTGGTGTTGCTTAGCTCGGTCCTCAGTGTTCGAAGCAGGTTCCGCCTTGTGAGTGCCTGAGAGAGGCACAAGAGTTGATTTCTGCTCTGTGTTTCTATAATTCCCTAGCCTGTATTATACAGGAAGCGGATAGTGCTGGTGTGCGTCAGCTGCCTCGGTGCGCTCTCAACCGCCTGCCTGGTAAGACTGATAGCTCATTCTATCAGCGCCTTGTCGTACTCCCTCCTCACACTGCGACATGTCCTCCACTTGGAGGACATGATGACGGAACAAGATGATACGAAGCCCAAAACCGCAATGTTTGCAAGCCACAACCCGAGCAAACAATTCAACGGTGAGGCCAGAAAATCTACCTGACTAGGCCTGGAGCAACAAGCCAGAGGCCAGAGAGCATATTGTTGGCTGGATAGATGGATGGATGTGGCTGTACCCTTTAGATCGGGCGGCGGCTAACCCCACCTAGCCGTAATGCTTAGTGAACTAACCACTAGATTTATTTTCCCCCTTTAAATAGTAAAGTTGGATGGGTACTTTGAAGTGAAGGGTTTAATTTTCAATCGTGTCTTTACTTTAGCCACCAATGAGATAACCTCCTTCTAGTTAAGTCTACCCGCTTAAAGTCTATTTTGCCCTCCCTGTCCCTAAACACCAGTGCTTTGAAAAACTCTGCGCCATCATCTTGAACTATAAGGTGAAGCCCTTTACAGAGGATTGTCAAGTGTTCGGCAGTTTTTTCTTTCTCTTCACACGCACTGCATACCGTGTCTACCCCTTCGTATTTGGCCCGATATGTCTTGGTTCGCAATACTCCCGTCCTGGCCTCAAACAGTAGAGAACTACCCTGAGTATTATCATAGATCCTTTCTTTGGCAATTTCCTGCTTAAAAGTTCGATAGATCTCTAGTGCAGACTTCTTAATCATGCCAATTCTCCCTATGTCAGTCTCCATTTCCTGCAGTTCCTTTTTAACCGATAGTTCTTTCTGGTTTGGCCACCTGCTGTTTTCTAAGTATTTACCAGTCAATTGCCTGGTTCGCTTCCTCCCTTTTGTATCGACATTCTTCATGTACAACTAGCTGAAAACCTTCCTAGCCTAACGCTCCTCCACCCTTTCTCTCAATCGTTTCTCAAGTTTTATATTGCTGCTAGCTTCGTTGCCCACAAATGATGTTCATCTCATATCACCTTGTACTCCCTGATTTGGTGTATTCCCGTGAGCTCCTAAAGCAAGCCTACCTATTCCACATTGCTTAATTTCTAATCTTGCTTGAACTTCTGATCTCATGCACAAGACCGCATCGTCGAACGTCAGCCCAAGAACCATGACCCCTTTTCATATTCCTCTCACAACATCATACCTGTTGTAATTCCACAGTGCCCTATTTTTTATCACTGCTGCATTCCTGTTACCTTTAGTCGTCACGCATATTTCGTGTTCCCTCAGGTACTCGGTCCCAGTGCATATCCACACGCCCAGTTATTTGTATTTATCTGTTATCTCTAGCGTGACTTCCTGTATTCTAAGCTCACTACCTTTGTTATCATTGAAAATCATGACTACTGATTTTTCCTAACTGAATCTAAAATCAAACCTATCTCCCTCATTACCGCAGATGTCCATCAACCTCTGCAAACCTTCCTTGTTGTCGGCCATTAGCACTATATCATCTGCGTAGATTAATGCTGGTAGTGCCTGATCAATGAGTTTTCCTTGTTTGACTAAAGAGAGGTTGAAGCCAAGTTTACTTGCCTCTAATTTGGCCTCTAATCCTTGTAGGTACATCATGAACAAGAAGGGTGACAGTGGGCACGCCTGCCTAAGTCCACGTTTCACCACTGTGGGCTTGGATACCTGTTTTTCCCACTTTTTAAATACCTTGTTAGTTTTATAGATTTCCTTTAAACGATTAGTGACTCCATCTTTTACACCCAGTGTGTCTAGTATTCCCCACAAGTCCTCTTGAACCACGCTATCGTACGCTCCCTTGAATTTCTGCAGGCCGGTAGGAAACTTCACAGCGCAGCGCCTGATCTTGTGAAACGGCGCAGCCATGCAGGCAGGGCATTCAATTCCCTCCCTATTTTTTGTATACTACTGTCCTTCTTTACATCGTAGAACACATAACAGTAATGATAGCAAACAGATCATTGATTCGGGTAGGCTTGGTGTTTTTATTTAAAATGGAACAACGAGGAAGCTGCTGAAGCTCGTGCCTGTATACAGCTGCTTTATATGGAGATGAAACTTTAACGAAAAAAAACGTAATGATAAACAGTAGGCTCATATCAAACAACATTTCTCTGAGGGTGCATGGAATATATGTCCCATGCAAGGCTATGCATTGCAGTCCTTACTGCAATAATTATGTACACGTACTGCAGGGCATGCAAGTGTATGCAGACACACGCTGACGAAATGACATTTTTTGCTACATACAAACGTGCACCGCACCAAATAAGACGCACGTGTTTGTATAGTCAGGGAACACTCGTGAATATTGATGAAATCACACAGCTGGCTTACAGTATAAAACAAACACAATTGCGAACAATAAAATGCGACGCTGTTTAAAAAGGCGGACCCAGGCTACGAGAATTATCAGTATGGCATACACACCACGTGTCAAACTTTTGCAACATCCAAAGAGACTAAATATGGAAAGTTGCCTTTGTAAGTTAACATGACAGTACCAAGTGGAGAAGTCACACGAGAGAACAATTCATCGTGGGCTAAAGAATGTGTTTTAAATATTATACACAGGTTTGAAAGATAATATCGACGAGTTTTACTCGTCTAGGTGTGGGAGGTGTAGGCCTGATAAAATGCGATGTTGCTTCAGAGCCTTCCTTTCGTAATATTGCAATTTTATTCAACTCTTTCAAACGCGGCACCGTAAATTTCTACTGGGTGCTTGAACACGGCAAGCAGGTCGCGGGGCAAAATCTTTGTAACATTTTATTACCGAAACAGCGATACTAGCAATGCTTGAGCTGCACTAGCTGTTTTCTAAATTGTAACCTCCTCAATCTCATCACTGTGATCAGGAACGGAGAGGAAAAGTACAGCAGTAGTACGTAGAGAAATATTCAATTTCAAGCCCTTTAGCAATATCATCTAAACAAATTGCCAGTTCACTGTTGAATTCTCGATGGAAACAAAACAGCTGATCAGGGGCGCAGCTTGGCTTGGCACTGGCTTGGCCGTTCATACAGAGCCAAAAGCCGCTGCAGGAAACTGGATTGCGGATCGTATTGAGACAAAATATTTTATACATTTTTGGTTTTCTTTGTTTCATTTCTCTAATTGTTCTTGTAATGGCGTGGACCGCGCTTCGTGATCTCATGTACCGGCGCACTGTTTTTAAGTTTAGTATGGCGCATGATAATACATGATTGCGTGCTTTTTTTAAAAAGGTTCGCGAGTATGGCAGCAACACTGCAATGCCGGGAAGAGGATAGAATCAGTAGCAGTTGCATGCCCGGGTGGAGCGACTGATGCCCAGATGGAGGAATGTCAACCCGATGCCTTTTGTGTTGGCCGTTCTGGCAGTTCCGCCGACTTTATAGAAAGAGACGACCCCGTCACTTGTCCTCTTCTCTTTTCCTTCGGGCATCAGCGACAACATTGACGGACGACGTGTTGGACTTCACCGTGCACGTGAGTATAGGTTGGTTTTTCATTCGAGTGAATTCTTGTTCAGATTTTCAACTTGTCGACTTCATCCTGATCACCTGTCACCGGCAATAGGTCACATACGTGTGATATTAAGGTGAAATAAATGATAATGCACATTTTCTAATCCATTTGCGTGACTTAGCTACACCAGGACATGAGGTAAAGCCTTTGTCGCCTAGCCACTAGCAGGCAAGATCGATCACTCGCATCCTTCAGTTCACGAATCAACGCGCCTGCCTTAAAATTAGTAAGCTGCTCGCAAAGAAATCTTACCGAGGCAATTTTGTTTTCTGTGAACAATGCACCGTAGATTTGTCTTGAATAACAAAAAAAAACTCGAAAAATGAATGTCGCGACCTTTTAGAAAACGCCGTGTCTAAGAGCTAGACGCGGCATTTTGTAAAAGGCTCATTAAATTCAGTATTTGGTTCGTAGTTTCTGCTTGAAATTATTATTGTCTATGAATTTCATGGCCCAATCTTTCACTTTGGCTGAAAATCTCGGCGGCAAAAACTTTGTTCAGTGTCCATTTAAGGGCAGGTGTAGATGCCATCATTTCAGTCGCAAATCTTTTTGCTAGTCGGTCGGCTGGTTAACAATAAGGGTACTAACTAGAGTTCCAGATTTCATCAGCAACACATCATCATGGCTTCATCAGATGCTGCATTATTTACATTCTATCCTCGTTTTTAAATAGGTGTACCGTATGGTCCACTATTACAGGAACAAGCGAGCTCATGGACAGTGAGCCATGTGGTGCTAACTGGCAGCGAGGCTTGTGATGGGACGCATGCGCATAGAATCGGGGTGCGCCCAGTTTTGTCTGCCATTTCTCCGCCTGTACGCATGACAGCATTGGAAAGCGCATCCGTATTTTAGCTGCGCAATTTATCTAGCCCAGTGCCTCCTGCTTCAGGGATTTCCTGTGAGCACAAAAAATGCATGATTTTAATCGTTGCTGCAGTGTTTTGCAAGTTGTCACCGTAAAGCACATCATATTTTTCGCATAATGCTCGCTGCAACTAGCAAGTTTCGATGACTCAAAATGCTGTTCAGGTCTGATGTAGCAAACATTTTAAGCTCGTCCACGTGACCATGAAATATTGGTTTAATAAATAATGGAAGGCAGAGTTGGTACCAGTTGATTTACAGTGTGAAAAAGAAAAGTGCGAAGGACCGTGCCTCGCAAGTAAGCTCCGAGAGCATGAGCAGAGAAGTAGCAGATGAGGATGCTCATGCGCTGCATTTCCAAATCTCACCAGCACTAATGCTTGACGGACTGCTGGCCACGCACTAGCGTGTTCTTTCTGAAACAGGACTTTGGCCCTGTAAGCAAGTTCTTGAAGTGCATAAGTAAAACGTCAAATGGGCCCCCTAAATGCACCCATCCTTGAACCATTGGGCTTATGAATTAGTGCCCTTTTCAAAATACAACTATTATTTCAAATACAACTATTCAAAATACATCTATTCTAAATACAACAGTGCACGAAGTTTAAAAATGGGAAAAAAGCCTTTAAATGTCCCCTTTGTACATCGTGTTCTTGTGATGTCACTTCTGCCGTTGTCTCCCTCTCTCGCCATGCCCAAGTAACTCCCTGGGTACCTACGGCAGTTCACGTGCTGCAGTGCGGTTTGTTGGGGGCTCGTCATCTGTTGCTGTGAACGATGTGGAAGCATTGTGGTTTTTTGTTGTCTTACTTTAACGAGCTCATTGGATTAGGAAGGCCTCGCTCGTTCACTCGATACAAGACCAGATAATCATGATGTGCAACACATACACCAGCCACGGCGTACACCGGCTGCCCGCCACAACCTATGAGGGCCTATTATCTTGCTTTCACTACGAATCGCCTGGCCCAAAAAACAAGTGAAAGCTCAAAATCTCTCGAGCCGCAATTTTAAGAGTGGATGTGCGAAGCGCAGCTGCTCCCATCGAAAACTAGTCGTGCAGAGCTAGGCAAGTTTACAAGAGATATAATATTATAAATATATTGTCACGGCCTACGCCACCAACGTAGCAATGGCCCCCCCCCCCAAGTGTTTTAAACAATGCTGATGTTGAGCTTGAGCCTCTTTGATTGCAATTTGTGGAAATAGTCGAGGAAAATATTATACAAGGCAGATAGCGACTTTGCGTGGTGTGTGCCGCGGTTAATGCCAGTCATCACTTTATTTTTCGCGTATGCTTTGACACACTTTTCACTTTGTATTTTGCTTTTGTTGTACGCTATTGTACAGTGGAGTCACTGAACATGATAGAGACCGTGTATAGAATTAATTGACTAATTAAAAAAAATCCTGATGCCCAACTTGAACCGATCGGCTATACTTCAAAGTGAACTAATATTGTTTCTCATTTTTTATAGTTTGTTTCAATGCAATACCAAATCTCCGCGATCGCCATCACGATTTTAACCGCCTTCCTCGCCATCATGGTTTTAACTGCAGACAAGTTTGTATGTACAGTATCTTGGTAAGCTATATCTGTTTGCAGGTAAATACTTGGCTATGGCACTTACCCGTAATGAAGTTGCACCTGAAGATGCAAATATTGCAAAGTTTCTTCAAGTAGCTTTTGTTAATCTGCACCAGCCAAATACGCTGGTACTTTTAGGAAAATCTGAATGTGCGTTCTCAATTTTAGGTTATAACTTTCAGCGAAGAAACACCCTAAGCTCTGCTCCCTCTGCGTGGACTACTAAATCAACTTGCCTCACTAGCAGCTCATAATTCCTCAAACTTGCATCGTGAGGCAAAACTAAACGGGTGCAAGCACGAGGAGACAACATGGCAGTTGTAGGCGATAGATTCGGTTGGTGCCCGGGCATGGTGGTGGCGCATTTCGGAAGTGACGAAAAGGTGCTGCGAGATGCACGTGCACACTTGTATAGTTGCTGTATTGGACAGCAAACTTTTTTCCTTATCTGGGCAGTTTTACCAAAGGAAGCTTCATCATATGGCGTGATAAATGAAGCGAATCCACAGGTTGAACCACATCATAGCCTCGCTGTGCTTTTGTACTTTTTT